>CAXKVY010000382.1:600000-964786 GCA_964058915.1 Tetropium fuscum
ATCTTAAAACAGAATGAAACATGCCATGTACACTATCGACAGCTGATGTCAAACTGTCACGAGCTTCGGGAATCACTTTAAGCGGATCTATAAGTTGACCATTCTAAATTATTGGTGATACTACTATGGTTAGATTTTAAAACTTGTATCTTGCGTATAAAATTTGTATCTCCAAAAATACTTTATTTTAACGCTATTGTGATTCTAATAATCATTTGTATGGTTGATTAATAAAAAAATTGGTAATTTTTTAAAAATTCAGATTAAAAATACTATTTGACCGTTTTGGGTAGTTCATTGTTAATTTATTACAAAGAGTAAAAGGTGTTCTAAGTATAATAAAATGATTGTGTTTATTTTTATTAGCCATTGTTGCAAAGATTGTTGTTATGGAATCATTACGTTACCACAATACCTATTCTAAGAACTGAAATTTAAATCAAAACCTTTTTTACTTTTATATTTTAAAATCCAGTTTGTTTGGAATTTAGAATAAGTTTTTTGTTAAAATAATTTCGTTCCGAATAATAATAATTAAGCATGTTATTTAAAAACCTAGAATGTTATCTAGTAGTTATGTATTTGTTTTCCGTTTTACATGCAAAATTGCATAATATTTTCCATAAATAATAATATATGACAGTCGTTTATATGTTAAAAATGTGTAAAATCTATCAAAACTAAAACTAATCACATATCTAAGGAATTCTTATATTTCTATTAAATTTTGATAAACTTTTATACTATACTAACATGCTTCTACGGTGTTATAAAGGCATATCATTTGCACATTTTAAAGGCAAAACAGGATAGTTTGCAGCTAGTTTTCTTTATTTATTGTAATATAAAAGTATTTTATTTTAATAAATGTTTGTAATATAGTAGCAATTTTAGTTTGTCTATTATAATGGTAGGTACCACACAAAGCATGGCTTGCTTAAACCGTTTCACATACTCCTGGGAATTACGCTACAAATAATAATTAACACTCCTCAAGTCTTAAGAATTTCATGAAACAATATTCGTAGGTAATATTGTTAACTATAGTTATCACAGTGCGCCATTTTGTTAATTTACTGTTGTTTTGTTCGAAACTTGTGACACTTTGGTGAAATTTGGAACTGATTCTAGTAGATTTTTTGTGGGTACGATTTGGGCCAGATTTCAACAAAGATGAGCTGATTAGCTGGGGTTTTTATGATACAGCTGTCATTTGTGACAGGTGTCCATTTTGTCCTTAAATCCAAAACCAGTCAGTTTTGCTACACAATAGCGTATTTATAAACTCTTGTCAGCACTGTGAAGTCACTGTATTGTTACCTACAAAACAGATTTCACGACCTTTACAGCGGTCATTTGAAAGTTGATATTTTACATTGACGTTAAATTGAAATAAAAACATCCATTCCTTAGAATATTAGTTAATATTATGAGAATATTAACATATTATGAATATGTCATATTATTATTGAACTCACAAAGGATATAACCTAAAAAAATTTTTCATTCCTATTTTAATTTTTTATATATTAGTGTTGTCAACTTTCCAATGGCTACCATTATACCAGGCAAATGTTTAATTGATAGCTGAGGCGTATTCCCTAACATAGTAGACCTTGGTTATAACAACATATATGACAATATGTCAACATATTATATATGACAATGTAAATTGAAGTTTGCCATAGCCAAGTCTTCATTATATATAGGGTTCACAATATCCAAAGCACTGTACAGTAGTACTAAAATACAAACACCAAACAACAAAAGTACTTTATTTTTGACACGTTTCTAGTGGATACTCTCCTAGAGATATTTCGTTGTTTATTGTATGTATATCTCCATTATTCTTTGCTATTATTTTTAAACAAATATTTTACACGTCAAATTATAAACATTGTTACCAAAGTTTAAAATATTATTTTCATTCTCCCCCCTACGAAAGTATACTTTTCTGTTTTAAATAGGCATAGCTAAAGTAAAACATGCCAGGTTTAAATTGTGTTTTATGTTATAAAATGGAGGGTAGAATGAAAAGTTTAATACATTACACACTGCATTAGGTGCTCGGAGGTATTCAAATACACCTCGCACCTTAAAATAAACTTTCGCAGCTTGGAATGTAAATATAACTATACAGATGTGCACGATGGTCCTGCAATAATCTGTAAATTTATGAGCTACTGATGAAAGACTAGGCAGTTTCTTACTGACATAAGTATAACTACCTCCAGTAGCCATACTTATATTTTATGTGAGGAAAATTGGTTGTTGTTTACACCCATATTTGTAATTAGTAAGTATTAATCAAAAATTAAAAAACAACCCGTTTCATAAAAGTTGCTGAATTAAAAAAAATGTATAATTTGTCCATGTGTCAAACAATTTTGTAATATAATAGCTGTTTTGCCTAACGAGCAGATTTCCACAAAAGGATGCGAGTTACATAAAATAGTGTTTCGCAACGTGTTTCATACAAGATTTTTTTCTAATTTTGGCCAATGTTAATGAGAAAGAAATTGATTTTATACTTTTAAAAACAATACATTAGGTTGTACGGTGTGACAGCTTGTCACTGTCAGATTCATAATTGTCTAAATAGCCTACTGTGAAATGAACTTTACAAAACCAGTTGCGTAAAATTTTACTTTTCGTAACTGGTTGTGAAAAGTACTTGTGTGAAAAATAAATAGTTATAGGTTAACTCAGCTTTTATAAAACCCAACTTCATTGCCAAAGATAATATCATTGTTAAACCTCTTTGATAATACTTACATGACAGATCAAAGTTAAAACTGAAATTAACAAATGTAGACTTATTGTTATTTAAACATTGTTCCTATTTATGAAACTGGACAAAAATATCAAAATACTATAATGAAAATTACAAATATTTTTAACCCATTAAACCCACATTGAGCGAATTGTGTGCTAAATGTCATTTAATAACTAATGATTCCAATCATATATATTGTATTTACAATAAGATAATTCTGCAAAGTAGTGTTGTTGCAATAAAACCACTTTGAGGTCATACATAACTGTGCGCCTGCATTTAATTCTGCCTCTATAAGAAATAAGAAACGCATAATACATAAACCAACTTGTATATAATTAAATTATAACATATGAATAATTATTTTCTCAAATCACAAGCATCAAATTTCCTAAAACTTTATTTTATATCCAATTTAATTTATGGTTTAAAAATATCTTGGTGCTGTTTAAAATTTGCAGTATATTTTCTGCTTCAAGAAAAGCATGTAATCTCTGAAAGATAATATCATTGTCATTAGAACGGAGATCAATAAATGTACGCTCCTTTCAGAGAGTTACTATATTGGTAGAGACAATATGCAATGTAATTCATTAAAAGTTTCTCAGTTAGGAGCAAAAACAATATAAAAACATTTCATCCAAATTCATCAGTATCATGTGTATCCATATATTATTAGCTATATAATAAAATATCCTCTCATAACTAATTTTTAACTAACATAATCATGGGTGTCTATAGGGAAATATTTTACGTTATTGCAATATTACGCTCGTGTGCAAGTACATCTCAGACATATAAGAAATAGAAAAAAGTCTTTGCAGTTTGTGTCACACAAGCCGACGTCCAAAAAGGCCACTCCATTGAACTCCAGGGTCGAGTATTTTTCGACGTAAAATGCACTTGCTTATTCATAATATACCCGAACTCCAGAATTATATTTCTTTTATTTAAGAGATGTACTGTACAAATGATTATAATTTTAACTATTTCAAGAATGTGTTCAACCATGATAAGAGAATTTTTGTCAAACATAACAAAGAATAGGTAAGTAATTCATAATGACACCAATATCTATTGCTACCACAGTATACTTCTTCACATGCTGATTTGGGTATGAGCGCCACGAGGATAAGCAGCACCTACCTGTAGCAACAGATTTTTTTATAGGACTTTCAACATCAACTTTTTTATATAATACTTATTGATATAGGAATAAATCCTTACATTTTATATTTAACCTAGAGACACACCTGATTATATTATCAATGCCTTTGGAAAATATTAAGCTACATAACCACAAAATGCCACCAACTTAATTTATACGATTAGTATTCAGTGTATGAGGCCTGTTTAGGCCAAAATACAATTTTATTAATATATTATATTTATAAAAATCGTGCATAATATATAAATGTATTTTGAGTTATAATAATTTTTTAAAATTTTTGTATATGTATGATGTGGCCACTGAATTACTAGGTAAGGCAAGTAAGTAATTCGACTATTAGTTAGTTAATGGTGAAAGCATCAACTGATAAAAAATATCATCCCGTTAACAATATAACGTTATATAAAATTTGTGGCATTTTATGGTAATGTGTAATATTTCTGAGGGAATTGTATACATTTACTGTAAGCAGCTTTAATGCTATATTGTAGCTAGGACTGTGTATGTGTCTATAAAGTATCAGCATTTAAATGCCGAAATAAATATGTTGTCGTTATGTTAACATTTATGTTTGAATAGTTCTGTGATACACAAAAGTATGTAACATTCACCATAAGCATAAACTGCTTCCTAATAAAATTTAAGAATAAGTCAGACCTTAGCAAAGTTAAAAGTGGAACGTATCGGAATGAATATCTGCTAATTTCAGTATTTAAAAATGTTTCTAATGCTGCAAATTGATATATATGCATTAGTTGAAAATCAAAGCAACAAACTGTAACTCTTATTAAATCAAAATGTGTTATCAGTTATAAGGCTAAGCAGTAAGCATATAAAAACAGTAAAGGATTATGCAATTTTAAAGTTATGCAAGTAAATACCAGCCATATGTATGTAAAAAGAGAATACTCGGATTTTTAAGCGGTTGTTTGTCCATGACTTATATACCTTGTCCGTATGTAGCACACAGTAGAAATCATGCCCTTCTCACAAAATACGGGTGTGCAGATTTACAGTTGTTTCTGATGATTGCTGTTCATTTATGGATTTATTGTCTTAATCCTTATGAAAACCGTATAGGCTGCATGCAGATAGGTGTGGAGAGCAACGTTGGCGACTCCAGGGCTCGCGGTGGCGCTTTTCTGAAACATCGGTGAGCTCGTAACATGTGCTGTATAATATATGAGCCCATGCTAATTTTTAGTCATATATCACGAGTGTTTTAACCTAATTTGCGAACAAATTTGAAAATTCTGTTCAGTGCAGATAATAGACGTGTATAAAACGATCAACTATTAACCAACTATCTTACCTTGTTGAACAATCAAAAATTGTATGTTTTCATCACTTCGTTTAAACACAGTTTATGAATAACACGATAATTTCCATAAGCCAATAGGGCACTAACCGGCTGCCAGACTTATAATATTGAGGAACATAATGGTATGGGCAATCACTGAAATACAAAACAATGCACCATTAACATGAAAATGATAAGCAATTATTCAATATTATAATTTTGTAATTACTGGAGATTGGGCCTAATAAGAGTTAAAATTTGTTGATTAGATTTGCCAAAAAATGTCAACAACAAAGAATGTAAGTAACGTTGAAGTCTGGCACATCCTGTTTCTGCACCTTTTTCATTAATTTATGATTTCGTCGTTTAATACGACTCTTTAAATGTTAATGTATAACACTGTTTGATATTGAATTTCTAAATAAAGTTCATTAAACAAAGAGGTCTTTTATTTACGTTCACAGTTAAATTTCATAGTATTATAAAGACAACGGTATGTCAGCGCGCAGGTGATGTGACGTCAGGTGAGATGCGTCATTTCCAGCTACTCTGTAACACGGTACCTACCTACCTATAGCGGAGTAGAATCAGATGTCTAAGATGTTGTTTTTTTTATGAAGCTATAACTTAATGTCTAAATGGGACATTCAACATCATTTAGAGCACAGTTTTGGCCATTCATCATGTGAATTACAACTTTCAACATTAGTAGAGACGAATTTTGCAAATTCGTTTTTTTCGCATTCATTTTTTTCCTTGCCCGCAAAATAATTTGAAAAACATATTTTTTAAAACATACATTGCGCTATTAAATCTCACCCTACCATATTAGTCCATATAAGATATAAGTAAGCGAAAAACACACCAGATCAATATATTTAGATCGGTTGATAAATTAAAGAAATTTTATCAAACATATTAAAGAAAACAATACATCAAAACTTAATAACTGATAATTTAAAAAAATGATTATTATATATGTAACAGAAGATATATACAAAAATATTTATGTTATACTCTTTTTATACTAGGATGTTTTAGATAAGTACGTCTATGTCTTATAGAATATTTTATAATGTATTTTCTTTAAAGAAAATAAATGTAGGTACATTAGATATATTTTCTTTAACTCGAAATTTGTATAACTCGAATTAATTTTGCAGTCCCTTGGAATTAGAGTTATAGAGAAACTGTACGTACAGAAAAAAAATCAAGGTATGTAAAAATGTTAAGCATAAATGATATTTTGGTGGCCTTTGACGAACATTTCATGGAAGGGCACTCAATGTGTTTAATTATTTTTAACACAGGACTACACGTAACTAACACTAGTGTGCTGAATTGGGACAACAGAACAACTGCAGTACACATATTTTGTAAAAATAGCAGGTGGTCAGAGTAGGTCAATTGATGCATTCTCACATTACATTTCCGGCCTCAGGCTAGTAAAACGGTATTCTGTAACTACAATGGTGTGATGTGACCTTTCTAGATCTAGGTATACAATATCTAGTTTTCCAAAGTTGCTATTTTCCTCAAAAGTTTCAATCCACACTCAGTTGATGTAGGTATTCTGTATTGATTGTGAAATGCGGATCTCCTGAGAAAGTGAGCGGAGCTCAATCGAAAAGTAAAACAGTGTTTCAAGTCACAAGTAAAATAAAATGTAAAGTGATTTATGGTTTATTTAGTGTATAAAAATATTACCATAATATATTACATACATTTGCTTAACATTAATAAAAGCTTTCTTCAGAAAATTTCACGTTTTGTTGTTGATTCTTCACCTGCTCTTGATTAGAGTACATGTAAGCAACTTGTTGTGATGACGTTGCATCTTCTACACTTTTATCGTCTCTAATCCTAATAAATCTAGGGAACCGTAAGGAAATACCTTTTTCTGGATCAACCTACATGAAGAAATTAATCTTATTCAATAAGTTACTCATTTGTATAGAAGTTGTAAGACATTTTTTCAATAATACATGTAATTGTCTATAACACTTACAATGCCTAGTGCTGCTCGATGGACAGGAGATAACGACAAATCGGCACATTTGATTTCCCACACTTGTACAACGTCAAACCAATGATCCGGCTCTAAAGACGGATCATATCTATAATAAGACTTCGGTTGAGAAATTACATGTTGTTTGAAGAATTGCGAGTGAGTTTGTAATATTTCATCGCTAAATCCAGTCCCAATCTACAAGTAGGTTTCTGTATAATAAAACAAACCCAAATAAACCATTCCCAATTACCTTGCATATGCTCTGATATTCCTCGCTATCGTTATCATAACAGGCTAATAAAAAACCTCCATATGTTCCCGTACGCTTACCCTTTCCTATATAACCACCAATTACAACAACGTCCAGTGTATCGCCAACACCCTCTAAATAGTCTTTCTTTAATTTCAACCAGTTATGAGACCTCTTAGCGATTTCATAGGTAGCATCTGTTTCTAAAGTTTTCACCATCAAACCTTCGCAATTACCTAACAAAGAAAACATACTTAATTCGAATTTATTTGACCCCACCAATATCAATCTAGATAAATAGTTTTTACATAAAAATTTACAAAAAATAATATTTTACTTATTTGATAAAATGTTTACCTTTAACACTTTCATCCAAAAATTCTTGGACCTCCTCCATAGTGGACGTGTCCAAGTTCTTCGCAAAAACCCACTCTCCCTCGACTTCTTTAAAATGCTGTTTCAATAGATGTCTACGTTCTATAAATGCTTTCTTAACTAACGATTCTCCATTTAGATAAAGTAGATCAAACATATATACACATACTTGCACTTTAATATCAGCCTCATTAGCATCCTAGAAAGAAAGAAATCATGTAAGCCAATCTGTTACTCTCCAGTCAAGTTATGTACTACATGTCGCATAGATGTACTCTATGATCTACAGAGTGGAAGTAGACCTGGAAAAGAGTGTCTACACTTTTACCCCATCTGAAATAATACACATTCCTTTGTGTACTACCCATTTTTCGGTTTCACCGCTATTAATATAGCAATACAAGAGGGACCACTGAGACGGTTACGGTATTTTCAGAGAGGGGAACGGACATTAGAGAAGTGTATTGGGCAAAAGAAAATTAAAGCAAGGAGAGGGAAAACAGGCGACTAACAACATAATAGAATATTAAAAAATGGATAGTAATATATAAAAAATTAAGTACCTTTCTTTTCCTGGTGCTTAGAATTTGAAACGGTAAAATCTGTTTCTTTTCTTGATCCCAAGCTACTGCTTCACAGTCCAGTATACAAGACTTAACTTCTTCAGTCTTACATTTCTCTAGCCTAGAAATGATATCCGGATATTTGGATGTATTATTTTCTTGGTTCCTACTAAAAATATATACATCTTCTCCATCTATATGAATCTGAAAAATAACATCTTTAACATGTATCATTAATCAAGCAATTGTTTTACTTGTGCTCTTTCTCCATCATATTTCCATTCACATGTAAATTTCAATCCCTCAAATCTCCGTAAAACTTCCTGAACTCCTTTTGTTGGATGGGCCAACATAGGTTTAAGTGGAATGCCTGGAGTTAGTTTACAATGTTCTGGTAATTTTCTAACACCTTCACTTAAGAGAACCGGTATTATTTTATCATAATTTGGGCATTCACTAAAATACATGCTAAATATTAGGAACCTCTCAAATCAATTACAAATAAATAATAGATAATAAATTGTTCATAATAAACATTAATTTTCATAATAAACATGGATTAGTATAAAAAATATGTATATGTAAATAAGAATGCGTCTTTAAGAAATACTTTCTAACTTAAGACAATCATACCACTTTTATTATTAATTGTTTTCTAACGGTATGTGTTGAAAATTTTACACGGTGTTTGGTGTTACATTCACCTTCTCTGTTTTACGGTAGCCGTTAACTACTTTATTGTCACTGCCCAATTGCTAGCCACCAACTATGCGTAGCGACAGAAATTATTTACTGACGCATAATCCTGTATATTAAGTAACAATTGAAATTGTTTCTTACCAATATGCAGTTTTCAAAATCATTCCTATTTCTTCATACTCTTGCTTAAATGCATCAGCAGAAAAATGTTTAGATGCATCAAGCTCTTTTGGTGGGTATTCTTGATTTGGAGGTGTCATAGCGCAAGCTAAGGCCAATGCCTGTAAGGCGGACTGTTCCGCGAGTCCTATTCGTAGTTTTCCTGCCAACGAACGAATTAAAAATCTAGCCTCTGAGTCCTGACAAGCAACGAACATAGCCTGGATTTTTTCGACTTTTTTACTTTGTGACTAAAGATAAATATAGATTAAATAATAGTTAGTTTACAGCATTCTATAAGATTTTTGTATGTAATTATTAAATGAAATTATACGAACCGCTTGACCTGTCATTTTTGCTATTTCCTTCAATTTATCAAATACGCCCCTTACAGTAAGTCTGGCAGGTTTGAAAATCATCCTCTGATGGGATTTTGATTTTTCAGCCACAATACCTAAATCTCCAACTGCCTGGGAATCAGATTTAATTTGTGCCATACTTCTACCAGTAGATTGTGCTATCGCTTTCATTAAACTAGTCTCGGCAATACCCAATTCAAGACCTAAACATGGATACATATAGAATGATCTGAACATACTTATGGCAAGCGGCTATTTCTTATGCTTTATTAGATATCATTGGATTGAAAATAGTGCTGATCATGATTTCAAATGGAGTGAAGTTTCACTCAAAACATTAATGGACCTTTTCACTGATTTATGTTTTTTATTGCTTTATGTGATAGTTTTTCTTGCCCTATTTTAAAATTTTTTTTTTGGGCGTGAGTTCCATCGAGATTTTTTTTTCAAAAGTGTGAATATGACATAATGGTGTATAATTACTATCTACCAAAGTTCGTTCCCTGCTTTTTGACAGCCGATGTTGAAATTTACTTTGTTGACTTCTGCTGATAAATAATCTAAATCTGACAGGTAAAACTCGTCCACCAAGCTAAAATCAACTGTCGGCAGATTTTTTGCACTTCCATTAGAAAATCCTGGCTCTATTGTCTTCCAATAATGTACAGAAACAAAGCAAAATACAATTCTTGGAGGAATGCACAAAAAACAATCACAAATATTAGCGTAAACAATTACAGCAGTGGACATGGGCTATTTAGGCGTTCTGACACATGCTGCCAATTTAATTCCCAGCTGTGTGACGTCACTCTGCCCCAAGGTCAAATGAGTGTTCAAATTGCTATAATTAATATTTATTTTTTTGAACAAATGATCACATTTTGGGATTTTGGGATTTAAGACTCTAGTGAAAAAGCCCAATTTTGGGAATTTCTTAATGTGAAATAACATTTCTCTCATGAGACTGATGTATGTAAACAAATTTTAAAATATTTACGGTTATCAAAAAGATTGTTTTCTACTATTTTGACAAATTACAAATATGCAAATCCATCAAAAATTGTGATTAATATGCCAAAATCTCCTCAATACACTTTTGAAGTTACAAAAATATAAATGAGACTAGAATGATATGCCTATATATGGTTCATAATTTATAATTATTAGCAACGTTTATACCTAGTGTAAATAATTGGAAGTTTTACAATTTTGCACTATATATTTACCTTCATATGCAGGGGCTATCCTATTCAAACACAGGTACACACTTGGTAATAAATCGTCAGGAGTCAGAATAATTACAGAACGAAAATAATTACTTAAAATCTCAATCATTTTCAACCTGGCAGAAACAGTTTCTATTTCTTCCAGTGTGCTAGCTAAGGCACTGTACGGCACCCTAAAAGAATACTTAAGTACCTTCAATTTTATGGAGGCATGTATTCGCAGCATGGAAATTAAAATACTACATAAAAACTGTACGTGATTATTCTGATCAATGTTCGTCTATGATGCTGTTTTGAAAAAGAAATCTAGAAAATACCATATAACTGTTTTTCAGGTAAATATTAAAATAGATTATATATCTAGCCGGTCTAGCCTAACACCGTACATATATACCTTTCTTTAGGTTGCCAAGTGGCGTCTTTAATAGGATCATATTTTGGAGAATTGGGATTGTAAGTCCTTTTATCATTTATATTCTTATCTCCAGTGGCTTGTTTTCCTGTAAAATACAAAATTTATAAGGATAAATTGATGCTTTTTGTATGAAAGGTATATATATAATGTAAAAGGTATATAATGTGACACTAACTCACCAAATGTTAAACACTGTTTTTTATTATCTATTGATTTATCTTCTTCTTTGATATTACCACTTTTAATTATAGAAGGCTTTATGTCATCCTCAACTGTTTCTGTTTTTACTTCTTTGGATGTATTAACTATAATCTTTTTGTCTTTTTTTATCTTACTTTCGGATGACTTTTTCTCTAACTTAATAATAAGTGTGTTCTCGGTTTTACTTTTATTTGTTACAGAGGGCCTATAAATAGTGTAATCATATAAACATTTATAAATATTAAACTAAATCTACTCACTTTTCTCCATCAGACTCATCACTACTTAAGATTCGTGCTCGTTTTCTTCTTTTAACACTAAATAAGAAGTTACAAATAAAAACAAAATACTGAATTGAATAATACATTACAGTACAAATTCGGCAATTCGGACACTCAAGCTATCTGGACATGTACTATGCTCGGAGACATTTTACCTTTGTAATTCGGACAGATTACTTTGACCAATTGCAGAAGACTACGCCATTATTTAAATATTTAAAAACTGTAACTGTCCGGATTATCGAAGTTGTACTGTATTAGTAAAGGGAAACATTAAATTTTTAAAATAGACAACTGTGTATAGTCGTTACTAGCATTTTCAAATTGCATAAACCGAGTGCAAACTTTAAGGTATATTTATGTTTAGTTGATACTGAATAGCTTTTATTATTTTATACAATTTCTAAATGGAACTAAATGAAGGGAATTATGTACACTCAACGTTGTTATAACTTTTCATAAACATAAACAAAATCATATAACCTCACATGCCCAGGTCACAAACAGAACCCAGTTCGACATAATACACTGCAAATTGCAATACGCTTGCTACTAGAATAATACTACCTATTACTTATACCTAGGTATATTGCTGCAGTTAACATACCTATTTTGTACACTAGACTCTGGCAAAGTGTTTTCTTCAATTTCTTCTTTAGTTTTTGATCGCAAAGAACTGAAACAGCGAATTCCGGTGAAAGTACAAACAATTTTTTTTCTTACCTATCATCACTGGATTCACCACTACTTAACGTCCTACTTCTTTTTCCATCTTTTTTCGTTTTTGCGTTAGTCCTGTAAGTAGGTGTATGTATATATTTATTAAGAAAAACATTGCACAATGGATGTTTTTGTTTAATGTTGATGCTAACAAATGTTATTATTTTATAAACACAATTTACATGAAAGATTTTTGGCTTATTAAAAACACAATTGCGTGGGGCTCGCGCATGGTTAGCTTACTCAAATTTGCTCGGTTCACAATTTTCCACAAATCAAGCAGAAATGTTTTATTTACAACAGTTGTATATATTATTATATAAGCGCCACTAGGATAATACCGCTTTACTGCTGTTAACATACCTACATTCGAAACTGGTATTAGGCAACAAGCTTTCTACTTCGTGGGATATTCTATTTGTTTTGATTGAATTCGGGTCAATAATATGATTTGCAGTGATAGATAGTACAAAGTATGTATTAACTTACCCATCATTACTAGATTCATCGCTATTTAATGTTTGACTTCTGTCTCCATCCCTTATCGCTTTTGTGTCACTCCTATATACATATTTATTATTTAGAAAAGTATTGCATATTTTTTTTTGTTTAATGGCACTAACAATCTTGGTGGTTCGAATAATACGTAGAATCGGCAACATTTTTTATATTATCACTTATGTTGAAATATTATAAATACATACACTACATACCCATAATTTTCCCCATCAGCTTTAGGAGGCACACGATTGAAAAATGAACTATAAATGAAATTATTACTAATAAAAATAGAGCACTAATTATTTGCAAACTTACGTAATACTTTTCTGAAGCATAACTACTAAACAATAATTAAAAATTAAATATCTAAACAACTAACTTTAAGAATTAACCTCATTTGCAAATCCAAACGCAAACAGTAGAAGTGGCACTGGTTTAAATAGAGATAGAGAACTGTCAAATTCCCGCCAAAATTTCCGGCGGGGTGGAAATCTAGACACTGTAGGAAACTCGAGTCGCCACATCGCTCATAGCACAACACACTAACGCCCGCCGGTTACACACACCGCAGATTTTTCAGCGCGGATAATTTACCATCGCCGAGATAGTAGAGTTTACTGGTTTACACACACAGCGATATCCCGGTTACACACGCAGTGGATTTTTCCGCCGCGGATAATTTACCGTCGTCACGCCACCGTTCTAACAGTAGCCCACTAAAGTAAATTGGAGCTTACAAATTAAGCAGAAAAATAAACGCGCGGGCATAAATTAATTTCAAAATTAAGAGCGATGTAATTCAGGCAGCGTTTACAAATCGCTAAAAAATCGCTATTCACCACAGAACACTAGTTCTCTGTTCTCCCTCCCTGGCTCCATGAAACCACGAAACACTTGAGCTCAATTTGTAATTCTGCAACATTTTGTCGAGTTGTACAGATATGGAATAAAGCATTATTTATGTGATGTATGTTTGGTGTGGTTTCGTGTTTGTGTCAGATATAGGACTATGGAAAGAGGTAATTAACCACAGCACAACGTCACAGAGTAATTATGTGACACCGCTACTACACACACCAAGCACAAACATTCACAACCTGTTCTGAAGTATTAGAAGTAGATTTGTGTGTAGTCTGTGACGTCTGTGTACTGTACTGTTAAGTTAAGTTTGTGGAGAAAAGTGAGGTTATCAATTTTTAATTACATGTGACAAATGGAATAATTTTAAAATGTTTTTGCTTTCTTAATTAATTAATTAACGTAAATCTGCTTATCATTTTGAATAAACGTCATGTCTGATATAGAAAATATTTTAAATGATTACTTTTTAACAGTTGAAAAGCTGCCAAATGATTGTGAATTAAAAACGGAAACTAGTAGAGACACCAAAAATCCAAGCAGTTGTGTAATTTGTGAAGAAAATTGGAAGATATTTTTTGATACATCATTTGATAGCACTCAATTGAAAGTTTATTTTACCTCGCAGTCAGAGGAAGAACGTAGTAAGATTTTCAAATTTGGAGTTGGATGTTTGATAAGCTTTGTACAGTGTAACTTTACTGGACCGGATTTGGATCACACTACTGAAGAATTCCTTAATACTGAAGTCTTTGCAAGTATTGCTTTCCACAAACTATTGTCAGTAAATAATGAAGATATAAACATAAATACCAAGTTCCCTGCCCTTTTAGTAACCGCCAGGATTATATTTGAATGGTGCTCTGTCAATAATATTATTAATAATTGGTGGTATTGGAGATCAATTCTTATACATCAAGAAATTCTTGATGAATTAAGTCCTACATTACTTTCTGATGCTGACCGCTTATATAAGCATTTTCAAGTAAATTTAAATCTTAAGGGTGAGTATAAAACCGTAAGGATATAAACATTTTTTAAGATGCATACTTATTAAAATATCTTGGATTTTAATAGATATTGGTTCTTGCACGTACATATCATTCATCTATCTATTTATTCAGTCTCTCTTTGGCTTGAAGTCTGCATTTTTTGTTTGTTTTATTTTTGTACATACCTTTTACTTATTTTATTTATAAGAACTGGTCACTCCATTTAATTATTTTTTATTATTTATTTTTAGATAATGTGAAAGCTTTACTAGATATAGAGGTCGCACAACTTTACTTATTATTTCGACATGTCTCAAAAGCTAAAGAACATATACTATCGGCAAGTGAAGGGTTGGTGATTCAGTATAATCTAATTGGGGTACTGGGAAAAAGAACAAAATACCAAGTGAAAGATGTAGCTCAGTTATCCCTTAAAGTAACAGTTGAGGAAAATAATGGATTTGATCGGCCTGAGGTGAATGATTTAAATATTCCCGAAAATTTGCCACTTAATGATGATGTTCGCTTAAGTTCTGTAGAGTTTACTGGAGAAGTTGATGAGAAAGTTTCCATAACGAATATAGAACAGAAATTATTTGTTACCATAGTTCAAGAAATGCTAATTGCTAAACCACAAGATGAGCTACAAACAGAAGAGTTACAACCCTTTATAGACATGATTTTAAACCAAAAAAATACATATTCCGTAAGAGTAGTTGCTTTACTATTGAGATGCAAGTTAGAGAGCAAAAGTAGACGTACTATTGAGAGATCATTAGTGCAGTGCGAAGAAATCATTAATAGTTTTAAGAGAGAAAGCCCACATTTTCTAAATAGAGTTGTAGATGTATTTGGAACAGGAATGCCGCCAATGTGGAAAGTAGAAACTCAATATGCAGACTTGCTTTTAAACATAGGGCTCGTTAAAAATGCCCTAGATATTTATCTAAAAATAAAATTGTGGGAAGAAGTTATTGTTTGCTACACTATTTTGAAATTGAGACATAAGGCTGCGGAAATTATCCAGGAACAACTTGATGTTAAACCTACTGTGAAATTATGGTGCTTATTAGGTAATTTTATTGTCTTAGTTGACCATTGCACTATGGGACAAAAACAACTGTAAAGCAACGGTTGATTTTAAAGTATATGAACGTGAATTGAATGTTACAATCAAAAATGTGATGTGATTCCAAGAGAAACAAGCAATGTTGTTTTAATATGTTGCTTTACTGTTGTAACCTATAAAACTAAAACTAATAAAATGGTAATAAATAAGTTTTTATTGGTTGTTTTGGTAAACCAGGTAAAATGAGACATGTTTTAGTATCTATACTCTAGTTCTATCGTTCTATCTATAGTCTAGCTTGTCATATCAGTAAATCTACTCGTAAATTACCCCCATTTGTTTTTTATTATAATTAATGATAATATTTTTGTTTAATAGGTGACGCAACTGATGATGTAACATGTTACGAGAAGGCATGGGATATGTCGAAACGACGTAGCCACAGGGCACAGAGGCACTGGGGTCAATACTTGTTTATCCGCAAACAATACGAACAATGCATTCCACACTTTGAGAAATCAGTTAGTATAAACCCGTTGCAGTCTAATGTATGGTTCCGTCTTGGTTACGCGGCTCTACAGACAGAAAATTGGCAAACTGCTGCCACTGCATACAGGCGATATACCACTCTAGAACCTGATGGATTTGAGGCGTGGAACAATTTAGCGCAGGCTTATATAAAAATAGGAAATAAACGTAATGCCCACCAAGCCATTCTAGAAGCTTTAAAATGTAATTATGAAAATTGGAAGGTTTGGGAAAATCTATTAGTCGTCAGTTGTGATATTTCAAATTTTTCTGATGTAATCCGATCTTACCATACGCTATTAGATCTTAAAGAAAAATATTTAAATATCGAAGTGCTGAATGTTTTAGTGTATAATGTATGTAACGACATTAACGATTGCGAAGGTCAACCCTCACAACGCTTTCTCCAAAAAACTCGAGAACTTCTAGGTAGAGTGACTGCGATCTATCCGGCTGAAGGATACGTATGGGAATTGTACGCTAGTTTGGCACCCGCCATGTTGTTGCGAGCCCAGCGACTACAACGAGCATATAGAGGCTACACCCAGGGAGCGTGGGATAAAAACCCTGCAACTTGTCAACAAGTATTATATGTCTGCATAAAACTGGCAGAAATCGTCCTAGATAATGAAATTGATCCCAAGGACACTCTTATCAATTCCATTAGATTAAATTTAAGTTCAGCTGTTGCGGCTATAAAAAAGCAAGATTGGGAAGAAACTCGGGAGTTAGTGGAACAGGTAACTGGGCATTTAGAAAAAATTATTGATAAAATTAAGAGTAATGGATCTAATATTAAGACAAGTAGTACTTAACTTTCATATTTGCTATATTTAATATAGGCATTAAATAAATATCTTATTTTACAGCTGTAGTCTTAATAGCACCTTTACCAAGTGTAAATATAGATCCAATATAGAACACGGGCTTGTTCAGTGGCTGCTCGTCCGGGTAGGGAAGGTAGGCACCGCAACAGTGTACTGACATGCATGTGGTACCGACAGTACAGGTGTTTTCGTTTTGATAATGCGTCTGTGAGTTGAATGTTTATGGTCTAATTATATTTGAATATTGAGGTGTTTGATTTTAATCGTTAACAGAAACCTTAAATTACAATTAAGTTAGTGCAGCTGAGGAATTTGGGAAATAATTATTATAAAATTGATTTGAAAATAAATGTAGGTGTTGAAATCTAATTTATTTACTTATACGGACTACGGAGATATTTAGAAACTTTGTACCACATAATTCCATCTGAAGTATACCAAAAACACCATTCTCTCGTCGCAATATCGCTGAATGTTCCGAAATTATGTTAATGGGCCAGCCTTTGCCAAAAATTTATATTTTGTCAATTGATAAGAAACACTGTCATTTTCACGACATTTTAACATTTGTTGGTATGAGAATCATAAGTAGTTGTGTGGTAGTATTTTTAACAATAAATAATTTTGTTGACCATGTCTACTTTTGTCTAATTTGAGGCAGAATGTTTGGGTTTGTCAGGGATACTCCGATTTAAAAAATTTGTCAACGAGCGTCAAAACACATGAAGCAAACTCCAAAGAACATCACAAAATGTCATTAAAATATTCAAGTTGAAAACAAAAACGGTAACAAAATACAAACTTAAATCATGAACTACCCTTTGAAAATCCAACTTTGCATTTGACCTTGAGTTAAGAAAAATTCGGCTGCCGCGCCTTTTATTGTTTCTGGACCTCCATCGTACTTCTGTGCCTACCCGATTAAAATATCCACGAGCCGCCACTGCTTCAGTTGAACCCTCTTTGTACTAATGGGTTACAAAATGTATCCCAGTACCTCTTATGGGAATAATTTTCAAAATAAAGCATATATATTGTTCCATATTTTTTTAATTTGTTAAATAACATTAACAAATCATTGTTTGCACAGCAATAAAGATTCGTCATGTTTGCCAGTGTTTTAATATGCATTTTCAAGTGGGGTACACGACATATATACCGTGCAGAAAAGTGAGAGACAAAATCTGTGACAAGGTATATTTGCATTTACATGTCAACAAATTTTCAATCATCATTTTTTGTCTTTTAAATAATGCATAGTTTATTTATATATATATAAAGAAAAATGCAAATTGTATTTTGACCTCAACTGTGCCTCATAGGTGACGTTATCACCATCAAAAAATAAACAAATAGTAATAATAATATTTATTTAAAAAAAAGGTACAGATATATAAGTACGCCTACAGTCCGTATAAATTATATACAAAGTTCACTGATTGGTTAAACGGCGAGAATCAGTGTTAGTCATGTGTGTAGGCATTTTTTTTTAAATGGCCCAAAGTAGGTTTTTATTTATTTACCACTCATGAAGTACTGCTTTCAGTGGCTGGTTTGCCAGTAGTCATAGTAGTGGTAAGGAATGCCCTTTTCTCTTAACCATTCTTTTTCCACGATTGTTAGGGCATGTTTAAGTATGTCACTTCACAGTATGTCCCATTGGCCCATGATTCGTCAGTGTAATAAATTTTCCACCTTTCGTTTCGAAACCGTTATAATTTTCAAAGTTAATTCGAGCAACATTTCATATCTTTCTTGGTTGAGGAAATAGTTGCTTGGCGGATGAATTATCTTACGACTGACATACTGTGAAGTCTGGCAAGATGGAAAAATGCAGGGCAAGCTGTGATTGAAGGCTGAACAACTGGGTTTAAAAATGCTGTTTGGAAAAGCCATTTAATCGTAATGTATATTGGAAGTGATAGTGGATTATTGCCTAATGGAGAGACTATCACGAGGAAATTAATTCTGAAATATACTGAAACATTTGGAATAGGGACGTGTCGTTGACATGGATAAAGCAACTTGGCTGATCATAGCCAAAAATGTGAAGAAACACCCCAACAATTGTGGAAAAAGAGGATTCAAGCATTCCGTAAAAATGGTAACACGCTGAAAGCAATACTTCATGAGTGGTGTGGAAACTTGCATTCAATATCAGCTGTGATGTATAAATACCTTCTACTTTCGATCCCCTAAAAAATGCCTACGCCCATGACTAGCAGTGGTTTTTGCCGGTCAGTGAACTTCGTATACATTTTATACGGACCGTAGCATTGTATTACAATAGAAGAATAAAATAAAATTAGTCATATAGTACCACAACTCTTCAACTCTAACAAGAAACTTCCGAATTAAGGGATTTTTCAAATTACGATAATCCATTTCTAATTTTGTGAAATTCATCTTTGGCAATAGCAATAAGTACTGCGGGCTGGGCTCTCCCATTCCTATTCTTATGGCTTCTTCGGCACTTCAGAAGCCAAATGCAGAAATGTTCTAAAATGACAAATCAAAATATTAGAATTAGAATGAAGAAATAGAGGTAAATAGTTCAATTAATTCGTTTGATTATTCAGTCTAATTTACCTTAATCATTAAGATCATAGCGTATATTTGTGGCATCATGTGAATTAAATTAAAGCAATGTTAAACTGGAGTTAATCTTCTATATTGTCGAGTTAGTACTATCATGCTCTCATCTTTAGCAATGAAAAAAAATCAGCCCATGGATTACAATAACAATTATAGTATATCAGGAATGTGCTGTGGTTTTGCAATGAAAATATGCATTTTTATTGTTCAAATCAGATTATTTTCATTGCAAAACCACAGCACAGGCTTATAAGAAAATTAACCAAAACCAATGCATGTATTTGTCTTTCACTCTAAAAAATCCCAACCTTAAGGGCACGAGTCCAAAATGTCTTTTGAGCAAATAAATGTTTGCCCTGAAAACGAAAAACTTTCGAGTCTGCCCAACTCTACCCATAAGATAAGCCTACATAGATAATACACATTCAGTTTTTTGGAAATACTCAATTATACTGCAATATTAATAATAATGGTAAAAAAAATTGTTCAGTATTCTTTTTAAAAAGGTGTCCAACTAAAATATATTCATTTCTAAGTCCTGTTTTGCAAACAAGTTATTTTTATAATTAATTGCCCCTGGGCTTCGGGAGCATCCCATAGATACCTATAAGATGCTCCTGAAGATATATACATGTCCACTTACAATTCTTCGGTGTAAGTCCTACTGTTGTTTCTTGACATTCCAGTTGTCGGACTTCTCCCATTCAACTGGATCTAGTTATCTTGCTGCAATCCTGTAACCGTATACATCATTACAATCTTTTAATGTGCTGCTTAATCTAACAAAGGAAGTTAAGATTTTCAGAGAGGGCAAGTTGAAATCATGAAGCAATTCATAATAGCGTATATGTTTTGAATCATCATAATAACCAAAGCAGGTTAATTCGAATATCATATATCTAAATACATCATAACTAAAAAACAAAATGATATCCAGTAAAATCACCAAGTAATTCTAAATATTTCAGCCGTGGTATAGTAAAACATGGCAAGAAGATGTTATGAACAGTTTGGCTACCTTAGATAGAATTATAATGATAATTGGATTTTATTTAGTCTGGACAAATTATCAATAGAAGAAATATTCTTTCAATATTTCCCCTATAAAATATTATAATTGGCAACTCTTCGATTATTTCAAAATGTGTGCTACTAAGACAGATGACAGTGGTCGCAAGCTATGTGAATTCCCACGGATTTGTACCATAATAATCAGTAATAAACTTGGAACTTAATTTTACTGGACGTTAATCGTACTAATTTGATCTATGATAATCATATCATAATAATACCACTAATTAATGAAATGGAACATCCATTTTAATCTATTATTTCAATTACTACTTACAATATTTCTTCTCGCCACAGTTATTACAGCACAATACAATGAACCGGCACCTGCAACGACAAAAATTTATGAATTTATTATTCTCAACAAGCACCATTTGTATAAGAAGACACAATTTCATTATACTCTCAGACACAAACGTTATCATCAATTTACTTTATGACAGGGATAACTAAAAGTCATCATATTGAAATGCTGCGTAAAATATATAAAAGTTAATACTTTATTCTACGGGGTACACTATTTATTTTTCTCATCCCTGCATTAAAAGTGACACTTTTCCTATGCATATGAGTGTGAAAAGTGAAAGTTTATGGAACAAGTGTGAAAAGTGATTTCAAAAATTCTGACAGCGATATCTACTGAAAATTAAACTGACATAGAAGTGTCAAAAATTGTATTTAAAAGGCATGTTTAAGGCACTCATATGAATTGCAGAACTCGCTAATCATAAAGCTATGTTTAATATTAACAGCCTCTTATCACACAAATGTAATACATTTTATTTACGACTGCCCAGGATTTTAGAAATCTGAATATGAATATAAAAACGAAATTTGGAAAAAAATGGATAAAAACATATTACGCAATTCATTTGAGTTAGATAATGAAAGTCATTACGTAACCCAGGTAATGGACTCAAACCATTGTAGTTTATACCTCAAACACGGTGCCTAAAGATATTATTTTAGAAACATCCACTTCAATCTTGTATAAATTTAGAGAATAATTATTACTTACATTAGGTATTCTTTTTCACAGCAGGCCCAGTAGCAAAATTACCCTGCAACAAATAATAATTTAATATTCTAAATCCCCTACCTAGTACTGAAAATATTAAGTTTCATTATACTCAGGCACCAACATTATCATCAATTTACTTTATGACAGGGATAACTAAAGTCATCATGTTAAAATTATAGTTCATGTAAAATATTGGTTTAGATAAAAAATTTATTTAGCTAAATATTCAAGCATCTAGAAATAACCACTTGTCACAGTTAGCAACAGTTCATATACAGGGTGTTTCTAAATTGAAACAAAGGATTTTAAGAGGTGTAGATTGGTAGGTAACTTGGAACCGAAAGGATTTTGGAAAAAAATATATGAAAGCCCCCTTGATTTTTGGGGAAAATGCTCTTAAAATCTCCTGTATCAATTTAGAAAAACCCTGTATATTTACATCAAAATCGTCAACATATTTCATGTATCTCAGATGGACACAAAAGAATATAATAAATAATCCAATTAATATAATAATATAAATAAATAATTCTATTAAATGAAAGTTATTAAAGTGTGGTAATTTGGGAGGAAAGAACGCTTAGATTCTTCAGTCTTCACAGAATCAAAAATTAAATATATCAAATCAGTATTAAACCAAAAGTGTGATATAATTTAATTAGATATGTACCAGGTGTCCCATATTTGACAAGGGGACATCCTCTACAGATAGAAACATTAAATGGTGAGGTTGTATAGGGTCTTATTGAAGGTACTTTTTTGGGCTATTGATGTTTCCCACATTTTGACTTATGTCAAACATAAGATTTTACATTTATATGTGATTCTGATCTGCAGACGTATTATGAGGTGGCTATGGCCAAACAACAATTGGCTTTGACATATATCAACGCATGTTGTCATATATATTAAAAATAAATAAAAAATAAAGAATCTTCTAAAGAAGAGAGAAAAATGTCTTCTTTTTTAACTCAAAGTAAAAAGTTTGACATTTAATATCTCAATAACCCAGTTTTGAATCGTCTCCGGATGATGCCAACTTGGTTGGCGAAACGCGCGTCGAGCGAAGTGAAAGTGTTTGTGGAAACTACTCAGAGTCTCAATAACCCAGTCAAAATGTGGGACATGCAAATAGTTTTGAAATCAGCGAATAAAGGGCTATCGACTGACAATATATAAGATGTGGCATTCCATTTAAAAAAATTGAGGTTATGTTTGTAGTAGCTCTGTTGCTGTTGGCAATTTTGAAACATTAATAACGTAAAAAAGTACCTTCGCTAAGACCCTACAACCTCACCATTTTTTTATCTTTATAGGATGAGTGTTTCTCCTTGTCAAAATATAGAAGGGACACCCTGTACTCTAAAAGCTTGAATAATTTTAGATATTACCTTAAAATATTTCCCTAGGTCCAGATTGATACATCTCGTCATTTACTGTATCTGTAAAAATAATCGTTATATTAACAAAATTTTCCTTTCTCTTAAAGATAATTCAACATTTTTTCACTTCCAGTAAAATTCAGTATAATAATTGCAGCCTTATTTACTAATCATAAAATCAGACGGTAATTAATATCATCATTAATCAATATTTAAAAACAAAATTCAATCAACAGGAACGAAAAAGAAATTGTTCATAAAATACATATAAACTTACCTTTTTGGCCAATGAACTATCGCCTTTGGCATTTTCTTCAAAACTTCAGTCATCTGCAAAAACACCTGTATTACAAATTGAATCAGACACTGATAAGTTTTTCTTGCTAACATTTTTCTCAGTTAATATTATTGCAGCCGAAAGTATTAATCATTAATAATCAGACGGTAATTATTATCATCATTGTATATACAGCGAAGTTCGGTTATACCGAACCTCAAGGATCGGCAAAATTGATTCGGTACAGGCGAAAATTCATTAAAACCGAAGTTCACTGTACTTAAAACAATCCGCGCTAATAAGAGTGACTAGTCTTACCTGTATTAAAAATGCATTCCAGGTCACTGGGACAAGTGGTAAAAGCTACAAAAGAAACAGCCAATTTAAATAAGGGAACTGAAATACAACATAAGTTTGTAAATAAATAACAGGCATTCAGAACGTAAATAATCATTGTCATTCAGATTGACTGAGGCGTTACGATATAATGTCATCATAAGTAATATTAATTGTTGCTGAAAGGTTATTGGGAAAGTTAAAAAACCATACATACCTTAACAATCAAATCATTTTCATATATTCCCCAACCGTTCAATCGTTGACCACTGAAAATAAAATGATAAAATATAAAAATTGTCAATAAGTGATTAACTTAAAAAAAAATATCACTATGATCAGTTAAGATTATCAACATAAAAATCTGATATATGCTTGTCTATTAAATTAATCATCATTTTATTCTTAAACTTCAGAAGTCGCTTTTTTAAATAGCATTTACACTGTGATGTTTGAAAAAGAGAGATAGTAAATCAAAGAGAATCGATAATAAGTCGACTATTGCTCCCATCTCATATGCGTCGGAATTATACCGAAACAGGAGTAAAAAAATCGTCACATTTTGCGTTGTCTAATCATGTATGTAAACTTTTGTGGAGCATTGAAAATAGCCTTGCAAGGTGATGACGTGAAGACTTCGTCGATAAATCCAGGTATTTATATGGGTTTAATTAATATTGCTCAAGAGTTAGAATCTGTTTTTAATTTATTTTTTGTGCCCACCCTCTAAAAATACCCACGAGCCGCCACTGAGTATAAGTAAAGTAAATATTTAACAGAAAAGAAAATTGCTTACCTTTTCCTTCAATGTACCACCTGTAACAAAATAAACAGAATGAGATATAATTTCACTACTGATTTCTTATAATTCTGTACAAATTTCTATCAGAATACTAATAATCACGTAAAATCAGATTGACTGAGGCGTTAGCATGTATATCATCATAAATACCTAACAATTGAAAATATTTTATCATTCGTTCAAATGTATTATTTAGATATTTATTGTAATATTTATTAAAATTCACCAAAATAATCAAAATGTTATGCCAAACTTGAAGCTGATTTATCAACAATAACATAATTTACATTTTTATAGACACAACGAACATTACAAATGGTAGATTTGACTTCCACTATGACCCAAACAAGTTACAAAAGAAAATCACTGTACTTGAAAACTTAAGTTGCAATGAGGAAATCAAGTAACCCAGCTTATAATGGAAAAATAGGTAATCTTATGGGGTAAAGGAGTTTTGATCAAATATTTTTTTAACCATAATGCTATTGATAAATGGGTATTCAAAGTTAATATGATTGTCTTATATAAGCTAAACATTTAAAGTATTTTTTTCGTACAGCAATAACACATTTACTTACATTTATAAAATTTCACATTGGCCGAAATAAAGTATTTCTTCTTCTTCCCTCAACAGCAACTCTAAAACAATATATAAATATGTAAGCATAGAAAATACTATATCAAATGTCCAAAATATAGTAAGTATAGATTCAGAATTATGCTTGCAACACAAACACTAAGTAGAATAAAATATCCTGCTTAGCTTACATTATTCAGCCATATGCTTGTCTTGAATAATCATCATAAAAAGAAGTATAAAACCCCAGTGCATAGAAATAATTCGTTGATAATTTCAAGAGCCTATAACTCTATTCCAAGATTACATTATTAATAAATTTATTACTAATAATTATAATGATTATATTATTAATAAATATAATGAAAACCTGAGTGTTGTCTGTTGGTACTCATTATTCAGCGTGAAATATATAGTTTAAATGAAATGAAAACTAGGAACCATAACAATATTATGAATAATAAAAAATTAGATTTTACTTACATGTCAGAAATGTACATGCCATTTGTTACATCAGAATAGCCTCGCGGATGCGGAAATGCTGAATGTAGGGTACTTAGGTAATATCTGCAAATTAATACAAATATATAATTTTATTTATCAAAAAACCGACGCTTTACGGTTACAGGTACTTTAATAATATACCAATCAGAAATACGTGATGTATGATATAATCACAAAATGTTCATACGAACGAGATTTAAAATCATCATTACAAAAAAAATATTGATTATACATTGATATAAAAAGCGAAATAGTACTCGTTAGCTTAATAAATTGTCATAACATACAAAGATGCATTATATTCAACAGGATACTATTTACCAATTGTATGAAACTTACCGGCATACAGACATTAGAGATGCAAGATAAACAAACCTCTCCGAAAGACGATCGATGCAGAAAAGAAAAGATTGTACAGACTACAGAAAATCCAAAGCGCTGACCGCTGGCGCTGACGCGGTGGCACTTGGCACTGGATTCACAAAACATAGAAAGCCAGTGTTGCCAAGCTTAAGGTGTTTGGTGTGTATGCGCGAAGTACAAACGTGTGTGTATGTAACAAAGTATCATTACAAGCCTATGCAGAAACGTTCACTTGGGAGATTGCCTTTGGTGAGCACAGAACATCGGAGCAACTGGCGTATTGAGAACGAGCTTTGAAGAGTGCGCATCCATGTTTCTTTATACCCAATGGGGCGACAATATTGACCCCATTTTGACGTTTGTGTACATATGTGGCTAGATTTATAAAATTTCGTGTTTAAAGATTTTTAGTAGATTTTTTTACCAATATATCGAGTGCTGTGAAAAGTTTCATGAACAATAAACAAGACGGGGATAACGGCATGTGCAGAACCCATGCGCTTCTACGCGAGGTTGCCATGGGGGGACACTTGTCACACTCCTACCACATAGGACGTACTCTGTGCTCCACCACTCTTTTTCGAGGAGTTATATGTCTCCTGTTTTCTTTGCTGTGATTAACGTGCAGATGTGTCAGTTTTCGAATCGCCAGTAATATGCAATACACGACTGCAGTGCCCCCTTAGCTCGATTTCGGTCATAAACATGACTGGCGCAAAGATTAAATAGTTCCTTAAATCATCGGCACCGCTATAGCCACAGCTTTGTTTTTAACTGTGCTAAGTGACGATGGCACATACAGATCTTGAAACGGCAGTGTTGGGGTAGACCCATGTTATGGTACAGAGTACACGGATTATAGATTATGAGGTAGAAAAACCTAAAAAACTGTGGTAGAAGTACGCTGTGGAAGTACTTCACCGCTTGGTTGGGCATCACTCAAGGGAAGGCATGTCTTTCGACATATGCATTTACTTATAAACGAGGCTAATTTTCAAATTTGAGTGTCTTGTACCTTATATCAAACCCTTTATTACGGGCGCCAGAGCCCTTTATCTTTATGGATGTAATGTGATAAGGAGTTCAGGAATAAGAAGTTATAGAATTTGCCTGAGTTGTTTAGTGTAAATGTGAGCGTTTTGTGGCATATAGCAGAGAGTAGTTACATAAGTATTGTTCTGGTATTGTCAATACTCGGAAAGACAAGAAGAAGAGAACAGGCAAAGAACCATATCAGAGAACAGCAAAATAACTCTCTGACCATATCAGAGAAGACCTTGTCTCTGAACATATACCACGTTAATTCTGTATTCTGTGACCATACACCATACCTTAGGCAATTAATTTTCCTTAACCTTAAAATAAAGTGTTTTCTAAAATTTGTTGGATTCATCTCTATAATTTTTCATTTTAGAAATAAATCCATTCTTTGTAACTTATATTACAAATATGGTTATAACAACAGGAAGGTGATATGATACAAAACTCCTTAATTTTGCAACTTTTAATATTATTTTTAGCGAACTGTTGTATGAACCACCTTGTAATGAAATTATTGACGATATTGAGGATTTGATATCTGCTCAAGATATTACTCCCAAAGAAAGATATAGCAGTAGAAAAAATGTGAAAGTTAAAGCAAGAAAACGCCTTGTAAGATAGAAATACTATCTGTATAACTATTTTAATCATTAATTTTAATAGGAAAGTGATAGCGTGGATACACCTGCCCCAGTAGGGGAAAATATACCTGGAATACAAAAAGTGTATGTCAAAACATGGGGGTGTGCCCATAATAGTTCAGACTCTGAATATATGGCTGGTCAACTAGCTGCGTATGGTTATAGATTGACCGAAGATAAGAGCGAAGCAGATCTTTGGCTGCTTAACAGCTGCACAGTTAAAAATCCAGCGGAGGATCATTTTAGGTAGGTAGCGTAAATTAAAAATAGGTACGTAGGTATTTTAAGGACAATTTAAAAAAATCTGGTTTTGAATTAAATAAATCAGAAAATTAGTGCTAGGTATTAAGATGTATTCTGGTGCCATGAGACCCATATTGTGCTTTCCCTCTGTACAAGACAAACACATTTACTAAGACACAATGCAATCTTGGTGAAGCACATTAATTAAAATTGTGTCCGCTAGGGACAGTGTCATCCAATTCTTTGACGTCAATTGGTAGTTGAATTTTGATATGAATAAAACTAATTTGTTAGAAATGAAATCGAAGCAGCTCAGAGGAAAGGAAAATTTGTTGTGGTAGCTGGTTGCGTTCCTCAGGGTGCTCCTAAATCAGCATTTATTCAAGGACTTAGCATTATAGGTGTACAACAAATTGACAGAGTAGTTGAGGTTGTTGAAGAGACTCTGAGGGGCAATACAGTAAAACTACTGGGTACAAAAAAAGAAAACGGAAGGAAGATAGGAGGTGCTTCTCTATTATTACCGAAAGTACGAAGAAATCCGTTGATCGAAATAATTGCAATTAACACGGGCTGTTTAAATCAATGTACTTACTGCAAAACCAAACATGCAAGAGGTGACTTGGGTAGTTACCCACCTGAGGAGATTGTTGCTCGTGCTGTACAAGCTTTTGAAGAGGGAGTTGTTGAAATATGGTTGACCTCGGAAGATACAGGTATTTTCTATTCAATTTTTTTAACTCATAAGGTTCGTTTCAACAACACCTATGGATTATACACAAATTATCCGACACCGTCGATTAGTAGACTATTAGATCTTAACTCGCTGTGAGATGTAAATGTTACAATTGTGTGTTTGCTTTTGATGGTTCTCAGGTGATGTTGGAACAAAGCTATAATTTAACTGTAATACACAGTATTGTGTTGAATGTATTATAAACTTCATTAAATATTGTGTTTGTAGGCACTTATGGGAGAGACATAGGTACTTCTTTGCCGGAATTGTTGTGGAGGTTGGTTGAGGTTATACCGAAAGGATGTCGTCTCCGTCTAGGAATGACAAATCCCCCGTATATCTTAGAACATCTGGAGGAGATAGCTAAAATTATGTCTCATCCACGAGTTTATAGTTTCCTTCATGTTCCCGTCCAGTCTGGAAGTGATCAAGTGCTGGCTGATATGAAGAGGGAATATACTAGAAGTGACTTTGAACATGTCGTAAATTTTCTTCAAACAAGGTAAATTTTATTTAGTAATAACAAAACTGTCCTTAAAATAGTATATGGACATATTTATTATATTTTATTGCAGGGTTCCTGGAATGACAATCGCAACAGATATAATTTGTGGATTTCCTACAGAGACAGAAAAAGACTTTGAAGAAACTCTGTCTCTATGCGAAGAGAATAAATTTCCTAGTCTATTTATTAATCAGTTTTTCCCACGTCCTGGAACCCCGGCTGCTTTAATGGCAAGAGTACCTCCACAAGAGGTGAAAAGAAGGACGAAAAAGTTAACCGAACTTTTTTATTCCTACCAACCGTACAACCACAAAATTGGAAACATAGAAGAAGTCCTGGCCACAGAAGTATCGCATGATAAAAAACATTACGTTGGTCACAATGAATTTTATGAGCAAGTTTTAATCCCAATGAAAAAAGAATACTTGGGAAAATTAGTAAAAGTTAAAATAATCGAAACCACGAAATTTTCCATGTTAGGGCAACCATTAGACGAAGTTATTATGCCAGGTTTAACAAAACCACTACAACACGGTCAAGTATCTGGTATAAAGAGATCTGAATCAGTAGATAGAAAAATGTTAATTCCTTTAATATTTTTATTTGTGTCTATTGTATTAAAACTTTTATGGAATTTTCTGTAATTATAGAATATAAATATATTTATTTCTTATTGAATAGATACATTTTTTATCTACATTTTTCCCTAATTCTTTTTCTAAAATATAAGAATCTCGGATAACATCAGCTATGTGCCAGTGAAGGTCCCATCAAAAACGGTCTTTCACACAATTTTATGGATTTAATTTTTTTCGTGCGGAACCCTAATTTTTTCTAAAATAAAAGTAGCCTAAGTTACTCCTTATAACATCTCCTATCTGCCAATGAAAGTCCCGTCAAAATCGGTCCACTCGTTTCGGAGACCTCATTGGTTTTATTATTTTTTGTTTATTATACTCTACATCCGCATTTACAATGTTGTATCATCCCCAAATAGGAAAAGTTTATTTTTGGAAGCGGAAGTACTTAGTCATAGATGTTAAAAATAATAGAGGCCCCAATATAGAGCCTTGAGGAACTCCACATGCTGTATAAGGGCCATTGCTGTATATAGGTTGATTTTCATGTAAAATGTTTTCTTTTATTTTGGGGAGGTAACTAGTAATTAAATGATAGATTTTTTTATTAAGTTCGAATGTGAAACACAGTGAAAAGATTTCGAAAGGTCACAAAACGTGGACCCAGCAATAGAGTCGGTTTTCAAAGCCCTCGGTTATATTATTCTAATAGCTCTTCGATTGCTGAGACAGTAGATTTTTCTAATGGAAAACCAAACTGACTTGACAAAAACAATACTAAATATATGCCCCTCTTTTAAAAATACAAATATAAGTGGGTCAGAATGCAAAGTCGTGAAGGTTGAGGCATTTATTAAGCAAAATAAAAAAAAAACATGTAAAATGTATATAATAAATAGAAAAAGCTTTATTATTAAATTACAAATAAATAATATTAATAACATCTTTAAATAACAACACCATGAGAAAATTATTAATTGTAATAATAAAGGCAGGATCACACTATAGGTAAAGTATATCAGTTTGAGGTCAGTTATCGGACCTCTGCTGTAGGCATAAAGTTACCTAAATGTGTATAGGTAGGCTTTTAATATTATCTGTTTTAAGATTATGTCACATTTTCACGGCAATTTTAATTTACAAATTTTTGGTAAAGAATTTAAAATTATATATTGGACTAGAAAATTAGAAATAAAATACTTTCGCACTTAGCACCTATATACTTCCACTGGTCAGAATATTACATTAAAATGAGCTGCAGACATTACAGTCCACTAAGAGTCCAATACATGAAAAATTGGATAGTGCATATCCAAAATGGAATGACAAACCACCCATTAACCCATTTTGCATGGTGAGTAACAACTAGCTTAAAGCAACTTAAAACTAGCTCTATTAATAAAGAAGTTCCAATACTACAGGGTGGGCGATATTGAAACGATTTAAATATCGATATCAATAGTGATCCAACTAAAATATACAAAACATACTATAATAGCCCAATCAACGGGGAGCTAAAGTGAGGTTTACTTGCATTAATTCGGGGAGTTTTGAAATTTAGGGACAAACGCCATAATATCCATAGATTTTATTTTCAGCTTGTGAAAAACAGCGTAATTTATTCAAAACGAGAAAGAGGTGGTACCCTTTAGATAAGCACTTTCCAAATACATATTTACGCGCATATCCGGCTTTGCATAATCGTATCTAACCTCCCTAACAAGTGAACATATTTACTGCAATATTATACCACAATAGATCATTCTTTAATTCCCAATAGAAAACATGCCGGCTAAAAATATTGTTGAGGTAATAGACACTATAATATTATAGTTTCAGGGATTATTGCATTTTCTGTAACAATCTAAGTCTTTGCTTATAGAGACAATTATTGATTATCCGTCTGATGGTTCCGTTCCAAAATACCTGTCCCCGAAATTACCAATACCAGGTAATACATAAAACTTATCGTTGATTTCCGGATCAATCGCCGTGGTTACAATTTGAACTTTGGGAAAGGCATAAGCTATAGACTGCACACCGGACTCCGCCATAAGCAAAGAGACTATAAGAATGTTGCTCTCTAATACATCATGATCCAGTAATACTCGGATTGCCATCATCGCCGCAGCTCCCGTTGCCACAGTGGCATCCATTAATATTACCTTGTAGTCTTTTATATCTTTGGGAAGTCTCAAATAATATAACTAGAAAAACATTAACTTGTAAGAATTAAGTTCAGTAGTCTGATTCGGAGTTACTTACCTCAGGTTCACCAGTCTGTAAATTAGTTTGTATCAATATTTTACCGATACGTATATCCTTGCATACATCACAAACAGCTTGCTCCATTGTCTCGCCTGCTCTTAAAATCGAGACACCGCAAATGTTTCCCGTTGCCATTCGTTTTCCTAAAATAGTATATTCATATAATAAAATTCAAATTATCTTCATTGTACCATTTATAATTGAGCGTTCATTTCAATTTGCATTTTATAGATTGTTTAATTTATTTTAAGGCCATTCAATTTCATTTTGATACTTTTACAGGGACTGTATAAGAGGGCACCTACTACTTACCATGATAAAGAACTCCTTGAGGGGTCTCTACTGTCTTGTCAATGAAGGTCATCAGAGACAGTGTGTACTCAATTACCAGCCTTATTAAACGTTTACTATAGAATATAAATTCATCTCGAGGAGTATCCTTATTCCTAATAAAAGTATGTAGGCCACGAATTTGGGGTGTTGTAGGTAAAAGTTTGACTGTATCAGGTCTGGGTTGCTTGTTAATGGTATAAGCTTGTGCCAACTCTTCTCTTAATTTTAAGCCCCTCTGAAATGAAAAATTGGCAAATATTTATAACATTCATTGCATAGTAATCTTTGAGGACAAAGGTATGAAATGTGCCTGAAATGTAGGTATTATAAATTATAAAGCCTTTGGAATCAAAACTTCGATGAGAAATCCCAGAATTTTTCAATCTGTTGGCTGATATGTTCATTTGTTACGAGATTGCATTGCTTATTTTCTAAATCTGCATAGATTGGAGGTAAAAATTGACCCGTGACTACCTAACCGACATGAGTTTCATGAATGGTTGGTTTCAACATTAATTGAAACGAAAAATTAGAAGATATTGTTATTCATGCTGGTGGAGAAATATAAGCAATTTCTAAAAGCGAGATGTTAAAACGGTTAATATAAAGTAACGGAGTATATGAATTTTAAACGTATTTCACTTATGTAATTCTCTCTATCCCTATATGTTATGCTATATCTGATACACCTACCAGTTGGAGTTGCGTCTGAACATGTTGTACTATAAGTTGAATTGCCACCTCATTTTCACCTCCTCTCGGGACAATAATATCAGCATGACTCATAAGTGGTGCAATGTAATGATTAAATGATGGTTGCACCATAGAAGTATACTGTTTTAGAACACCCTCCAGATCTCTTCCTCTTTGAGTTATATCTCTTCTCAGTCTTCTGGCTAGCCGAACATCTGCATCGGTATCAACAAATATTTTCATGTCTAACATCTCATTTACTTTGGTATTATGGAACGCCAATATTCCTTCAAATATTATCACATTTGCGCCATACATTGTTTTCTACAATATATCAATTATACACTACCAGCTACAGGAATAAATGTAAAATACTTACTGTACGGGTTTCTCTAGAATGAGTAACAAAGTTGTAAATAGGGACTTCTACTTTGCGACCTTCTTTTAATTTTTGTAAGGTCAAAATCAATAAGTCAAAATCAAATGCATCGGGGTGGTCAAAATTATACTCATTCCTATCTGCAACCTCATGTTGTTTTTCATTCAAAACCTTATAAAACGAATCCATACTAAGTAACGTGACCCATGGTACACCTAATGACTCTATAATTTTCTCTGCTACTGTAGTTTTTCCTGAAGCACTGCCACCACATATTCCTGAACTCAGAAAAAATAAAAATGTATTTATTCTGCAGAAATACTAGAATCAATTTATGAATTCATTGGGAACATGAGTTTTATAGCAAAGAAGGCACGAAAAGTTCAAATTTAATCTACGAGAGTAGGTATTATACCTACAGCACCGAAGTGATAATAAATTATAGGGAACGCCAAGAAATAAAAAGAATGGCAAGAAAGAAAATATTAAATCATATATTTCAAAGAAAATATTAAATCATTATTCTTAGATATATATACACTTCTACAAGAATTTAATGCACTATCAAAAATAACCTAAAATTTGTTGTTCTATTGTTTTTTCACATATAATAAGTGCTCTGGGTTTTGCTGACAATATTTGTCATTCTGTCAAAATTCATAGTTTTCTTGACGTTTACCTGACATAAATATTGTCACTGGAATACTATGTTGGCTCTCATTTGAGCATTTGACATAAATATTGTCAGTGTAATATGCTATTGCATAGGTTGAATTACATGGTGAAAAACAATGAGTTGATTTGTCAAAGAAATTTTGTTTTATTCATGATACAATCTTAAGTAATATTAATGGTTGAGCACATTTTTCACCACAAAGATTTTGTACTTCGCGTTACATATTGACAAAAATATTGGGAAAAAAAATACGGCTATTATCACAATAAACTCACTCCCCAATAAATCATCCACATGTCTCTTCTTGTTTCCATAGCCTGCTACTTACTTCTGTTTTTCCAAAATTAAATGAATAAAAACAAAAACATGTTATGGTGTTGGCATACTTGTTATTTAATCTACTATGCAATAATCAAACTTAGTTTAGCGATAATCTAAACCAGTTTACATTGAATTAGGTAGATTAATTTTTATCAATAAAAACATGTTGATATACCTATTATTAATAAAAAACAAAATCACATTCTCACGTATCTATAAATAAAAAATAATCACACTTAAAGCATTGATTAAATAATATTCATAATTTACTTGTACTTTACTAATGTAGGTACTTTACATAGAAACATTTTAGTAATTAAGTACTAGTTTGACTACAAAACTGATATGAAATATATTATGAATGTTACGTTCACAATTAACTGCCTATGATTGTTATATGTTACTCTTATAGGCATATATATCATATAACTGCCTTTCTGGAATTCTACTCTATTTTTTATAAATCCCTGTAATGCAAGAGAGGCATATTTTGCACTTAATGATAATGAATTCATTTTTAAATCGCAGCCTATATTTGACTGGTCATATGTTGGTAATTCCATTTAATATCATATAACGGCATACCTATAACAAAGGGTTCAACTTTCTGTCCCTCGCTATTATACCATGGAGGTCGACCAGCAGTATAAATTGTTCGATGTTGAGTTCTAATCATAGACTCTGCAGCAGATTTTTTCGAAGATTGATTTAAGGATGTTGTTCGTTGTCTTCTAGATCTTGGTGATTTTTGTGATCCTTAGAAGATGAAATTACTATTAATACAATAATATGATGTCTTATGGATAAGCTACCTGTAGACGGTGGTCTTGGGCAATATGGTACAGTTATAGGTGATGCTGGCGTATTGTAAAAATCACCACTTTTCTCTTCCTCAATTTCACAATCGGGAAACACCTCGGAAAAATCTGCTTGCGTTTCCTCAATATCACTGTAAAATTTAAATATTTTGAAAATGAAAATTAATTTTCGATAAGCAATGCAATATTCTTAAAAAACTAGTAACGTGCAACACGTGCTTCTACTATAACAAAAACAATTTAGGTATTTTTTTGTTACCTTTCCGAGCTAGCTGATGACGGTGGATCTAATGTATTAATTTTCGCTGCCATTTATTATTGTATTTTAAAAATAAATAACCAGTAACAGAATAAATATATAATTATATATTTTGATTTTTGAGAAGTTTTTGTCTTTTTGACAGCAATTTTTTTGCACAAACACCTTCGATTTCGCTAACCATCAACCGCCGCCACAAAACACTAATAATAGATACTTTTTTCTGCTTTATGCCTCAAAACATCTACAATCCACATACTATGCTTAACAAAGCCTACGTATCGTGGTATTCGTGGTGGTAGGCTTGGCAGCCTCAACGATTATAGACTAAACTATATAAGTTGTCTATAATCCTTGAAAACACAACAATAAACTTCACAAAACATATAAATTAGAATTGGGACATGTATCACAGAATAATAATTGCTTATTATTCTGTGCTTGTACCACAGACTTATTCTGTGCGTTGTGCTTGTACTTTACCGTGATAGGCGATGCTACAGACTGTGCTACAGAGTTTCCTACAGTTACAGAGTCCTCTTCTATATCACTGATTTTCTATCATAAAAAAACATTTTGAAATCGACAAGAAAATCCACGTCTACACCGAACGTGGATTTCATGAATTTCTTTGTTACGAACATGGGAGCAAATTTAGAAGAAGATGTGACTTCTTGAGATTCCACAAAAACTAAATACTATGATTTCCAGTTCCGCAATATTTATTATCAATTTTTGTTTGATTGGCTATTCTGGAATTTTGGTGTCTCTTAAAAGCGACAGTCGACAGATTATTTATGTTTTAAAATAAATATTTAATTAAAGTTTACAAGTTTTATTGAATCTTTGTTATATAGGTGAATGTAATTGTATACAATCGAATGGGTTTATTAATTTTAGCTTCTAACAGATCTAGGTGGTAACATTTTAATATGAACTGAAGACTTTTTAGACATGGCGGCTACGCGAAAACTACAGGGTAAGTAGATTTTGGAAATATTTATGGACGCCACGAACGGCCCTCAGTGACCTGTTCAAAGTGAAATGTATTTCTCATAAAAGTAAATCCACAAAAGTGCTAAATCTCTGTTATAAATTCGTTAAAAAAGTTTTGCTTACATTTTAGGTTTTTATCATTACCTTATTTAGTCAAACTCGAAATTATTGTTTAATCATGTAAATTAAGTTTGCTTGACTTTTTATTTCTTTTAAGGTGAAATTGACCGTTGTTTAAAAAAGGTTACGGAAGGCGTGGAGACTTTTGAGGACATTTGGCAAAAAGTTCATAATGCGACTAATAGTAATCAAAAGGAAAAGTATGAGGCGGACCTTAAAAAAGAGATTAAGAAATTACAAAGACTCCGTGATCAAATTAAAAGTTGGATAGCATCGGGTGAAATTAAGGATAAAAGTATCCTTATGGATAATCGTAAACTTATAGAAACAGTGAGATATTTACTACTTTATAATAATTATACATAAAATATACGTAAACTATATGGGTTGGATTACACTTGCGGAACATAGAATATAACTAGCTACTGGAACTGAAAGCGATTATGTCTCAGAGTGCCACTGTATTCATTCAAGTGCCTCATCACTGAGTTATGGACTCATCAGCATATACTGTGACTGTTTGAAACAAAATATTCAAGAAATCAGTCGCAAAGGCTGAAGTCATCCATGTATATAACCCATGTTATAGTTCTGAATTTGCGATATAACCTAGAAACATTTCCAGTCTGGTGACTCTTGTAATAATTGAATCGCTTTCTGTGTCTTGCATGTTTATGGTTTCAGTATCCACCCTATACTAATAATTATCATCATCACAGCACTACATATGTTTTTAGCAAATGGAGAGGTTTAAAGTAGTAGAAAGGGAAACAAAAACTAAGGCTTACTCAAAAGAAGGATTAGGTGCTGCCCAAAAGTTGGACCCTGCCCAAAAAGAGAGGGATGAAATTCAGCATTGGTTAGTCTCATCTATAGACCAACTAAATATCCAAGTAAGTGCTATCTGTTAAAATTTAAATGTCTTGTGTTCTACTCGGAAAGCATTACTTAACTGTACCCAGTTTGGAAGTATATGAGAGTTCTCATTTATAATATATCGCTCTTATTGTGAAGTATTTTTATCTGAATAATTTCTATAATGAAACGCTATATGCCGCTTATTTATAATGAAAAGAATTATTCTAGTAGTGTCATTAGTATAAGAACAAGAAAATAGGGAAAGTATTTAAACAATATACAAAATGTTTCCTATTTCAATTGGGAGTCAATACCGGGCTAAATACGGATTCAATACAGGGATTCTAAATTTTGATCTCAAAATTGAATCCAGAATTCCTAAAACCCCAGTTCCATTATAAAAATTTGGTTAGAGAAAGAAACACAAGTATAAAGACGAGAATGTGGTTTATGATTTATTTTGAGGAGACCTAATAACTCAATATGGTGTCCATTATTATATTAGAGGCAAAAATATTAATGCACAGAATCAGTGTTACTCTGCTTTATTGTACTTTTGTATAATTTTGATGTATTTGATTAGGTTTTTGCACAATTTGTTATAGTTTCGGATTGTTGATTCGAAACTGTACCAAACTGCCGCTGAAAATAGAGGTATTGAAACTTATCTAAGTACATTGGATAGAATAGAAGCTCTTTACTTTTTAGACTGACGCCTTTGAGAGTGAGATTGAATTATTATTATCTAATAAGAAAAAAAAGCTTGATAAAGATAAACAAGAACGGATGGATGAACTAAAATCAAGATTAGAAAGGCATCGATTTCACATAAGAAAATTAGAGACTTTATTGCGAATGTTGGATAATATGTCTGTGGAAGTTCAACAGGTATGTATGGATAGACCCATATGTATGGTAGATTACGTTACACTATTGAAAATAAAACTCCAATTCCAGCATAATGTCATGAACATCTGATTTTCCTTACAGCAGCCACTAAAATACAGAATTCAAAAAGCCATTTTACACCATTATAAATTACACTGAACGTAAAAAATTAGAATATGTTCTAAATATCAATGTTGTTAATTCCTGTGTATGTTTGGTAATTTCTAGCGATTTTATTTGTAGTTTTTTGCACACCTGTTTACTATAATAGCTATGACCATAAAGCAAAGAGAAGACTGGAGCCTTTAAAAAAATATCGGAATATTTAAATGCCAGTTTTGGGCTAAATTTAGAATTGGAAAATAAATTTGGACAGGTCTATTTTCAGTTGTCAACCGTTGCCAACATAAATATTTAGTTGACGTTTCTCTTAACCTTGAATCTTATAATGTGTATTGCAACCCGTTTTTACAACAATTTTTTAATGTAAAATACATGTAATAATTCATGTAATCTATGACGGTATAAAGTGCCTTTTAAAATGTCAGGATCAGATAAAAAGGGGTTTACGTTTGCATTGTGGCATTTTTTTATATTCTAAATTAATATGTGTCATTATTTTACCAAACCTATTTCAAAAACATGCAGAAATGAATAAAAACTTAATATTATGCATATTATATAAATCAAAACTATATTTCTAGATGCGATCTCAAGATTACTAAACATAACATCTGTCAATGGCCCTACGGAAGCCATTTTGAAATTGTTTTGTTGGAGTGCCTAATAGGATGAGAACTTTTAGGCTTCTTGATATACTAACATATTTTTTTTTAGAACAGTTATAGTACAAAAAACTAGCTGTAATCTAGTTAAAGTTAACTAAAGCAGCTTACAACAATTATGTTTTGTCGATATTTGTTACGCTTTCAAAAATATAAATATCACTGATTTATTAAATATTGTGTTTTTATAGATTAGAAGAATAAAAGACAATGTTGAATATTATATAGAGTCGTCCCAAGAGCCCGACTTTGAAGATAATGAGTTTATTTACGATGATATTATTGGTCTTGATGAAGTAGAGTTATCAGGTGTTGGATTACCGTCATCAGCAACAACGGATAGTAATGATACTGGCGATACTCCAACATCTTTAATATCGGGATCATCACCAATTTCATCTCCTCCTCCTCTAGGGAACCAAATTTATAATCATTCCAGTGATAGTTCAAATGAGGCTGACAGAAAGGCTGTTTGTAAAGACCTACCAAAGGTGAGTTCCCATTAATGCTCAAAAATAGAGGTTATAGTCTCATTGATTTCTATTTGATATAACTCTCATTTTATCCTTTTTATGGCTGTGGTCCTTTACAAACTTTGATTTATATTCCGAGGTAGATAGATATATACTTTACCCACGTTAAATCTATCCACAAATGAACTACAGTCACGGTCACTGGCCGTATTGATGTTGGCAAGTATGTTGACAGATGATTGTTTAAAATCAACATAGTGCATAGTGTGATACATTTGTTTATTCACATATCTACTCATAGCCAGCTAGTAGTGGAACTTACATTAAAAATACAGTGACTTCGTCATCATACTGGTGAAACCGCCATTTTAGAAAAATGTTTTCATGGCGGTTGTCACATATGACTTTGATAGTGCTCACCACAAATAATCGAAAGTCTGTGATCGGTTTGTTCTTCTCAGAAATCACTCGCAAAATATTCCCAATGGAAAACTCTCAATAATGTCCTAGAAATCAGTTTGAAAATCACAGTTGCCACTGTGATAACTGTAAAAAGTACTATTAAAAGGTATGAAAAAAGATTGAAATATCAATATTTCAAATTTAGTTCTGCCACTGATCAGTACTTATAATAATAATAATATCGCACATGCGGCTAGCGAAATAATAATATGTCGCCCCCTTTCCCGCACAAGTCTCTGACTTCTGGGCTAACCATTGCGGTTAAAATGAGGGGTAGAGATATTATTATAATATTGCTTGCATAATATTTATCTACTTATTTTGTGTTTTTTTTTAAGCCCATAAAACCGACTCCAATAAGAGCAACTACTACATTGAATAATAGCACTAATTCCGTACTAAATTATAGCTGTAACAGTGCGACGTCGACGCCTAGTAGCAAACCAATTTTGGTTAGCAGCACACCAAGTAAACCTATTTGTAGGGAGACTTCACCTGCTTTGCAAATGATTACTTCAAGTAATTTTGCAGCTGTTGCCGCAACTGCAATCTCAAAAGCCCTAACAAGTATGTATTTTTTATATATTATTTCTAAGAATTGTAGTAAGTTGTGTAAACTAAGATGTAGTATGGTAAATTACTTCCCTTAGCAGTCATGATCAGCTGATTGATGGCTGTCGTAGGACATACAAGATGTTTACCCCTGTGCCTGTGAAACGGTATTAAATAGTTTTTTAAATACTGTCTTTATTTTGCTGTGAGACAAAGTTAGTTTTTCCAAATGTTGTGTTGTAAAAGAGATCAAAAAATGGTCTGCTTCACAAAGAAATTTTTGAATTACTCTTTCAGCTCAGTTCTTGAATCAACCTCTGAAGATGCTTTCTTAGTTGCTATATTTTTAAAGCACCACATCCACTAATAAATTCAACATCAAAATATTTATATTTATTTAAAGCTTTATATGTATATTTACTTTGTATTCATTTATAGCTTTATGAGTTCTTAGCTCGTAATTTGATAAGATGATGTGACTCATTGTTATTTTCAGGTATTTATAAACCTATTTGATACAACAAAAATATACATAAATGGAAACGTCTGAAAATATCAATACATGGACATAAATAAATCAAATCTATAAATTTCAATACAAAATGAAACCTGTCTATGTCCTACTGACACCATTTTTGGGGACCAAGGACCGTTGTTGTGTTGGTCTACCTCTTGTGATTTATATTACTTCCTTATGGATGTTATAAATCTTGTTTTTTAAATTAACAAATGTACCATATTCGCTATGTGCAGCTGCTGGGTGGGGAGGCGAAGAACGATCGTCCCCTTCGTCGGCAAGCACGCCAGTGGCAAATGCTTGAACCCTGATCATCAAGTCTCATATATAATATCATTGCTGAAACAAGAGGCTAAAAAAAAATCAACACAGCATGAGCTGTGTTGATTTTTTACGTTACGTTAGTTTATATATCAGCCGGTGCTAGAAATAATATCCGTGAATCGCCTTCTGTAATATCGTAACCAGCCTTGGCTATATAACGCTGCCGCCATGTACCGAGGATCATGAGTTCAATTGCTATCAAGTCCAACATTTTTTTTCCATAATAATAAACTTACTATGTAATACTTTGATACATAGAAATAATTATAATTAAATACACTACAGGGTTCGTCACTTAATGGATCTTGCACATAGCGAATAGCCTCAGCAGTTTATTTTTCCTTTATTAATGTTTTTCAATGTACCTACTGAGATTTGTATGACAGTTTTATTTTCGTTCTTACTTTTTTAGCAAGTGGAGACATCAATCCTTCATCTGTGATAACCAACGTTAGTCAAGTGACGACACAAATTACGTCAAATGCCATTAACACTTCGATCCATTCAATACCAATTTTATCACTAGTAAGTGTATATTCTGCTTCATTTCAATTATATTATTGCGAAGGTTTGCAATATGTGTATTAATATTACCCTAGGAATTTAGATATCTAGTTAAATGTTGAATATTTTGTAGAGTAGATATAATTTGCATTTGCTATTTCGTATTGTCAAACTTTTGATAGTTTTAATATAATATTTTGCTTCTTAGGCAACGCAAAATATAACAAATCCAACCCAAAAATTGTATACGGAACCTCATGTACTAAGTAATTGTATAAGTCCCGACTTAAACAATAGCGATGAAACGTCTCCATTGAATGTTGAAGCATCACAACCCGTGACAAATGGCTCCACATCTGAAAAGGTATGTTTTCTATTGTTTCTTTTACTGAATTGCATATAACGGAGCCATTTTTAGATGTCTGAAGGTATGACTTCGTTAAAGTTAATGGCCCAGCAAGTAATAGACCGAGCAGGCCTGGAGAACAATCAAGTAATATTAGAATCGACTAAGACACAGAATCAGGGAAAGTCTGATGCTCACATACCTCCTCTACTGGGTGTGGCGCCTTTGGGTGCGATACCTCTCCAGAAAGAGCATCAAACGCAATTTCAATTAATGGAAGCCGCCTTCTATCACATGCCTCATCCTTCAGATTCAGAAAGAATCCGTACCTACTTGCCAAGAAGTCCGTGTACAACACCATCATACTATATTCAGACTCCCTTAGCTCATTCTGACAGTTTAGAGTTTTATCAAAGGTTAGCGACGGAAACATTATTCTTTGTGTTTTATTACATGGAGGGAACGAAAGCACAATATTTAGCAGCCAAGGCTCTTAAAAAGCAAAGTTGGCGATTTCATACTAAATATATGATGTGGTTCCAAAGGCACGAAGAGCCTAAAATTATAAATGAAGAATATGAGCAGGTAATTTTTTTTACAAATACGTAACACTAAAGAGAAAGGCTGCAATTAAAATAGTAAATGATTACATTTTATTGAATTTATAGTATTTACCTATTACTAACAATATTATTTATCCTTCTAGCCTATTAGTTATTTGGAATTTCATAACTCGAATATCATATATTGTATTTTTTAGGGCACATACATCTACTTCGACTATGAGAAATGGGGACAAAGGAAAAAGGAAGGATTTACCTTTGAATATAAATACTTAGAAGATAGAGACCTTAATTAATTAAAATATTTATATTAGTATGTGTGTTTTATTATTGCAACAAATATTCCTGCTCCAAAACACTACAAGCACAGTTCTGGCGCTGATAACACATGTCACATTTTTATGGGTTGCACTATTTTGAGGCAAAATTTCTAACCTGATAGTTTCCTTTGTAACAAATAGTTTATTTCTGCTCGAAGTTACGAGTTTTGCTCTAAGCCTTTTGGGCGCCTGAAAACGTAAAGGTAAACCTGGTTGAAATTTTGCGATCTCCATGAGCCGTAACTGCGATCGCTCTGACCTTTAATCTATGTGGACAGATATAGGCTTACCAGCAACCGTGTGACGCAATTCCTGCAACGTAATATAAAAATATTCTTCGGAAACCAACTGGTCCTCCTTATGCCATGTACACGTATTTTAAAGTATGTGATAAAAGAGAAAAAAGACCACAGAAGCTTATTATAGAAAAATTATTGTTAATTCTGTGCTGCGGGATTCGAACTTGATACCTCTGGAATGCCAGGGGCCTAATGTACACTGTATACTGGTTGGGCTACCGAAAATTAGTGTTTTAAACCATGAACTTTTATAAATCTTTGCAACATGCACCTCAGATAAAATATGTTTGATCTGAGACATGCACAGATATATATACTAACTATATCTCTGTGGCTATAGGGACTTAAAGCAGAACCTAAAAAATTGGTACGTATCGGTATCCGTATCATATCGGCTTACGATACTGAGAAAAAATAACTTAAAGCTGTTCTCTAGATATCCGTATCGTATCTTCACAGTATTCCTACTCCTACTCAACTGTCGTCTGTGGTATCTTCCACCGCGAAATTCGTTGTGCTGTTCATTTCGAATATTTGTTGTAGTATGGAGGATGGAGGGTATCAAGGATTGTAATACAATCCTTGGGAGGGTATTATCAATAATCCCCACAAAAAGTATTAGGTTATGTTCACTCAAATGGTTGACAGTTTCCTCTACTTGTGGCTATATGTCTGTCTTCTACCTTATTCATAGGTACTTTCGTTATGTGGTTGTGTCCTGTTTTCTCGATACGATCACAGCACAGAAATAAAACTTTTCTGTATAGTGTATATACGATGCGAATATACGGAAGCGGAAACGACACGCAGCTCGTATCGTATCAGGTGGTATCAGACACATCAGATCTGCGCCGTATCGGTACTGCACATGCGCAGTTCGATACGAATACGAATGAAATTTTATGTCAAACCACAGCTTACAGTAGAAAGTAGTAAACACACGACACTAGGTTTGTGATAAAAGTAAAGAATTTGACAAAAATGTCTTTGATATTATGATATACTGATGATATTGATATCAGTGTTTGCTGTTTATGTTTATATTTAACCTAACCTCAAAATGATTTGGCAGGATGTTTGTGAAGTTATGCATTTAGTGGTAAATGACAAAATAATTAGGTATAGTGCAGTATTTATAACACTATTTTCTATATTATTAGGAGCCTTCGTAAGGTGAGAATGTAATAATGATAAGTCTCCATATTAAGTAATAAAATCGTTTTTTCTTTTCAGCACAATATATGCCGTAGTAATATATACATTCTATATATTAGGATATGTTGTTGCTTGGCTCCTCATCAAATATCCAAATAAAATTACAGAATATTTGCAAAAGTTATTGAATTTTTATCATGAACGTATATCTGTAAGAAAGGTTCTGAAACATTCCTGCAGTATCTGTGATGATTTGTCATGCAAAAGACACCAACAGTCTATAAGTGTTACACCTTGGAAATATTTATCTATCAATAGAGATCTTAATGAGTCTATCGAAAAGGTATTGAGAACTTATGTTTTAATAGAGTACTAGCAGTGTCGACACATTCCCTTGTCAAAGTTAGGTGATTTGCGGCAGGTAAAACAAGTTTCATTTCTTATTGTATTAGGCCACCTTTTTGAACTCGGCAACATGATACCGGAAAACAACACAAATTTCAACACCTAAGCTTACTGGCCCATGTGTGAAATTATCGAATTAATATTTAAAAATGTTATATTACGCATTATTAGAATCAAGGCTTATTGGATAAGACAGCCTTGAAACTTGAAAAATAAACTTGAACCTCTAGATCATACTTATCAAACAAGAAATAAAACAATGACATTTTTAAAACAAAAACATCCTTAAAAGCTATTGGTCAAAGGTGCTATGAATATTTAGCGCCTAGGCTATACAATGGTGCAACAAATAAAAAACACTTTTGCCATAATGAAATTTAAAAAGGATGCAAAAAATATATCGTCGATGTTGGTAGAGTCGAAATTCTCAATAGATTGAGTTAAAAAAAAGTTATTGTATATTGATAAGTAGGTTAAAAGGTTATTGTATAGGTTATTGTATATGATATATTATTTTTATTTTTCTTTAGCGTTTTATATAAAAGTATGTACTAGTTTATAAAATATGTGTATTATCTGGTCGAAATTTCTTCTGTGGCAGTATGCAGCATGAACTGTCCCACGTACAAGGTATCTTTTGTGCATTGCATCTATATCTTAACCTGAGTCTAGACTATGGTTCCTTATTAGTCATCACATCAAAATACGAAATTTGTATTTACAAAATAGTCAAGAACGTAATTCCATATTTTTTAGTTTTATGATCGAATACTAGAAGAATTTATAATATCCTGGTATGGACAATTCACCGAAGATAGTGATTTTGTAAATGAGCTACGTTATTGTCTACGATATGGAAGTGCAACGATTATCAATCGAATCTTAGAATTAGATGTGGCTGGTGTGATTACCTCTAAATTAATTCCATGTGCCGTGAGACATGTAGATGATTATATATACGTGAAACAACTTGCAAAGTTGAGGAACATGAGGTTTGATGATATTGTTGTTGAATACCTAGGCAAAAGACTACATATTGCTGCGACAAGCAGAAAAAGTGAGCTTATGTATTTACAGCATTTAGTTTCTTCCTTGTTAAATCATGTTATGCCAGAAAATAACTTAAAATGTAGGTAAGTTAACTTTTTCCTACCTATATAGTCTCAGATATATCGTACGAAAACTACTATAGTGGTTCACTTGTACTTGATGTTCGATTAAGAAAACCAATTAATATTATACCTACCTTATTATCACTTCGTATAATCACATGTTAGGATCATATTAATGATCTACTAATAATGAGTTAATTACATTGTCTAGTAATCAGTAGGTCTAGTTATCTACGAGTCAGTTTCTGATAGTAATCACTCGTGTATATATAAACTTGTGCTAGGTCAGGTCATAAAATGCGTATTTGCACATAACCTAGATATTCATAATTTCTGACTGAAGGGTGACCTTGATAAGTGTGTGAATTATTAATACAATTAAGCTTGTTTTATTTATATGAACCACATTAAATATAAAAATATATTGAAATGGCAAATTAGGGCATCACATGTGCCAAATGTGGAGATTTTAGTTTAAATATTATTATGTTTAGAACGCGGATCAAAATTTTCTTAATCTAGAAAAATCATGTTCAAATTTACGCCGTAAAATATTTTGTTATGCATAGGTACTATAACATATTTCATTATTTTTGCCATTAGCTTTATAAACTTTAGATACAGTAAATGACCCAATTATTATGCTTTGTAGGAATTATTCGGTTATTATGAGAGAAATTTTAACCAGTTGGATCTTTTTGCCTCTCATGGATGTAATAGCCGATCCAAATATAATAAATTATTTGGTTATATTAGCGCTGACCTATAAGCCCAAGAAATCCTCAAAGTCGTGTTCTGAAGTTGTGGAATTTTTAGGAAGTTACGTAAAGGTCGATAATAAAACATCTCCATTTGCCACAAATTTGAATAAAATAAAAAATAACACTGACTTACTCTATGCTTTTATGCAATTCTTGAAGAAACAAGAGCACGTAAATTTGCTGCAGTTCTGTTTAGATGTTGGTAAGTTTTCGGTTTGTGTAATTAAACGTGTTTACCTATAAACTTTCAGATGATTTTAATGTTAAATTTCTTACACCCGATTTATCAAGAAAACAACTTGAGGACTTGCATGTAGAGGCAATGAAATTGTATAAAGACTACTTGGAAAAGGAGAGTTTAAATTATGTTGGTTGTCCAGTGACAATATCACATGGGTTAGGTTCTTTAATTAAAGACATGTATAGTGTAGATAAATTTACCAAACTCTCGAAACTTTTGTATAAAGCATATGAACACGTTTTTAATGTCTTGGAAAGTGTCTGGCTGCCACAATTTTTTCATAGTAATGAGGTAAGATTTTAGCTTTATGTTGTTGATCGACAGTAATTTAATTTTTTCAGTTTTATAGCTATATATGTGGTTCTAAAATTATACCCCTTTATAATAAACCAAATAGGTAAGTATTATAATAAATTAGTAATAACTTATTCATTCTATTAACCGTTATTAACGTTACTAACTCATAGAACAACATTATTCAATTTTGGCTCTCCGTTGAGAGACAGGTGAGTTTTATTTTGTTGTAACTTATTAAGTCTTTAGATAAATCTGTCCCCTGTATACCTACCATTGCCACCATACTATTGTGTACAGATTTAACATGTTTGATGATATTGTATTGCACAAATCGAGTTCTGCCCGGTGGTATGATTCATTTTTAAATAGAATAATGGTTTTTGACGATCAGCTCGTTCTCTCCATTTTCAGCAGTTCCAATTTCTTTAATGTAATAAATAGATCTGCTAGAAAACTTAATTTTACTTAAAACTTTTGTACTTTTGTGGCAGCTGCAACAGCACATTGACATCATTGTCACTCATCAGGAGCTCAGCATACATTCATGATGTACCTCAGTACAGTTAGTTGACCTTTAGTTCCCGCATTAGTCAAACACATTAAAAAAAAATGACTATTGAACCACTATATCATGGGTGCATGATCCACTGTATCCTGTTACTTATATTTATGCATGATAAAATTAGTGAAAATTTGTAATAGAAGTTGACTATGTTTATAGGACAAAAAAGTGTTATGATTCTACTGGCCAAGGCACAGTTGCCAAAATAAGTAGTGGTTTGGGAAAAATTAGAGGAGTTTTAAAGAGTAACCACCCTATTGATGGTTCTCTTTTTCCATCAGAGTCTCAAAATGTCGAGGACGGCACTGTAGATGACATATTAGCGGAATGTCAAACACTATTCAGAGACCTTAGTACATGGAAAGTGTCAATTTCTTCTTACCAGGTTTGTGTATTAATGATATTTTGGAATATTATATATACAGGGTGATTGGTGGACCGATAGACATACTCTCAGATGTAATAGTAGAGACAAAGGACAATATCTGTTTCATGTTCTTCGTTTTTGAGATATTTAATTTTAATATTTTGTAGGAAAAACCACCTCCACTATTTCAAATTAAAATAAAATCAAATCTCTGTGCATCCTATTGTAATAAGTAGCATTCAGTCCTTAGCTAATGAAGTAGTGCTTAAATAAGAATGCATTATACTCGTCTAATAAAGAGAAATAATTTAAATCAATAAAAAAAACTTTAGGCATCATTTAAAAGAAAAAAAATTACTGAATAAGTGGAAAAAGTTACTTATTTTAGTACCTTTCAGAGAAGATCTAAACGACTTTAATTCTAAGAAGTTGCGGAGATATAAAAAAAATTAAAGGAAAGTGCAGTAAAATTAGCATGATCATTGAATTTTACGCTAGCACGATCACTGAATTTTACTACATTTTCCAAGTTTGTTTTTCTATCTTCATAACTACTTAGAATATAAAAAGTCATTTACATCTTGTCTGAAAGCTACTAAAATAAGTATTTTTTTCTACTTTTGTACTTTTGTTCTTTTAAAATTTTTTTTTGTAGATTTTACTCTTTTGATAGCACATCCGTTTATTAGACGAGTATAATGCATTTTTATTTAAGTACTACTTACTTCATTATCTAATGATTTAATGCTACTTTATTACATTAGGACGCATAGATTTGATTTTATTTTACTTTGAAGTAGTGGAGGTGAAGTTTTTCTTGCAAAATATAAAAATTACAATATCTCAAAATCTGTTCAACTTCGGACAGCAGTCTACATGAAAAAAAAATTTTTAGACTGCCCCTTCAAATAAGGTTATATACTTCTGTGTTAATATCGAAAGATTTGACATATTATCTGGAAATAGTAAACAAAATTGGGTTGTCTTGAGAAAAGATCAAGATTTTTACACATTGAAGGCCAAATTGGTAGAGTTCCATGGTGAAAATGAAATATGTGATTCCCCACTACCATTAAGGAAGTAAGTACACATACTATTTTTGTTCTAAATATCGGAATGAAATTTGGTACAAATGTATGGTATGTACTGTAAATATAAACTGATATAAACAATATTACACAGATTGCTTCCCGCTTTTTCTTAGCTGACCCCATTTTCAGAATTTTTATCATCATCTATGAAATATTGATTAGATCCATTCAAGTTCAGATAACAATATCCAAGTACCTAATTATTAGGCCGGGCCAAAATATTTTTTTTTAAATTGCTTTGGCGCTGCTGTGGAAACGTGGATGTCGATAAATAAGACACAGAAAAAAATATCAGCCGACCGACCGAAGTTAAAATTTATCCGGGCCCACGGGTCTTTAAAAAGGGCATTTTTTTTTCATTGCGCTACCAAAAAAATAATTGTTTATGTGCTTCTTATATGCATTGTTTATGTGCCGACATATTAAGATGTTATGCGATGTTATATTAGTGTTAGATTGGCATTAAAGGGCAGTGGTAGTAAGCTACCGCCAGTTGCAATAGTAGCCAAATCTGTGACAGAACAAAAGTGACAGAAGTTTGGAACCGTGCTTCTTGGCCGACTGTTAGTCATGAGCGCATCGTAAAACTTATCTAAGCATACAACAGTAACTATAAAAAACCTTATAAAACCCATCAAAGGCAAAAATTTCACCATTTTTACAATAAAATAAATCAGTTTCAAATAAACTCCAAAAAGCTTTTTGATATATCTTCTTGCAAATGTGTAAGTATGGAGCTTTGAAGTTGCGAGAGAGCTAGAAAGGTGGTGACTTTAGAATGGTCATTTTTAAAGGATTAAATATCTGAGGGGAAAATGTTCCAATGAGCCAATTTTTAACTAGAGCTTTCTACAACTAGCGCGTCAATATTATCAATAAAATATTAAAAACGGCTTATTTCGGCTCGGCCTACTAATTATTCTTGCGAAAATGGTATTGCCAACAATTTAGGATTTCTCTTGTAAAATTGGAAAAATAATAAAATTAATTACGTCATAAAAAGTACCGTGCCAAAGTTTTCTTTGTAGTTTCTTTTTTAAAGTAGATATACTCGTGAGTAGTTGAAAGTAAACTACTCTTATAAATATTTTTTGTTATTTTAGGATCATGTAATTGTGGCTTTTGACTGTACAAACTTATGAATTTATGTTTATTATTGTCAATATGACACCGGTTTGACGTCTAGATTATAGTTTGGTATTAGAAAAAATATTCAAATAAAGCCATAAAAGGGTGTAATTCTTATATTTAAAATATAACGAAAACAGAATAAACCAACAAATTAAATCACTTAACGCTGCTTCTATCTATAATTAGTGCTTCTATCTGTCTTGGCATATAATTAGCCAACATTCTACAGTCATCTGCATCCACATTTCCCCAAGCATTTTCAAAGGCCAACAAAAGTTCTTCCCTGTTTTGCGGGCGAAAATTTCTGACATGAATTTCCTTGGCCAATCGTCCCCAAACGCTTTCAATAGGATTGAGAACAGGAATTCTGGATGGCCAAGGGAAAACTTGAATGTTGTTGTTGTCCAAGAATCAGTCCAGCCCTAGAAAATCCTTGTTTTTGTCTAGGGGTAAAATTGTCCGGATACAATTGCTGCATCGATGGTAACATAATCTTTTGCAACAAATGTCTATAATGTTCAATATTCTTTTCATTCCATATGCCAGCAGACTCCTGGACTGGCCGCACTCATCCAAGCCCACATATTAACAGAAAAACTACCGCTAACTGGCTTGATATATCGTTCAAAAAGTCACTTTTGACATATCAAATTAATGATTGCACAGGCACACATGACTTAAAAAAATTTAAAGCCACAATTACATAAAGTAAATAAAATCGTTTACTTTCAACTGCTCGCCAGTGTATAATAATCAGGCACTCAATCAACACATAGATTATTTGTATTTATAAAAAGAAAGAGATTTTCTCTAAATGCACAGAAACTGTAAAAAAATTATAAATGAGGCCAATAAAGCTTTTGCTCCTATAAAACGAATACCATAATTTATGTATACTTATCAATTTCCTAGGGCTGGTTCATCTATTGATACCCGAATGATTAGGTATGAAGAGTTTTTAAAAAAACTTCTTCGGAAACCTGTATTACGTGGAAGTGATTTATTGCATTCTTTCCTAACTACCGAAGAAGATTTTGCGATCTTCATCGCAACAAGTACCCCAAATATTCAGGACATTGGAAACATATATCAATCTGTAGCTCATAAATTAAGGAAGGAGAAAGGACAGCATTTGGATTCTTTCATGACTGCATTTTTAAATTCTACTGGAAAAACTAAAAATGAGTGAGTATATTCTGTGGTTTTGATTTAGTTAATTATACAGAACGTAATATTCTTCGTCTATGATCAGTTTTTATGTCCAATTGCAAGCTGAATATTGGTATTTTTGATATTTGAAGGAAAACATTGTTTATACGAGTATACATGTACAAAATTACCGAGCGTGATGATTTTGACAACATACCTCAAAATCATTGAAATCATAATCATTCAATTGTGAAATCGGCCCCATAAAGCCGCATGCCCGAGTCACATGGATGTAATTTGTAAACAAATGCACAATATGTCTTTGGTAAACACAGTCTTGAGAAAAAGCTACATACACTTTGTTGACTGTAATAGAGTTTTATGTGTCATTCATTTAATTGTTATTTGCAGGAAGCTTGACTGGGCAGAATTAGGTGAAGAATTTGATGCCGTAAGTGTCAGTTCTGGCACAAATATGCCATTTTTCAAAACATATCGTAACTATATTTTTAATGATAATTTTGGTGTACAATATAAGTCACTAAAAGAGACCATGACTGGATTGTTTAATCCAGATGGCTTTATAGAAAGTATTTTCTATTTGTGTAAGTTTAATATAGTTTATTTGGAGATAAATGAAATACATACATCTTATCTGTTTTAGTGAAGCATATATTCAAAGTCCCGGATGGATTTTTGAAAGTATACGTGACAATCTGCAGTGTTGCTAAACAGTTGGTTGACTTGACTTGTTGTCTTTTTATTGAACGTAAATTGAAATCCAGCCTATCTCAATCTAATTTGGCATATTTGATCAGATTATTAGAAGGTTATATATGTTATATGCAAAACATATACCATTATATTTTATATGTGTATGCTTTTAGATGTAATTTTCCATCATCATATATCTCCCACTAAAGAAGAATTAGAACAAAGGAAATTGAGGGCGTTTAAAGAATTAGAGCAATCTATTCCTCCTTTAATAACAAAAATTGCAGGACCTGGCGTGCAAAATGGATTTAAAACTTTGCTAGAAATTTTGCAAAATCCACATTGTAACAAGCAGGTAAGATTAGATTTATAATCTTAATTTTTACTTACAGATGTCGCAGATATATATTTTCACTTTTTCTGCTGCGAATTTGTTAAAAACATACCTAATAACTGCCATGCTGCATATCCAGGCGAGGCAATATTATAATATTTATGTTTCGTTATATAGTTTTGTTGTAAGTGCCAAACAAGTAGTACTAAACTTCTCAACTACATTATCAATGTGCTGCTTCCATGTCATTTTCTCATCAAAAGTGACGCCCAGGAATTTTGTAAATGTTATACGTTCTACAGTCTGATTATTAATCGTAATAAAAGGACTAAAGTCCTGTTTATTATTTTTGGTCATAAACTGCATGTATACGGTTTTTTGATATACTTGTAAACCAACCGAACTTATTAGTTCTGACCCACTCAGTTCGCAATAATTAAAGATAGGGAAGGATTGCTCATCTCCAATCGAGGCAGATAAGCTATCCTTCCCTGTCTATAATCGTTGCTTAGTTTGAACTAAACAGTGCAAATATACGTGGTATATGAGCTGTCAATAGTGTCACTTCCAATGGAAGTGATTGGAAATTGAATTCGGTTACAGTTTAGCTGCTAATTCAAATTCTTAGCACAATCACAGAATAATTCTGGGCAGAGTTAATGATTGTGTGACTTACCAAATAACATAGTTCATTATGGTTCAATGTGTATTATGAGTGTGATGGTTCTGTGAATATAAACAAAAATATTAGGGTGTATATGATAATTGAACCTAAATAAAAATTCTCTTTTTCAGTTAGCATATAACTTACTGGATATTATTTTAACTGAAATGTATCCATATCAAGAAAAATAATAATATGTTCTTTGTGTAATGTACAACACATAGGAAACCCATAGGATCTACTTATTACAATGTATCTACTTATAAGCTGTGATATTATTCCTTTTTTTAGTATGTTTCTTTAGTATATACTTAGTTATATAAATAAGTGTACAAAGTACTTATAGATATCACTTGAAATTTTTGTGTTATTGATGCAATTAAAGTGGAAGTTCTTGTGTATTTAGTTGTTTTCTTTCTATTTTAAACTAAAACCATACTATCTAATGAGAATAATAGTGACAAATAATAATATTATAAGTTAGTATTATATTCTCTTTAATATTATAACCGCAGGCTTTGTGTCTTTTGTGTCATCAGCCAAGAATTAGGTGGCCCACCTTAAAGCGGGCTGCCTAAAATTTTCTAGACAATTGTTAAGTGTTTTGAGGCAACAATCTCCATTGCCCTAAATTTCATTTGTCAAAGATGGTCGTAAGTCATAAATTAGATTTTTGTGGACGTTAAAGATGGGGCAATCTATGTAACGTAAAACGACATCACAAGAAAATTTTAGGACAAAAATCTTATATTTTCATTAGCTAGTGCCTGAAACTAATTTGAATATCGGATCTTATGTAGCTTTTTAAAAATGTATAGATGCATCTCACTCTATGAAATCCTCCCAACCTTAAGTGTGGTGTGGGGCACAGACCATAGTGTGGGGTCAAGGATTGTATAGAGGAATAGGATAGTTCGATTCCTATCTTTACGTACTGACTGGCACGTTTCCCCACCCTAATCTGACGTTATCGCGCACCCAACTGTCAACTGTGTGTGTTCTGTGCTGTGTGTTAGAGTGCCGTTGCCGTTTAAATTGTGTATAATTAAACAAGTTTCGCTTTTATATAAACAATATAGTGATATTTTAGACATTGGACTATTATATATACGTTGTTGTTCTTTTTTATCATAGTATAAATTCCGGTAAGTATGTATAAATGTGCAAATAAAGTATCTAAACATCAGGCGTTTAAGTTCAAATCATCCGAAATAATAGGTTCTTATAGGTTAAACCTTAAACTAAATATTTATTTAACCTATTCGGTCTTTCATTAAAGTATTAGGCAATAGGCAAGTACCTATTAATTTGGAAATAAAATTAACACCCGAAAGACGTTCCATTCCCTTATAAATCCCATATAAATTCGTATTTTATGGTCCGCGGTGACGTCACAGCCGGCAATCCTAGGCCTCTTTGCCTCTATATAATCCTTGGTATGGGGTGTTTAACACCACAGCATAAATTAAAAACCTTGATAAATATTTATGCTATGGTGTGGTTGAAGCACAGTTTATTGAGTTTGTAGCCAAAGGAATTTGGCTATAAACTGTGGTTGAAGTGAAATCACAGCATATACGAAACAATCAGCAGGCTAACTGTCATGTCATCAGCGGCCATTTGAGGATAAAACAACCCTATTCGCGATCTGCGCCCCTGTCCCTGTCATTTACGACAAGTTACATCCTCGATTGACGGCGTGTGGCGTGTGTGTCATAGAAAAAGGATCTGTGGTGTGTGTAGAGCTGCAGAGGAGTTAGCCAGCTGATTGTTTTGTATCTGGTTTAAATCACAGATTAAGCTGTGTTGAAGTTGAAACTGTCACAGAATAAGGATGAATATCAAAATGGCGGCCTTTGTTTTGTTGGTGTTAGTTTTGTAGTTATTGTATTAGTATTAAACCATTAATTTAATTGTAATTTTTTTGTTAACATAATTAACCATATTAGTAAACTTTAGCATCGATGAGAAATGAAAAGTTTTGCTTCTGAATTCAAATGCCCGCAAGGTGAGGATACAGAGCACATAAATCTATTAAGTGATAAGAAAAGAGATCAGAAATCTGAAGAGAACAAACAGCCCTTAATAAAAAATCATGGATTTAAAGTTTTTTCCATGGGTAAGAGAATACAACCATATAAAGAAGTGTTTTCCGCCAATACTGATATTACTGATACCCGCAGTCTAAGTTTGCCAGATTGCTTGACTGAGAATGGTAAGACAAAAGGTTATTTAAATAGTGCAGATTGTGATAATTGTATCAAATTATTAACTCATAATAGTCCTCCACAATCACCGACAAATGATTTATGGTTTAAAACATGGCCTGAAAGATGTGATAAACTAAAGGCTGTTGAATCGAGTCCTGAAAATTCAACAAAAACTGTAACATCTCCTATACATGATAATACTCAAGAGAAGCATAATGTTTGTGATAAATTAGACACTAATACTTTCAAAAATAAATATACTCTAAATGAAGCATTACAAAACATATCATTAGCATATAGTCCTGTGACAAAACAGCTGCATCTAGTTGAAAAATCAGTTAACCAATATCCAAATGAAAATTCTAGTATATCTTGGACAACAAGTAACGCTACTACAAAGGGAGGTGAAAATGTGGATAGCACTTGTCAAAAGATTGGTCATAGACGTACCGATGCTGGATCGTTTTCTAGTACAGTTTCTACTTTAAGTGATCCGTCTCCGTCAGGAAGTTTGTTGGATACTGACGATAGATCGCTGTCTAGTTTTGATATTTCAAATTTAAAATCTAGACGGAAAAGTATTGCTCATTTTTTCACAAGGTAATTTTTATATAGATTTAGCCATAGGTATATAGATTATCTTGACACTTTTGATTGGGTTGAAATCTTTGTTATCAATATTTTCTATTTTCAATCTGAGGGATTCAAGAAAATTTACTGCCTTTTTTGAATGCACTTGTATTAGTAGGTCCCTAGTAATGTATTTTTTATGTCAATATCTCGTAGAAATGTATTTCCATGGAAGTCAGGAGGAAATGAATCAAGTAGTAGTGTGTGGAAGTTATTTAGTAAGCAACCTAACGAAAGTGTTTCCAATTCTCCAATTCATGTTGTAGCTAGCTCCTCGGCATTAATACAGCACGAGAGGTAACATTACACAATTAAATAGTAAAACGAACAAAATCTTAAAAAGGTATGTTTATTTAGACCATCTAATTTGCCAGCAAAAACATTAGCAGAGGAACAAAGGCATCGGGACGAATATAAAGCTATTCTTGCAGCTGCAAAAAAGAAAGACGCTGAAAATACAGCAGCCAGACAAAAGCAACAGAAGATCCAATTAAAACTTGAGGAACAACAGGCTGCCTCTACAAAACATTTTACTCAGCAAGTTCTTCCAAATTGGGATGCTATGTGAGTGCATTTTTTTCTATTTTTTCTTCAACTCCCTCTTTTCTGCATCAATTTGCGTCAATATTAATAATATAATAGAAAATCAATGTGATACAGATGTATGTAATGAGAAGTAGTTACATAAGAACATTCTGCGCCATATTTAGTAACTAAATCATGCATTTCTGTAAGTAAAACAATGGCACTTAAAAAAGTAAGACTATTAGTGATTATACTCGTATAAGTATAGTTAAGTTCGCTAAATGTAGTATACAAGTGTTAAATAAAATATTGCAACATGTATTGCTTTTAGGCGGACAAATAAAAAAACCCAAGAGTTATGGTGGCAAGGACTACCGTCTAGTGTTCGAGGGAAAGTTTGGCGTTTTGCAATAGGTAACGAATTAAACGTCACACCTCAGTTATATGAAATTTGCCTTTGTCGTGCTCAAAATAGGTTAAATAGCCCCGAACCTCCGCAATGTGATTCAGACATTGACCAAGAAAGTAGTATGGACGTAATACAGTTAGACATATCTAGAACCTTTCCACATCTTTGTATATTTCAAGAAGGTGGTCCTTACTCTGAGACTCTACATTCACTACTAGCAGCCTACGTTTGCTATAGGCCTGATGTTGGTTATGTGCAGGGAATGTCGTATATAGCAGCAATCTTGATACTGAATATGGAACAATTTGACGCATTCATATGCTTTGCCAACTTACTGAACCAACCTTTACATTTGTCTGCCTTTACTTTAAATCAAACTCAAATGCAAGCGTATTATCAGGCATATAACGAATTGTTTTTTTATAATCTACCCAAATTGTATGCACATTTTGAGAAATCGGGACTTACTCCGGATCTGTATTTACTGGATTGGATCTATACTATTTTTGCAAAGGCAATGCCGCTTGATATTGCTTGTCGAGTATGGGATATATTTCTCAGAGATGGATATGAATTTATTTTCAGAACTGCTTTAGGTGAGTACGTAATTATGATAAAAAATCAAATAAATATCCATTGTGACTAAATCATACCTTTGGATTTTACATTTACGATTTAGTGAATTTTTATCATAGCCCACTTAAAATTGGATTTATTCATATTTTGACTAATTTTAAGGTGTGACAACTCCCTTATCCTTAGTCTGAACCTGGAACCAGGATATAAAAAAATGCCTCACATTGGCTCATTCGCCACAATATAGAATATACTGAAAATTATACATTAATTAGCTCAGCTGTCATAGCTCCACCCTCAATAAATACTAATTCTGTACGAGCTTCCATGTTTATGCCGCCCCATACCATAATCGATCCTTCACCATAACTTGTAGAAAAATTACCTTTTTCGAAACGTTCGCCTGTCCTGCGACATATTCGCTGACGGCAATCAGGCGACTTTAAACAAAACCTTCTCAGAAAATAAAACAACTCCACTCATGGAAGCACTCATTTTGATGCTCACTAGCAAATTGAAGACGTACTATTCTATGGTTTCTATCCAATTGTAGACCAGTTGCAGTTGCAGTTAATCCTATGATTAACTATGGTGGCCTCGATGCTTCTTGGTGACAATGACCACTTGGTGACCACTTGGTGGTCATCTTTAAAAATTGGAATCTTTAGAGATTCCAATTTTTAAAGATGACATTGACAATTTGGCTACAATCTTTATTTATGTCACCAAGAAGCATCGAGGCCACCATAGGTAATCATAGGATTAACTGCAACTGCAACTGGTCTACAATTGGATAGAATAGAGATATACACGTAAATAAAAAAAGGAAACGGTAACAAATCAGCCTCTCTGATAAAGCCTATTCTATATAATTCTCCTTGCAGAATTAGCCTACAGGGTGTCTCAACATTAAGGAAAAAAAAACAAAATAACCTCCCTGTATTCTATTGTGCATTTTTTCGGAAATTTGAAATCAGATGTTTTAAAGCGGCTAATTTTATATACGAAATGCAAAAAACAACGCCGAGTTCAGACTGAGGATAAGAGAGTTGTCGCACTTTAAAAATAAGTCAAAATTTTTAATGGATCCAATTTTACCAAACACGATTCGTAAAACAGCCTTAATTTTAATTTCTGTCACCTTTTCATACGTTTCATTTATATAACAATTATTCCTTTATTTTAGGGATCTTACATTTAAATCAAGACGCTCTAATGAATATGGACTTTTTACATGGAGCACAGTTCCTCACACATTTGCCTGATGATATGTCCTCCGATCACTTATTTAAAAGTGTACAGATAATTAACACTGCAATTGGAAAACAGACATTCAGTCAGATCGTAGATAAGTGTCTGTCGGAGCTGTGTAGTTAGTGTACAAAATATAATTTAAGTAGATGAATGCATGATATTATGTACTGATCCAAAATATCGACACTATGTAAGTAAGGAAGTTTTAAATTCAATTGGTTCAATCTTCTAACATGACAAATTCTGCAGACATATAAATTATAGGTACTTGTTTATGGAATTTACCATAAGTCCGTCCAGACAATTTTTAGAATCTCAGTGAACAGTTAAAATCTCATTAATTCTCTCTATTTTCATAATCTTTAGGAACACAGATAAGACAATATAGGCTGTGTGTCATATTTGAGTTTTGCTTTGTTTGTTAAGACAAAAGGGCACTTGTTAGTGGAAAATAAATATGATAGTTACGATGATATAAATTCTACAATTGTTTCAAACAAATAACTGTTATAGATTTTTAAAATAAATTCAGTCACTGGTAATTATTGCTCTTGGTTGTTGTTTTAGTTCTCTAAATTGATTAAAATTGACACAATAATTTACATCGAATTTATTTTAAACAAACATACAAACTGTATTGCTTTACATGAATAACTTCTTTATTTGAGGAAAATATATTGCATTTATGATTTCATGATGGTATTACTTCTATAAAAATATGAAATATTTACAATTTATAAACAAATAGTGATAGAAAATATTTCTACGAGAGGGTGCTGTTCCGTACTCTTTATGCTTATAGTTCCTAACACTTCTAGAACTTTCTTCAGTGACTAAGAGCTACTAACCCTTTTGACTCTTCGCTTTTAACCGCTAATAATAATAATAACTCAACTCGTTGAAATGGAACTGACTGTTTTCATACATATACATGTGTTTCCAGATGTGAGGAGATGCCAATTAAAATCATACAAAGTTATCAATTTCGTTTCTGATAAAATCTGCCGAACTTAATAATACGGTGGTGACATCTATATTAACTTTCAAAATACTTTTTTTTGGCAGGTTTGGGTTAATATTCTCCGGATTACTATGTCTGAATTAAAGAGGTTGTACTCTGTATATTTCACCCTCTTTGTTGCTTCATAGGCCTGTTATGTCATTACGATTTTTCCTTTTTAAAATCTGATCATAATTGGTCTTGAAAATCCATTTCTACTATGCCATGGAACTGACAAGTAACTGCAAATAATATCAAAGTAGACTTTGAGTTTTGTTTAAAGTATATCTGCCAATAATGTGACACTGAACAATTTTGTTAAATGGTATTGTATTTTGTTAATTCTCAATTGCTCCCCCTTGTATAGCTACGACTTAGTTATCAAGTTTGGTTTTGCTTATAATGGTCTGCTTGTGTGTGCCCTCAGCAACAGAGATTGCTTTGATAATTTCTGATATTTTTTATCTTCATTTTCAGCTTTATGGCACACATATTTTACTTTTTCTCATTAAGCCCTTTGCTTATTGCAATATATTGCCTTAAAAAATACTGCAGAATATTTCTTAAATAGCTGTGGCACAGCGGATGGGAATCATCAATTACCGTGGAACGGGAACTGTACCTGTTTCAGAACAGGTACAGTTCCCACTTCCCCAATACCCACTTTCTTTCAAGTATTATAATTTTCCTCACAGTCTGTCTCATAAAAAATCTGCTTTATTATTATAAGTTATTTAAATATTATATTTTATGTTGGTTTATATTAATATCAAGATTTATAATGATATCAAGAATTTAGTATTAGGTGTAATTGCTTTATTTGTACAACATAAGAAGTGTCTTCCTAATTATTTCTTGTGTATTTTATTGGGCCCAGTGTTAATATTATTAAAATATTGGACGCTTTGAGTATAGTCGTTAGTACAGCTTTCATTTTATATTAGGTTATAGAACATCCATTGCTTCAGTATGGATGAAAATGGCCAAACCGAACATAAAAAAGTGACTGTTTACAAAAATATACCTTCTATTCCTTTGGGGATATTTTTGACTATTAATTTAAAGATTTTTAGTCATGTTGCTGGACCTAGGTTTATTAACATTTGTAGATATGCATTACTATAGTTCACCACATTGCACGGATAACCTAACTTTTTACTCCACTATCGTTTCTAGAGTAAAACCTTGGAAACAGTGTAATGCAATGGACTACAGTCTGAACTGTATTAGCCGATTTTAAATACTTATCTATGGGTTTTTTAATTCTTGGACACTCCATCGAATCTAAGATTTAATTGTTCGTCACCACAGATATTTAGTATTCTGTGTGGTCACTGTTTTATTAATTGCTCAAGTAAAGAAGTAAATTTTGCGTAGCGTGAGGGTTTAAAATATTTTAGAAAGCCATGCAAAAAGTACATATATTATATGATAGTTCTGTAATGTTTTATATGTGATATTTATAATATGATAAAAATATATTTTTACATTTATTTATATTTAATATGTTATTTTATTTCTCAATTTGTAGATTTTTTACTTAGTAAATGGAAAAATAATAAAACAAATTTATGCAAATAAATTTTTTAATAAGAATGATATTATTTATTTTATATAATAAAAGCAAATGCCCCCAATACCTTCTTTTGCAGTTTTATTTCTACATTCTAGCGGTTGTATTTCTACAACTTTTTGGTTTGTCAGTATTTCGTCGTTTGGTCAAATTAAATAGATTTTAAATTAAGAACATTAAATGTTGGTTACATCAGCCGATTTCCTACACAAACATTTTGTGGAGTAATATCCAAAAAATGTACACACACACACACTTCTAATTTTTTGTCTAGAGAGGCTTTTAAAAATGGTTATGCTGGATTTTTTTAATGTCTCAAGCGAACTAGTACTTTTTTTGGCTTGGTTATTAGAAATTAGAAAGTTATAATTAGTTATTAGAAATTCTAATAACTAAATATTTTCATTGCCGTTCTTTGTTATTCCTCTACAATCTACATAGATGATAATAGCAAATCTAAAATAGTAAATACATTTCTGCAAATCTGCAAAAGACACCAAAAATGTTCTATTTTTTTTTATTCTTAAGGGGGGGAATTTGTAGAAAAGTGAAATGGCGGAAAAACGGCTGATCGGTAGGTATATTAATCTATGCACACACCGTTATTAATGGCCGAGTGCACCGTACGTATTAATCCTAGATTATGTTTAAGCCTTACTTATTTTGACATATTTGCATGCAAATGTCACTCGACTATAAAGGTCGAGATGCACCACATATATATTGCACAGTGTCTTGTCTATAATTGCACACGTCAGAGTCTAAATATCCATATGCGCGCGCCTCTGACCAAACATATTTAATATCATAGATTTAATGTTATTTTTTCAAAGTGTATTTTATCTATCAACAGTGACATATTATTTTTTGTTCATTACTTTTGTGGAAAGTTTGAAATCTTTTTCCACTGGTTTTTCATTTCTTTTAAAAGCTATTTTAATATATTTAATATAAGTGCATTTAATCCTAACCCAAAGTTAGACTTGCAGCGAGTGTACTGTTGGTTGCATAACATGGTGTATTGTTGGTTGTGTGACACTACTCCACAATTTTATACGTTTCTGGACTTAATTTCTGTCAAATAGATTAGATTTACCATTTTTTAAAATTTGACAACTCATCTATCATTATATAACCAGAACAAACGTATTATCATTGTTATTCGATATTAATATTAATATAATTGTTATTGAAATCGGAAATAAATAAAAGGCAATATAAATACTTGATATAACACATTTTCATTATTATTTTTAGGTATATATGTATATGGGCCATATACATATAATGTATATGGGCCATATGCCTACAAAATGTCAATGGTTTGCTCATGATGTGATTACTTTATTTCATCTCGGATCACCTAGTGATCCAGTGACACTATTTATATGTTTTCTATGTTTACGAGGTAATCACGACTGATATTTTTCCTTCCTTCACGGGGTAGGGCCCGTGAAATATATTTTTTACGATTTTAAGAAATACCTACCTACAGCGGCGGCTCCACAGAGCAGGCATGGGAGGCTAAACCTCCCCAGTCACTTTGCTGGTACATAAATATTTTTTCTTTATTTTTTAAAATTTTTAACTTAATTTAATTTTTATTATGCCATGTATATAGAACACATAGATACTGAAACTACCGACCTTGACAAAATCAAATATTTTGCCTGAGGTGCATTTTAGAGTGCAGTCACCCTACCTATAAGATTAGCCTCCTCGAATCAAAAGACCACGAGCCGCCACTGCATACCTACTTATAATTTTATACGTTTTGATAATGATTGATGATTATCTTTTCAGAACCTTATACCTATGTATCATTAAAAGATGACTCACCATGAAACTATAGGTAACATTATTACCTACTACTTATAAATAATTTAAATATTTAATATACACTATTAATATATCTATTAATTCCTCACAAGTATTTGGAATTGCATTCCACAACAATTGGCCGTACAATTTTTTTGTATATTGTTTTAGTTTATTGTTAGATTGTTATAATGGCATGCAGGATTTATTCGCAGTTCTGCCGAAGGCGCAGGTTCAGCTGGGGTTACAAAGTATTGTTTTAGATAACGATAAGTAGGCTCAGTTTGCTTCAAACTGAGAAAGGTACAGTTTGAAGCAACCGGGTACAGTAACAAAAGTACAGTTTGATTTTGGAAGACAGGAAAAATTCAAACCTGGTTGAGAAGCAAAAACAAAATATTATAAGTAACATAACGGAAACACTATTACTACTATTAGGTAGGTACAATTTAATTAAAACATGGATAAGGGGATTATAGTACCCATTCATATTGAAAATTCTGATTTTCGCTTCTATTCATCGGAATCGTTTAAAATTTGGACAAATAACATAGAACTATACAATTTAGGCTTGTAATCTAGGTTTTTAATTTCGGTATCTGGACAAGTTTTCCTAATTTTCAATATTTTTATTAAGATACTCCATATAGACAGACGTTAACGTTAACAATATTAAGAAACACGTCACTTGTTTAATTATACCGGTTTTAGGGTTCAGGTTTGGAGGATAAATATTTATTCACGGGCAGTTTCCTGCCATTTCCAATAATTCTTCCAGAGAAAAATATGCGAAATACGTATTTCAACCACCATCCATCGAGGCGAATGCTTGTTAAAATACTATGTACCCTTTATTTCTAGTCCTGTATTTGCAAAGACCGCTTCCTTGTGATCTTCATATTTTTTTGGTGACGCATGCACTGAAAATTATCGAAATGTATATTCTCGGTACTGGCGCATCCGCCAATTTTTACTACTGAGATTTTGGGTGCCTTGAATTGTACTGCATTTCAGCTCATTTCGCATTTAGGAATTGAAAATTTCGAGCATAAATAATCAGATAGTGGAATGGTAAGATTAAAGGAGTGACATTTCTCCCTTAGACACTCAATTTTTTGAAGGGGTTTAGGAGCTTCACATACTTCACAAGCCTAATTCAATTAATTAAATTTTGGAGTCTCAGATCCTAATATTTTTTGTCAAAATAAATATTCAAGATGGCGGCTCTAAGATTGCGTACATTTTTACCATTTATGTTTATGCATTTATTTTTACCATTATGTTTTTAATTGACTCAAAATCGATGTCTCGGGAATTTTTGGGTCGCAGATCGCGAATTTGTTGTCAAAATAAATATTCAAGATGGCGGATGTCAGATGGCTTGCATCTATGGTTCTATTCGACTTTTCAGCAAAAAAATTCATACACTCATTCATACCGAGATCTCTGACAATAGCTATTACTCACAATGAGTGTAATCTTTCCTGCCTTTGTATTTCGGAGGAAATTCTTGATAATACATAGAATACATAGGGGTACATTACACATTACACTACTACCTCCAGACTAGTTTCGTTTGCAGTTAATTCGCAATTTAGTTTACAGTCAATATTGTCATCGACATGATGTGCTGGTTTATCATTTTGCAACCGACTTCAAAAAAAGGAAGAGGTATTCGAATGTAGGTATGTTCGTTACCGCAGAACTCCGTCATTTATAAATACATTTTAAAAATTCTTTTTTTAACGGAATAGGGGTGTTTTCAAGATGGTCCCATTTTAGTTTCATTGACATTAGATCTTTGTATCGATCGATGGATCTCGATCGATCGGAAGAAATGGCGAATGCGCCGGACACAGCCCTAATTTATAGATATTTAAATTAATTTAAAAACTATTTTCTATCGGATCAAATTGTGAAGCTGAAAATCATTCTCGCATCAACTTAATCATCATAAAAAACAGTCCAGGCGTTTAGGTGGAGTTCAATGACAACACACGAATATAAAAATATACCTATATATAAAGAAGATACTTACCCGGTATGCATCTTGACGTATATACGGAAACGAACCATTTAGAAGTTGTACAAGCTTTTTTGAGGCTCTTCAGAATGATGTACGATTTATTTGATTGAGACATAATCACATATAAGTCTAAGTATATACAATCACATTCGTAATAAAATACAGAAGTTTTACTCGGGGTTTTAAGAGTTTTTAAGTATGAATAGGTTTCTAGTAGTAGTGTCTACGGTTTTTAAAATATCTGAATTTACTGACAATTTGGTGAAAAATTTAATAATTTTCCTGCGCATTTGAATTTCGAAAATAGGTTTCAACTTTTAACTCGTTTTAGGGTGGGAAATTAACGTACCCACTAGCTTTAGTTTACATTACATTTAGGTGAAGGTGGCCTATATTTTGTGGCAGACATTTTCTTAAAAAAATTACTAATTTTTTTCTCTAAAAAACTACGTTCCTTCCTAAAATAACTGAGTCCCAAATAAAGAAGTCGATCGGAACTAATTTTTATTAATTTAAAAAAAATTCAAATGGTACGATTTAAGAAACTAGTCTCCTAAATCATACTCCCCCATATCATAAATTATACCATGCTATTTTAGTAAAAACAATTGAATGGAAAATACAATACGTTTTTATTGATAAATTTGTATTATTTTAAAATCAAAAAGATGAACGCAATCCACTAAATGCGATTTTCAAAACTACTGAGAAACTGATAGTAGTTTTGTTTGTTGCTTAAATTTGTCAAAGCCTTCTTTGTACCGATTAGACTCTACTCGTGTGTTGTTTGAGATCCTTGAGTGTTGTTTGAGATCCTTGTTTGAGTTTTTTAGAGAAAAAAATTACTAATTTTTTTCTCTAAAAAACTACGTTCCTTCCTAAAATAACTGAGTCCCAAATAAAGAAGTCGATCGGAACTAATTTTTATTAATTTAAAAAAAATTCAAATGGTACGATTTAAGAAACTAGTCTCCTAAATCATACTCCCCCATATCATAAATTATACCATGCTATTTTAGTAAAAACAATTGAATGGAAAATACAATACGTTTTTATTGATAAATTTGTATTATTTTAAAATCAAAAAGATGAACGCAGAATTATTTATTTTGTTCTTAAAATCTTCTTCTTAAAAAGTTTACAAGCATTTGTCACAAATATATTTTTTTTGAACAAGAACAATAAACAAGAACAATGAGAATTATTGAAATCGAATAAAAGTAGGTACCTACCTACAATATACAGGGTGAGTTTTTAGTGCGTATTTGCTCTGTAGCGCCTTTGCTGTTTATCAAATATGTGTGTTATCCCAGGTTGGTATCCTTTTTGACGTTTTTTTAAAATATCGGCGAATGTACAGGGTGTTCCATATCTCCTGGACAGCAACTCAGTTTCTTATTTTAAATGGAACCTATATATTTTTTGAAATTCGGAAAGAGCGCAAACTTTTGAGGCAAAAACATGTTTCGGAGATATTTACCATTTTAAGAAAAAAGTGACTGATGGAAAGGTCTGGAAGGAGCTTTATAACTATTTTCACATGGTATATCTAAATTTAATTTTTAGCGCAGCGTAAGAACATAGAGTGCTCTAAGTTCTGCAAGTAAAATATAATCGAAAATAATATACCAAGTATTACATTTTCCGTGCCACATTTAGCTAATTTAAAACCGCGAAAACTTTTTTTTTCAAATGGAACACCTTGTATTTTTTGATGCCCAGTTAGGTAAAATTAAATTATCTTTCTTCTGGTATAGCCATTGTAGTTCTGGTATCAACATTGCAGTCTGGGGCTAAAGTTAGCAGTTTGTGAGATATTTGCAATTTTCTTTCCAGCGAACAGATTTACCGGAATTTTGCTTAAAAATTACATAAGTATAAAATTAGCCTTGTACTCAAAGAATTAACTTTTATCAAAAAAGATGTATTAATATATTTGAGATAGGTACGCTGGCGGCCATTTGAAAGTGCACGATTTTTTTTGATATTGTAATGTGATCTTTTTATATTTCATTTTGACACTTATTTGAAACTTCAAACAAATGTCAGTAATTAACTCCGTAATTTAAGTTTTAATGCCGCGGTTAACTGAACCTGAAAAAATACGAGCTGTTACATTGCTTGAAAATGATTGGTCATTACAGGCGGTTGCAGATGAGCTAAATGTGAGTAAGAGTTGTATATTCAAACTCAAACAAAAATGGAATGCAGTAGGAAACGTTCGCTACGTCCACGGAGGAGGGCGTCGTAAAATAAGCACTGTGGAGTGTGGAGCAAGACAACCTCTTCCCAGACCATCTTAGAACGAATCCCTTTGAAACAGCAGTGACGGCCTGTTTCGAAACGGAGTTTCCTGGATCTGTGAGGTCTGCAAGGCGGCAGGTGAAGGGTTCAGAGTTACGAAATTATGCGGCAACAAAGAAGGTATTTTTGAAGCCAAGGCATAAAGAACAACGTCTTAATTTTGCGAACCAGTTTGTCGGTAGGCCCGACGACTTTTGGAATAATGTCATATTTTCCGACGAAAAGTTCTTTCAGTCATGTCATGATGGTTCCATCCGCGTCTACCGACCTCAGAATTCGAGGTATGAAGAGGGGTATATTAAACCTACCGACCGGAGTGGACGGTTTTCCATCAATGTTTGGGCATGGATAAGTTCCCTAGGTCCCGGTGTTTGCTGGAGCATAGAAGAGCGCCTTACCGGACAGAGTTACATACGATATTGGGCAATATTATGCTGCCGTCCGTCACTATGTTGTATCCTCAGAATTTTATTTTCCAGCAAGATAATTGCTCAATTCATACATCAAGAATTGTAACTAACTGGATTAATGAACACAACATAAACGTGCTACCTTGGAAAATGCTTGGGACAATATCAACGTAGATTACACGAAGACACTTGTTTCATCAATGAGACGTCGATTGCAAGGTGTAATAGACTCAAATGGCGCCTGGACGAAATATTAATTTTATACAGACCTCCTCGTTGGAGTTTTGTAGTTTTATGTTACTTAAGTTTTATAATTTAGTTTATTTTGAACATTTTTGGGACGTTCTTTGTTAATTTGGAATTTTTTTGATAAAATAATAATACACTTTTTAATTTTGATAAGTAATAATTAGACAATTATGAATGTCATAATGACACGTCACATGAACCTCAAATTTCAAAGTCAGTTTTACAAAGATCAAATATAACGAAATCTGATATGAATCGTGCACTTTCAAATGGCCGCCAGAGTACTCAAGGATCTCGAACAACACACGAGTAGAGTCTAATCGGTACAAAGAAGGCTTTGACAAATTTAAGTAACAAACAAAACTACTATCAGTTTCTCAGTAGTTTTGAAAATCGCATTTAGTGGATTGTATTACTACATGTGTTGTTATCCCATTAATATTACTTCGTATAAAACGTTAATATGAATCATTCTACTCAAGAATTAGTTGATATGACTTATTTATTAGGAGAATGTCATAGAAATTGTTTAGTGGCATCCAGAGTATATGGTGCGTGATACAATCCTGAGCGAAGAAAAAAAAAAGTAAAATGTTTTGAAAAACTTAAGGAGCGTTTTGAACTTAATGCTAATGCTAATTATAAGAACACACCGCAAGGAAAAATTATTGGTCAGGCTATGCAATTTGAAGTATTTTTTCCCTACGAGGCACCGCTTTCGACATATAAACGAAAAACCCAATACTAGACTCCCCCTTCGGCTCACCTCCTAGACGTCAGGACTTTTAGTGTGTTAACCTTCTAAGCACCTTCAACAAGTTTCTGAGGGATTCGATTAGGTCCCTGCTCACGCACGCTACACCTCTTTTATTGACTGGACTACATGTAACCAGTTTGTCATTTTAATTGTTTATTTTTTTGTGTATATTTGACTTGCCATATGTACAATTTTGTATCTTTGTCTTGGCTAATAAAATATTATTATTATTCTATAGAATATTTGACATTTTATAATTTTTCGCAAGATTAAATTAATGATATCTATTATAAAATAAACTTAGAAATCGATTATTTAAAGTGATTTATCTAAAAATAATTAAAATTCTGCGATATGGTGAATGGCCGACATAAAAAACCGCTTACTCGCTATAATAACTGCAAAGAGTTCAATTAACTAGCGGGATTGAAAAACTAACCAAATTATGCATTATATAAACAATGCATTTTTTATTCGCCAAATATAGCCATTGATATTAACCGAATAATTTGTTTGAAGCATAAAATCGAGTAGATATATTTGACGCGCGCAAGCGGTAACAATTGGTAGCATTCGGTAATATTACGATGAAATAGGATTGGGTCTCTTGTCGTAAAAAAAATAAGTGCACTAGGTGATAAAGACCGCGCCGGAGGCGAAGTCCTACCACCAGGTTACGCAGTCTGTAACTGAAGCCAGAGATGCTTGTGCACCTGACTCTGGGACAGTTCACTAACATTTGCAGAATTCCGTTCCTGCAGCCTACCTGCAGTATCGTAAAATTATGTGATTACAACGACCCACTCTATAGTTGGTAGTATTTGGTGCAAGGAAGTTGAACATTCGCAACGAAGATGACCAAGCGGTACACTTTGGTGAGTTCTTGTTTTTCTTACTAGACGCTTCAGTTATTTTTCTGTAATAAATATTATAATATTACCATGAAATGGTTTCTAGAAAATTCATAATAAATATAGAATATATACACTATAATATATTGTTCTCGACTTAATAAGCCATTGGGTTTTTTTTTTTAATTTAGAGAATTCTTTCAACATGAATTTAATTCGGCGACGTTTTTAACAGAGATTTTAAATTACAGGCTTGCTACGTCTTTATTATATATTATTAACACTTTTTGCTGATAACGTGTCTGATGAAGGCGTGTATTTTAAATTTATACGGATCAACAATTAAAACGGCACAATTAATTTACGATAAAAAATAATAGATATATTATACACATACCTACAGGTTTATGGGGATCTGTTTGCTGTATAAAACATTGTTTTGATGCGGCTATTGAAACTTTATATATTTTATATAAAAGCAGTAACTTTTGCAGGATACTTGTAATCTAAATTTTGAATAGGAATTTCGAATTTTTGGCTAATAGGTCAGTCATATTAGACACTAAACACGAAAATACTAAAAGCAAATACCAACAAGCCGAATCTCGAGTAGGTACAACAGGAATTCCTAGGGAATTGCGCTAGGACAGCTAATCATTCATTCGAAGTTACAAACAATATTGTATATAAAAACGCGACTAAACCATTTAAGGAGTTAAAGAGTACTGACGTGATGCAAATGATTGAAACTTTTTATCAATTATCTCGAAAACTGAGTTAGGTAGGGCAACAAATTATACTATCTACCGCTTTTTTAATACGTAATAGATTAGAAATCCACAAAAACCACACATTATCTCTTCACCTCAAAGAATACCTACCTCTCACGGTGCAATCCATTTGTCAAATCTTTTTTGTCTTCTTGTACCCACACAACTGCAGCATGTGAACAAAAAAATTCTTATTGTGTCTTTGTCTTATTTATTGGTCCGTATTACAATTTATGCATTATATGAATCAAAATATCCAGAGCTAAATATACAGGGTGGGTCATTTAAAAGGAAACACGCCTGTTTGGGGACACTTACACTAGCTTCTTGAAAAAACGCTCGCACAGGTCGATTCTTGATTTATGGGAGACAACTTTTGATATCAAACTTGACATTGACACATCAACTCTCTAGACCCTGCAATCCCTAAGTCAAGAATTTATATAGGGAAAGAAAGTCGAGCTACCCCTCATTTGAAGCATCTTTCAATTCTCTATGCGACAGCATGGTCGAAATTAGTTTTTTAATTTTTTTTTATCCCCATGAAAACCATACCCTCCCGATTATCTAAGGTAGGGGTGTTGTTTGGGAAAAAATCCTGATGAAACACGTCACTTTACATCTTTTGAACGGCACAGTTCGATATCAAATTTGACATTGTCAGGTCAACCCCCTAGCCCCAACAACCCCCAACAAAAACAAAAATTACGCTAAGGTTGTCGAGTGACCCCTCATTTTAAAGGTCCTTTGATTCCCTATGCGAATGAATAGTTTCATAATTTGAAATTAAATAATCCCGTCGACAAATCAAGGAATTTGAAAAATTTTAAACGTTTAGTAATTATATCCGACTAACGTTGTTGTAATACTGATTTGATTCGTATGATTTATATCTATGACGAACGGCCAACTTTAAAAAAGTAAAGTTAGTAGATACATACATAAGTAGCACGCAAGACGCAAGATTTTAGGTTGTAAGTAATTATTTATTAATTTCTGGATTTAATGAATTAAACGAAACGTGAAATATTATATAATGCAAAACGACTAGATAATAATTGTAGGTATTAAAATATCTAACATTTAATTAAAATAGGTAATTGCTTGTGTTACAAAACAAATACTGTTGTATGTAAACAATATAAGGATATAGCATGTATTAAATTCGGGCAACTATCTTTATGATACGTTACAAATAATTTTTTTCTTTGGTTGAAGCGCGTCTGAGGTCTATTAATTCTCGACGTTTCGACACTTCAATCTGCCTACTCATGATACCTTTTAAAATACCTATTTGAAGTTTCCTAATGCTCTAAGGATGCAAAAAAAATATTACTGTTCCTTACTTATGGAAAATATTGTACTGTGATATTTCAGATTTAAGCTAATGACATATTTAATTTCACTGCATGAAGATGGACAGGTAAAATGTTCCTATCTCTTAGTTATTTTCTTCTATCTCTTAGTTAAATTACTGTGTTAATGTTTTTTTATAGTTACACTTATCTCCAACCCATTCATCGTAATCAAATACAAAAAACAATTATCTCTTACCTTCACAAGTTGTTCAAAGTAAACGACTCTATAAATATTTTTGTTATACGAACATCATGTAATTGTGGCTTTTGATAGTACAGACACTTATAATTTCTTGTCAATATGACAACGTATTGATACCTAGATTATAATTTGGCATTAGAAAAAAATATTAGAATAAACCCACAACAGGGTATAATTTTTATTTTTAAAATATAGCTAAAACATAAAATAAACAAATTAAATCAAATAACACTTTAATTATAAAATCAATATTTAATAGGTGTCACATCAATTGTTGTTTCCAACCGTCTCGGCATAGAATGAGCTAACGTTTGACAGTATTTTTTAATTTAATTTTAAGTTATTTAATTTTTTAAGTTATTTTTTTTGGTGGCTACAGTTACTTTCCATCACTAAAAAGTAACTTAATCTAAAAAAAATTGCTTTGAGAAACCTCTTGCACATTTTGGACGCCAGCTCCCTGACTATATACATTACTTGAAAAATTTAAACACAATTACCTGAAGTAAATAAAATCGTTTACTATCACCTGCTCGCCGCCACTGTACACGTATGTGTGTCATCCTTTTTTTCTGACTACTCTTATTTTTAAAACGTATTTTTAATATTTTAGTAGTTAATTAATAATTTAATAGCTTCATTTCTATTAGACATATTTTTGTCAATCCCGGACAGAACAATGTCGGAGGATTGAAAAATCAGTTAGGAGCCAAATGTACAGGATATTCTGTTTTTACGTTCATGTTCGCAGATCTCAAATTGGACAATATTCGACCTGAGGAAATGTCCTATTAGATTGTCATATTTGTCATACTCTATAGTACAGTATCTGCAGAAATCCACAAAGAAAGCCACGTGACCATAAATATGCCATACAAACTGCTACACCCCGTATGTAGGTACTATATATTACAGAGTTGTTAGTACTTTTGACGGCCGTTTATCTTATGAAACCTTATGAGACAAAGAAAATTCTAAAAAGAAAACACATCAACAGTCTCAACAGCGTCTTTCATATTTGGAGGAAATTGATGAATATATAACATTGTACCTCCACGTCCGAAAATAATTTAAACATTTACGGATATTATTATATTATTTCGAATCACTCTCAAATAATTTTGCTGAAGTATTTGAGAAAGCTCTGAAAAACAGATTGCAATTTGTTCTAGAGGAAAATAAGATTTTATCGAGGGGTCAGTTTGGCGTTCTGGGGCAAATGTCTACTGAAGATGCTCTGCATCCACGTGTTTGTAACATTACAAATGAATTAGATAAACAAAAAAATATTTAACGATTTTTCTCGATCTTGCAAAGCATTTGATTAGATATATAGTTTATTATTAGTATTAGATATAATTAAAAGTTATTTGGTTGATAGACATCAGATAGTAAAAATTAGAAAACTATGGGCGTACCTCAGGTGACTGTATTGGGTCCTATTTTGTTTTTAGTTTTTATAAATCATATCTCTAAATTATTCAACAGCACTACCCCAGTAATTTCATATGCAGATGATACACCATTATTTACTGGTGATAATTGAAGTATATCACAAAGCAAATAAAATCTCCGTGGTCTTAATGTGGTTAATCATCGTTAACTAATCAACCCTCTATTGGTAATATCAAAATGCATAAATATTAATGTACAAATATTTTCAGTTCATCATGTTCTACTATTCAAAAAGTAAATTCTTTAAAGTATTTGGGTATAATGCTTGATCAGTGTTTACGTGAACATATTGAATACTTTCAACTACTTTTCCAGTTAAGAGACATTTTACATAAGAAACATATTTTTATTGTTTATGAGGCAAGTGTCTATTTTAAGATATTGTATAACTTTATGGAGTGGTATGTAAAAAACATGGATGCATAGTCTGAATGTTGTTCAAAGTAGTATATTAAACATTATTTAAAAAAGAGATAGAATTTCTTCCGCTGCAACTTTGTATAAGGAAGCTAATCAATTTAATCTGAGAGAATTATATGTTTACCATTGTTTGCTGCGGATACTTAATACTAATGTTCCTCATTTTTCACATTTCCGCAATACTCGATCTCGATCTATAGCAAATTTAATATTATTACAGATATTCCCCGTTGCAAAAAAGTCACACACGAATATTTATATCGTATTTAGGTCCTAAACTATTTAATATATTGCCAAAAGGAATTAAATATATTTCTAAGAAGTGAGTTTTAAAGGAGGAAACTAAAATCGTTTGTATTTGAAAACTATACTTTGTTTGAACCTATTTTTGTTTAATAGGTATATATCTGTTTTCCACACAACTGTATCTTATTTTTCTTGTATTTGTAAGATAGTTAAAATAGAATCTTGTTTTTGTAGAATGAATCGCACAACACAAGTTTACTTATGGTGCGATTCATCCTGCGTATATTAATTACTTTTGTATTTTAATTTTGTCCAATATTTTGAACCTGGACAAATTTACTTACTTACTTACATATTATTTTGTATACAGATAGTGCTTATTCATATCCATGTATGCACATATTATTTGTCATGCATAAATCAGCTAGTGAGTGACTTCATAATGGGTGAAATTATGATTGAAAACTAATGAATTACTAACTTTTACAGCTTTTTCTAATGACCTCATGTTAATATATGATTTTATCTAGAGGACAGTGCGTATTTGTCAAAATATGCATCTTAAAATATTCATATTTTAACTTGAATTAAATCGCCTGTGACTCATAAGAATACCTTCTCAACGCAGCGAAAATGTTCCCTCATATCAATAGAAATTGCAATGTAGCTGTAATTTTAACCACTATTTCATATGCTGATTTTCAGACGTTGAGTACGTACATAATTTGCTGATTAGTCCTTGATATTATTGCTTTATTTTATTATTAATATTCTGGTTAAGGAGGACATCAGCCTAAACCCAATACGATAGGTATTAAGTTTAATTTCGATTGCTTGTTTTTGTTAGATATATGGTTGGGGATATGGCAGGTAGTTGAAGGGATATTTGGATTACATTTCAGTTCCTACGTTACCTATCTCTTTTATTTATGAAGGACCAAAGCACGTTTCTTGACATATAACTGTTCAAAGACTGGATAGTATCGGAAGTAAACTAACGGACCGATATGAGGAAGATTTAATCCAAGTTCATGGTGATTGAGTAACTCCAGGTGCTGGGAAAATATTGCATTGAATATGAAGGCTATTTATTTCTAGCACTCTTTAGACAATTAATTCTTGCAATATTTCATGATACTTTCGCCGGTTGTCTGTTGCTATAAATTCTGCGTGCTCTTTTTTGGCTTTTCGTCATGGTTTTCATTACTATCTGTATATGGTTCAGGTATTCGAAGATATGCAGGTTCGTTACTTTGTTGATTGTTGTTAATTAATTAGATAAGGATAGTTGGGAAGGTCTAATACTTTTCTAGATGTTTCGAGAATGCTTCGGCCTTTTCCTCATCGTTCCTGGCCCAAATATTGTCTTTATTTTTGATTGGAGGATTGTGTTTTCAACATTATTATGACTTTCCAGCGCGAGTAATGCGTAGCATCTGTTGGTGTGAGACATTCCATGTATTCCTCACTGCCTTGGCTCTGTTCTTCTTGTACCAATTCTTTTAGTTTTTTTGTTGATTTGCTTAATTTTCTTTTGTTTTCTGATGTTCTGACTTGCTGCCATTGTTTCCGCAGATGTCTACTCTCGATGATATATAAAAAGTATTATGTTTGTTTAAAATCGTCTGAAATGTGCGAATTAAAACTTATTTTTGTATGAATATAATTTTTCATATAAAGATATTTTACAGTAACTTCATGGGTATGTATATCTAAAAGACTATGGAATTGAAAACTATGAATTCAGATTGTCCCATTCTAAGAATATGATGAACCACAAGTAGGCCTGTGGAATTTAAAGTGTAAGTATGTACGTCAGTAGGCTGTTGATGATAGGAATTTCCGTAGTAGTAATTATACCATAATTTCATAATTATACCGAATAATGATGTGTGATTTAACAAACATTTAAATTCAATTAACGAATACTGCGTTACTATTAGTATATATGTATATGTAATACACAGTAATACACACAATAAATGGTCAATATCAACGATAAACGTTTCGCTCTCTTAAAAAGTTCCTAACTTTTAACTTTTAGGATTAAGGCTATGTGCCTAGCGCCTAGATATATCTTGTTCTCTATCTAATGCATGATGTTAAACCATCATCTCTATCTAACGGTACCATTTGCTTGTCTGTGATTTGTAGAGCCCATCTGATCATTTCTTGGTTGGTCTGAAGGTTAAGACAAGGCTAATACTTATGACCAGAAGGAATTAAAACAAATTTAATAATGGAGAATTATTAATATCTATATTTGAGCATTTAACAATAAATCTGACATGATATACGTGATACGCGACCGCTTTTCCAGAGTGTTTGCGCATTTTACTGCCTCATGCTTCCTTGAAAGGTGGCTACAAGCGTGGTTACATTGACTTAACATTAACTGAAATACGAGAAATAAAATAACAACTATTTTAGATACAACCAATCTTTGTATATTATTTTAAAGTACGATAACATTTATGTTTTGAATTTTAAATTGCAAATTTAACCAACCCGATTTTCGATGACCTTGTGCAATAAACCGGGCGTGTCTGATGAATGCAGCGTTTCATGTTCAATCTTTATGCATCAAGTGTATGTGGTCTGTTTGCTAGCACCACAAGAAGTAATCTAAAGGAATTACATCAAAACTTCTTGCAGACCAGTGAACAGTTCAGTTGCATTCCTTGAAACTATCCTTTCGTCAAACTTTTCGTCAATAGCGATAGTTTCGCTATTGACGTGGTGCACGTGGTCGTCGAATAAACGCTTTAAGGCTTTTTTTCTCCATTAGGCAATAGGCATTAAGCATTAAGCATTTTCACCATTAGGCATTAGGCCACAGCCAACAACTAATATTAACAACGTTAATAATAATAGACTATATAATAATAGAAATGACGTCTGTCATTTATTTTTGACACAAATACATTTAGAGGGCTTCTAGCGATTAAGGGATGAAATTAAGGAATTAATGAAGAAATGAATTAATTAAATCAAACTTTTCTTGCACCACGTCGATAGTTTCGTTATTGACGTGGTGCACGTGGTCGTCGAATAAACGCTTAAAGGCTTTTTTTCTCCGTTAGGCAATAGGCATTAAGCATAGCATTTTCACCATTAGGCATTAGGCCACAGCTAACCCCTAATATTAACAACGTTAATAATAATGGACTAAGGGAAATGACGTGTATCAGGACATTTATTTTTGACACAAATATATTTAGAGGGCTTCTAGCGATTAAGGGATGAAATTAAGGGATATATAACAGAACATATGAAGCTAACGTATTACTACATTCACTCACAATATAATAATAGAATTTTTGTTTCTTCCAAGGACCGATAAAGCAATACAAAATTTATTCATTGAATTGATAAAGGAGGAAAATAATATTAAAGGGTGTTTAGGTATTAGATTCTGTGTATTTGTCATATATATTGTTCTTGCTGTATTGTACTTGGAACATTAAATATGTGATCCAGGTCACTGTTAATATTGCAACTATCACATTTTCTGTTGGCAGAACATTTAACTTAATGGCTTTTTGATGTGATTCTTTTGTAGTAAAGTTTTGCACTATTAATGTAAATAATCATTCTTAATTAGGGGAGAGATACACTACTGTCTATAAATTATATTTGAATACCTACACTTATCCCTAAGAATAATCCGAGAAACCGCTAGTTGCTTAAAGTTTACAATTAATTACATCTTCCCAAAATGTCAAATAATTTAATTAAATCCGTCCGGTACAAGGCCGGGCGATATTCGCAGTGTACTTGGACTCCCAATCTAGTTAATATACCGTTTCCTGTAAGCATTATCTAGCTAGAAACAGTGCAATGCAGTTAATATTTTCCAAATACCAAGTAGGAACCACTATAATATGTATATAGTTATTTTACATCATAATATGAACAATATGAAAATACAGGCTCAAACTGAAACACTAAATTGATGCACGTTTCTCCAACAGCATCATCAGGCGAAGACTAAAACTAAACTATCATCAATTAAACATCTCTTTTACTATGTACTAACATATATATCTCCATATCGTACGTACTGACCTATACAATATTATGTCGATTGTATTATTTGTTTTAATATGAAACTTGGACAGCTGAGAAGAATGAGATTTGCTTTTTTTCTGAATATCCGTCACTTGGGAATTTTCAATGTTAGGATCTTATATTTTATATTTCTAAATTTTCCTAGTTCTATTTTGTTTCATTATCACGTGAAGATATACTCGGTAATACTTATATTCGGCAATTGACCTGTACAGTCGATTATCAATAGCTGTTAAAAAGTTCTGACGAAAACCAGTGTAACAGTACCTCAGAGTGACAAAAACCATCGCAAACTGTCATTTTACTAGTGCAAGTTGTGCGTCGAATTTCTTTATTCAAAGTTTTTCCATAGTCGACAAAATGAGTACAAAACATTTTTTTACCTCAACTTTACAAGGTTGTAACTTGGAAGGGAATGGGTTGTGAAAAATTGAATTATATGAAAGTTTAGTTAATTTTAATTAATTTAATTTTTGTTGAAAATTCACCCTGTATAGGAAACTTGTTATTGTAAAGGTAATTTCAAACATTGTTTAAAACATGATGTAGAGATGTGGCAGTGATTTAAGAAATTTGCACAATAGATTTTAATCCAGATAATATTAATTTAGACCCTCGTGATAATGCAGGACCGAATGACGAGGAAACTGGAGTTGATGTGAGTCTGGGAAATAAGATTTAGATCGAAGAACGCTAATAATTAAACGCTTGTCACTATAATACGAGAATAAATACAATGAAGATCGATGAATAGTCTACCAGTTATATCGTGATTGATATGTTAATGAAAAAACAACAATTTTCCAAATTTCTAGGTACCATTTTCTTCTATTACGGATTATCAACAATTATTATAATCGACAATTATTATAACTAAATCTTATTACGACATTGTTTTCGATTGTGATTTTTTTGGGTGGTGGTAGTCGTTATCGCTCTATCTAAATCGTAGGTAACGACTTACGTTTCTTACAATGCTCGCACAAACATTATCAGAGTATCTTAGTTCATCTATTCATTCCTTTCATAGTTCCTCTTTTCATATGAATTTACAATAGGCAGTATTTTTTTCCAGCTCTTAATAAATATGTCGTACAAATCGAACTATAATTAGGATTCTTGTCCATAGTGATAACGAATATATGGGTTGCGATCATAAAATATGACGAAGTGTTATTGCATATTTGCGGTAACACAAATGAAAAAAAAAAGAAAATACACAATATGCATGATAATGTACTCCATCACGTATTTTCACTTTTATTTATTTATTATATCTTAATCAATTTATTATATCAAATTACAGCAAATTCATTGTTTGTGCAAATACACCTATCTTTCGACACCTTAAAACTTATATACAAATAGGTAATAAGGTATTTCCTCATACCTTAAAAATCGTATAATATTCTATGGTATTATTAAGTTTAATCTCTCGCTGTTGTCGCAACAAATACAAACTGTTATCGACATTTTAGCCTCTTAAAATTTACGCCGCCTTATACTTGATCAAGAATGCATTCGAAAAAGTGTAGCCAACATAATATAAGCCAACTTGTAGCCAACATAATGTAGCCTTAATATAACATAATAATAAAAAATATTACCAACATTACCCCTAAACCGTCGTCTTCGCATGGGATGCCACTTTTTATGCTTAGTCACCATTCCACTTTATATGTGAGGTCTGTGGTTGCAATTACTTCGTATGAACTGATTGCAAGTTAAATAGATACATTTTATTTCTATTCTTATTATGGCCAAGCCAATGTTGATTCTGTACATCACCATTATTTGGCAAGTTAGTTTAAATGCATCAAGTATGTTAAACCTTTCTCAGAATTATTATTGTGTTATGATCGCTAGCTCTATCCATAACATAAGATAAACGAAACTGTTAGCAAAAGTAAATTATTTTATAGTGGACGGATGTTTGGAATTTAAATGATGCTGTTTTACCTCACTGGACTGCTATGCAAATTTGTCTCTGCAGACAAATAACAATGACATGTATCGTCAGATCTATTTGGCGAATTAGGAAAATACCGTAACATATTATGCAGACAAGGTATCGCTGGACATAAATATTACAATTTGATTTATTACGAAGTTTGCTTGAGTGATATAAATCATGTTAGTTTATATTTATATAGGTATCGTGACTATTATCAGGACTGGCTAATCATTATTTAACAAAAGTGCTTATTAGATCATTATTTTATTGATATTTTACAATTCTTATCATTGACATCTATTGCGGGTTTTCGAATACGTAGAAGCTGATGGCAAATCTTGAATCTAAGCGGCGACATTTTAAGTAAAGATTTTGGAGGTGACGTTTATCTGATCTGAAATATGTTTCTGATAAATACTTAATGGTCTATTAATGGACATATTAATATCTTCTATTAAGTCTAATATCTTCTTCTATTAATATCTTCTATTAGTCTAACACACCACACAAATGAGACAATCCCCAAATCCAAAGTCAGAGGCTGTTCGGTGCGGACAAACACCCTATGGCTATGAATTTATTCCGGTATTTACACTAGCCGTGTAAATACCGGAGCTTGTAGATAACAACATTAAATTAACCAACCATGTTAAAAGGTTATATACTTAGGCGTAAGGTAGAGGCTGGGAACATCTAAAATATGACGACAATGACGTCACAAGACCAGTCTGGTGATTTTACACTATTTTGCATCAAGTCATCTATATCTATAAAGTACCTACCGTACCCCGGGATTCTAAAAATCATTCCCTACGTATTTCTCGATATGGTAGAATAGAGATATACAGAATGTGTAAGTTAGATAGAGTAAGTAAGATCGGACGTGAATCAACGTTGTTGATTATACTCGTAAAACGTTGTACCTCGCAGCTTTTCCTTAGTAAAAAGCTCTATTTCGAAGTAATAAAGTTAAAATAATAATTGAATGTGTAATTCGTAAAATAGACATCGGAAAATGGTTTGTTTTTGTTGTGTGGTGCGATTTGTTATCTGTCAAATGGCCGGTACCTAGTGGAAGTTTTTCTGTGTAAATTTTAAATGTTCTGTGTAAATTTTAAAAGTATGTTTCTTGTGTTTAAAAAAAAACGTGTTAGTTAGAAATATACTTCACTACTTAAGGTAGGTGTCATTTACAATAAAATGCCATAAAGATATTGGCTATTTTCTAGAAAAAAAGTGCAAACAAAATAATACCCAGGTGTTTTAAAAAGTAAAATCTTAATTTTTTCCATTATGGCTTCTAAATGTTGCATACCTATAAGCGCTCAGGTAATTACAATAGTACCTATCAATACTTATGTGTCCGTTTTTTCTTTTCCAAAAGATGAGGAAATTAAACAAATATGGATTAAAGCCATTCATAGAGAGTCGTCCTACAAAACATTCAGTAGTCTGTATAGGGACGGTGGTTCTATCTTGGAGGTTCCTAGAGAGAAACCAAAACTTACAAAAAACGCTATTCCTTCAACATTTCCGAATCAACCATCCTATATGACAAAAAAATCACTTGTTAAGCGAAAACACCCAGACGAAAGGCGACACGAGTTAGCAAATCGGGACGAGACTATTTTTCAGGACTGGGTACGCAGTGATAACGTATTAAATATCGACAACTTTTTACTTAAATTTAAGGAGAAAAATTTCCTTTTTAAAACTTCAGAGAATTTTAATAGCTTTTTTAAAGTTGATTGCGATTCAAATGCGTGTCCTACAATTGTTTTAGGATTAAAAATATTTAGAGATTTGAAAGTTAATTTTTTTTAGCAATAAAATTATCCCTTCTTCAAAATTTTCATGGACATGATGATTTAATTTGCGCAAAATGGTCACAGTTTGATTGTTTATTAAGTAAAGTTGTGGACAAAATTGAGGGCGTAAAAATAGCATGCAACGATTTGCAAAAATCAATAAATAGCCTGTTGGATGATTAGAAATTGTTTAATATACACTACTACAAATTCAGATTATTCCATACAATTTACCAACTCTGAAAACGTCTCTGTTGAGGTTAGCGAATACCTTAAAAAATTTAGAAATTATTCTTTGAAGTTTCTATTCAAGCCTTTCAAATACGAATATAAATACGATATATGTACGAAAAGTACGAAAGCGAGTTTTTAAAGAAAGGTAAACATTTTGAGGACGAGAGGATCATTTTGCGGAAGTTGAAAATTTTAAAATTAGAAAAGTACGTAGAAGAAATGAATGAAAAATGTGTTTTATGTAACAAAACACTAAAATCAATATTAACCAACACTATACTGTATCCAACGAGAGAATGGACTTGCACTCGAGCGAAAATTCGTCTGTTTTGGTCAGATCTCCGCCCCTTAGAACATTAGTTCAACGCCCTCAACGTCTTAATTGGCTCAGCAGGTAGCCAGGGCCGGCTACCTACCTGGTACCTAATTATATAAAGTACCTACTACTGCCTACCTATTCACAGTTTGTATTTGTAGTCTCGCAAGTACGGTTATTTTAGTTGTGTTGTTTACGGTTGTGAAATAAGTTTTAAATCTATTATAAGAATGGCAGCAGCCAGAGACGAGATAAATCCGAGGAGAAATATAACAAATATATAATCGATGAAACGGTCAAAGAACATAATAAGATTGTACTCAGACTTCCACCGTATCATTGTGAACTGAACCCTATTGAAATGGTTTGGTCGATGGTCAAGGGGTACGTGAAAACTAACAATAAATCTTTCAAATTACCAGAGGTGAAACGATTGCTTGAAGAAGGCATTGCACGAGTAACATCTGAACATTGGAAGAATTCCATTCGTCACATTATAGAGGAAGAACATAGGTTTTGGGAACTTGACCATATTGTTGGCAGTTTAATCGATGAAATCCCACCACTAATAATTCACGTAAATGGTCAAAGTGATTCTGATAGCAGCGATACAGACTAATTTAAATTTATAATTATATGAAACAATGTACTATTGTTGTAGCTAAATATTTAAAAAAATAAAAAAAAAATAAAAATATCATCATTCAAATTAGGAATATTTAGGGTTTATATTACTTTCATAACCGCTCATACATTTATAATAAATTTATGTTAAATAAATAAAATGTTTTCATGTTTTCAAAATAAAATTTATTTCACCTACTTACGAATTTATTTCATCGAATGACGGTCCTGCGTAGCTCGTTACAGAGCCCCTCCTCTTTAGTCGCCGATGCGCAAAGCAAGTCCATTCTCTCGTTGGATAGAGTATAGTCATATTCTTTCCAATATATTCCTTAATAATTCTTCAAAAATAATCAACAAAGAAATTGCCAGTCAAAATAAGGATAGATCAAACAGAAAATTATTGAAATTTCATAGTTCGTTCTTCGTTTTGCAATCGATTTTAGTGGAGATAGGGCTACTGGCCACGCGACTAACTTATTTATTTATTCATACTTTTACTTTGACACCTATCACTATTTAACAAATTGATATTACTTACATTATTCCTTTCACTAAATCTACCCCCATGGCTTCAGGAGATATGTCAACTTGTCTATCTCAATTCTCAAAAACCCACTAACTCACTTCTTCCCAGCTTGCTATCTCCCCCCAAAAATTTTCCATTTTCTATTTTCTTGTCACCCGGGGATAAAAGCAAGTCTAGCCGATTCACTATTCCATAAGTTCAATGTTTTCTACTTCCTTTAAAGTTCCATTCGAAATATCTTTACTCAGAAAATAAACTGTACTTATTATGTAATTATTATGCATTAATTTACTATACAGTGTGTTTTCTAAGTAATAAGTTTATTTTTATATTTAGTTATTTAGTTATATTTGTGACACTTATCATAAGCAACAGTTTGTTTTGAAATATATTCTGTTTTACTCAATAAAAACCTCTGTATGTTTTATATTACGTTATGCCGTGACCAGACCAGTATCGTGACGTCACAAATTCTGGTCCCCGGCCTGTCTTACGGAGGTCTCGACTTACTCTGCCATAAATACATCAATCCTTATTAAAGAAAATAACATAAACATAAAAAAATTATAATAAATCTGCGATCAACAATCAATTAATCAGACCGAAAAATTATGGCAAAAAACGTGTTTCATTATCTTTAGTAAGTGATTTATTTATCAGTATAAGTTCCTGACGGTAACTGACACGCTAAACAAATGAAACACTTTATTGTTTTTCCATATCTCATATCACGTTTAATATTCCTAATATCTGATAATAAAAAATATATTAGCAAATCAATAAACTCAGATTATAGGACCTAATCTATCAAGGCGTGAAATAAAATATTGTGATAGTTTTATAAATACACATAAAGTGCATACCTACTTTATACAGGACCGTACCGCGAAAATGCATTTAACAATTTTAATATATTTCAAGTTATAATATGATGTAACTATTTATAAATTAATATTATTGGTTATGTCTGTATTGTAATTAAAACGCGATACTTGTTCTACGTAGGTCTCATTTAATAAGGATAAAATCATCATAGTATTGACAGAACATCACACTCTTGTCAAGTACCTGCTTTTACATCGACAATATCGACATTGGAAGGACAAGGTATTGGAAAATACCCTGCATAAAACTCGAATACATATTTGCTCATTAGTGCATTAAAGTCCAATGTAGTCCTTATGAACTATATTTGTATAGGGATGATACTGTAAACAAAATCGCACATATTTTCCTAAAGCAGATTTTAAATGTTTTGTGTTTGGTTTAAATCTGTATCGTTATTTTGTAGGTCCCTGAAAACTAAATTTAGAACATTTAGTACTTTTGATTCAAAAACAATTATAATTACAGTTTCAAACTGTTCTAATATTTTTTAAGACCTTGGATTTAGTCTTTTTCTGAAGCTCTTTTACTAATAAGTGAGCAATTCGCAATAGTGAAAACACAATATGTGTAATGACTGATATCGAGATGACCACCTTGTGGGACATAGATAGGTATAGCCTTTTTAGGGTATATTGTTTAGAATTAAAAACTGACCTGAGTATTGCCCATCTAAGAATGTCCAAAAAACACGTAAATACTTTCCAGAAAATCATAGACGTCTCTCTTTTCAGGCGTATATTTTACTGCATCATTTACTAACTAAATCTAAGTTACTCTTTACATCTTTAGAGTTGGAGGTTACGTCACTAAATTATTCTTAATCTACAACATACGATATTCGAGTTTTCTTCGTTAAAAAAAAATAAAACGAGAGAGACCACAAAAAGAAGTCCATTATATGTGACTGTTGATATATCCGACTAACGTGTTGTAAGCTGCTGTTCCAAGAAGAAAGAGAGGGCACCATTTCATACATCGTAACTCTAGCGAGAATAATTTCGATCGACATCGATTTCTTTTGACTAGCGCCGTACGCCGTACCCGCAGTAGCCTTGCACCGTTTCAAAACTGACAGAATTTGCTTATCTTTCAGTTGAATTCACTTCTTCTTCACTTTCAGTGCACTTATGGGCACCCACACTAAGCTGTCATTTTTCCGACGGCGACCTCCCACTGCTTAAACCACGCTCAGTCTCCTGACTCTAGTCTTCATGATTTTAACATTTAAATTGTAGGTTATGTATTATGTTTACGTTTCTCATCGGGGAACCAGTAAAATTTGTACGAGGACGAGTTGTTTCAACACACATTTGACTAGTGCAATATTGATTTGATTCGTATGGTTTATATCTATGACGTAACCGCCAACTTTAAAGATGTAAAGAGTAGTTATATGTGCAGCGCAATCCACATAAGCAGCTTTTCATTGTTTCTTTAAAATTTTAGCCTGTAAACTATTATAAATTCCGCTCATATTAATGGCATCATCACGTAATTTCTTTATACTTAAAATATTGTCATCAAAATAATTTACGAGTTTTTCTTCGAGTTCCTCTGCAGATTGACCGTCAGCTTCCACAAATCCAAAAAACATTTCCTTTATAATGATATTGCACGTCCTATCACTATTATCCTTAGCGAATTCTACAAATCGAACTATACTTAGTACTAATTTGATCAATTTTACTAATATGTTGCGTCAATTATTATTGCAAAAAATGGAGATTTATTTATAGCACTTTTTACTTCGGCAGCTAAGATATTTATTTGGTTTTAAACAGCCGGACTTAGATATTTTATGCTGCATCTTTTTTCTAAGTGTCCGGGCCCCTTTTGCTACACGGGCCCGTGTGCCCCGCATACTTTGCACACCCATTCATAACGCCACGCCACTGTTGCCAACCCTATAATAACAAATTTCAATCTAATCATTAAGAAATTCAATCTGTTAGTCCTACGATGAGCACATCCTCTGTTGTCAGGTACTTCATTGTATGCTTGTCAGGTCTTACCTGTTATCCACTATTTCAAATAGTTCAGGAATGAATAAGTCAAATAGCTGGAAGTGATATAAGTGTGAATTAGAAATATGACGAACAAGATTACAGTATTTGTTGTTCGATTTTTAAAGCAAATATGTATATAAAGAATATAAACATTTCGTTTATTTGCCGAAACTACCTCCTTGAAGTATGTTAAATAAACCAAAGTGCGATAAGCTACAGCTAATAATTTTTGAAGGGATATATGTTCAGTTGTCGACATAAAGTTCAGTTATGGACGTTCGTGGCAGCAAAAAAAACTTCGTTAATACGTGATGATGTAGACAAAACCTTGAATGGAACAATTTTATTTTCTTCTATAAAAGCGTTAAAGAAGGCAATCAATGTATCAGGTAAATACTAGATTTAATTATTACACTTAAAAGAGGGTCATGGTGAAGACGTGTACAGTGCAGTAGTGGGTAGGGAAAAGACGTGGCATTTTGTGATAAATTTCTTTTCTTTGGCCCAATTGCTCCAAAAACCCATATAAGTGATTTGGCCCGCAGGACACGCAAGATTTTTTAATCGTTCACCATCTAGGGGGAACTTTTTTAGAACTACCCTAAATTTTCCAGAAATGTATTAATTGTGCAACAAAATTGATCTTGGAGTCGGTTCCGTATGATTTTGCTATGCTACAACCGAATCAAATGTCAAAAAAATTGTTTGAATGCCCAGTGGCGTAGCCAGAAATTAATCCTGGGTGTTAACATCGATCTGACCGACATAATTTGAAATTTTTACTTGTTAGGTCATTTCACTAACTCATTCGGCTGCTGAGCGTTAATTAATAAATTAATTAAAAGTTCTTAACGAAACATAAATCTTTTATCGAACGGAACAGAACTATATAAAAACGTAGGTACCTGTACTACCTATATAAGTAAATTATTTTTTGAACCTTCTTCTTACTTTTTCGGGGCCCCTGACACACTCCATTGCAAGTTACAGAAAAATAATTAGTACTCCAGTCAATAGAGAATTTTATCTGGAAAAAATAGGAGGATTTAGGTTTTATAAGCTTACCTTATGTTTTTTGGGTCGCTGATTCTGATTTTTTCACTTCCTACCAAAATTTCCTACCGGAAATACCGCAATTTTTGAAAATATGGCGCCAAAAAACGAGTATTTTACAACAATTCTCTGAACCTCGATCGATTTTCATGAAAATTTGGAATTAAGCTCATCTTACCCTTCCCTTCAAAAGTGACATATTCCCGAATTGTGACTTTTGCTTTTAAGGGGTAAAAACTACCCCTTCGTTAAAAAAATTGAAAAAATGCAAAAAAGAAAAATACGTATTCTAACCCTGCCAAACTTTTGGATTACGTGAGTAATACTAAAATAAAGTAATTTGTAAAGGGATACCGGTCAATATCCATTCTGGTGGGAATGGCGGGGGTTTTACCCCCTCATTTTTTTCTCAAAAATATGAGCGGCCCACTGTTTTTGCATTGTATCTCGCTTAGTTATACCACAATATTAAAGTAACAGTACTCATTTTAAAGGTCTTTCCAAGTACTACAAAAAATGTTCTATACGTTTTTCTCGAAAAATACATCAGTTTTCCGTTATTTAACGTTGAATACCTCGAACAAAGTTGTTGCAAAAATAAAGTTTTCTTCAACGACCCATAACTCCCTTTATCTTGGATCTAACGCATTAATAAAAAAACAACTCTTTGGTTTCTTACAAGCTTCATTTTTGGTCGTTGCAATTTTTTTGAGAGAACACGAAGTTTTCTCAAGGTATCCACGAAAAATATTAAATGGCGCCAAAAATGAGTATTTTCACTATTTTATTTTTGTCAATTAAAAAAAAGCTTATGATCCCACTATAAATTGATTAGAGGAAGCCAGAAAAAGTTAAAAATGCGCAATTTACAAAAAATTGCGTTAAGGAAATGATTAAAATATTTTAAATTGAAATTTGCAAGGTTTATTTAAATTTCACTTAATCTAATTTTTTACTATTTAGTTAATGCCTTCGGTGTCGTTTCACGGCTGTTGAAGGACCAGGCTCATCAAAGGCCTCAGTTTCTGAGCTATAAGCACTTTTATCAGCTTCTGAAACAAGAAGAAAAACGTCACTAGGAATGAATATATATCAAATCTACCTAATTTTTTTCTTTTAAAGAGACAATGAAGTCTTGGACTAGTGACTACGTGTTTCACACTTATTACTTTCAACACATGTTTACGTTAAGATAGGAGATAGGTAAATGAACTGAGAGGCATAGAAAGGGTAGAGGAGAATGGAAAAAATCAACCCACCTATCAAATTATCGATATTTTCTTGCATTCGCTTTCTTGCATTTGCTTTAAAATCTGCAGTGGAGAGGGAGGCATAGAAGTAGTGACTGGATATAAGCCTGCGTGTGTTCTTTTCCAGTCCCAATCTTCAGCTTTTAACTCGTTCCCCTGCCAAAGTTGCACTTGTTGATAGTATGTGCGGTATGAAAGCTGTTCAGCTGCGGCTTCGGTAGGAGGCAAATTTGCGATGTTATGCTTGCTGTTGTACGCCGTTCTAATGAAGGTTTTGTGCCTGAATTTTCAGCTCTGCAGCCAAACAAGCGAAGTAGATGCCGATGTCCGTTGCGCGACTGCCGCGCTGCGTCTCATAGCGTAACCTTGACGACGCACAAGCGCCTTTGAGTTTGATCTGTTTAAAAAGCGTTTATAAACCTTTTTTGTTCATTTTTTTTATATATTTCAAGCCATTATTCCTATAAAAATGAACACAAATTGAGTTATTTTGAAAAAAAATCATTTTTGTTGCCATTTTTTTCAAAATAGAGGTATTTCCGGTCAGATTTTTTGATGGGAAGTGAAAAATTCAGAATCAGCGAAACAAAAAACATAAAGTTAGCCTATAAAACTAAATCCTCCTATTTTTTCCAGGTAGGTAAGCCATTTTTTTAGTGTCTACTGACTGGAGTATAGGTACAATTTAATAATAATTAATAAACAGAGTCGTAGTTTGTAGGGGCGAGGGGGAATTTTACCCGGCCCCCTGTTTTTTTTAAGTTAATACTATTACCTGTACAGGTAGGATGCGCACAGGTCAACGCAACCGCTACTGCCAGCCTGATAGTTCGGACGCTGACGGACTGAGTAAGTTTCTGATTCATGTCGCTAGAATCAGTTAGGTATAGCCAATAATGAATGCGTATATTGCTAGAACTGTCGGTGACACAACTCAAAAATAAAATTTAGAGAATATAAAATTATAATAAACAGCTTTGGAATACAGAATGTAGATATATCACAATAATTATTAATTTAACCAAATATTAAAGTTAATATTCCACATACACATGACATTGGCTATCTCTAGGCGATGCCTTTCTATATTAAATGACCCCTTGTCTTGCCTCCGATTAGCACTTGGTAATGATTTTTGTGTTAATAGACTAACTACCTTCATATTACGTGGTAGTTAAATGAATGTTGTCTCAAAACTGCTGTCTGCTTCAGGAAATTACAAAAGTTAATGGTGTTAATTTGATATTAATAGAAATGTTGACTGATGCTACTGTTGATTCCTTGTGAAGCAATGTGCTACCACTGAAATAAAATGATTGTTAGCAATATTATGTAGCGGCACAAATCGGATTAATGCCGGAGGAATTTTTTTTCTTCTGATTAACAACAGTATTACAATGCACAGTTTTAGCTGATTCTGACAACGGTTTTTTTATCGTGAACTGAACAATATACTGAATATTACTATTTAAATTAGTATAAGTTAAGTTAGGGCACTTTGTTGGTTGTTTTCTTGCCAAATCGTACTTTTGTTTTTATATTCCTCATTTTAATTGCTATAGCCCTAGCCCGTGTGTATTGCCTTTGGAGAGGCCGGATGCGTAATATATGGTGAATGCGCCAGGTATGATACTAAATTTTACGTCTCCATATCATCCGCTAAGGCCGGATAGAATTTAAGTATTTCGTATATGTATTTCGCACCTACGATGATATGATTGGTCGATTTCAAGTCTGCTACCAATCAGCGTCAAGAGTGCGGAACGCATATACGGAATCCCATTCGGTGCGAAATTCAGACACGGGATGCTGAGGCAGTCATCGCGCATAGCCAGTTTTGATTTGCTCAAATTTTCAATTAAAGGGGTGTAAAATATGCACACATAAGAAGCCAAAGCAAAAAAAATTAAACGAAAATAAACCTGGTTTTATTATCGACTCATACATCAATGCGCACATTTAGGTACCTAAGTAAATAAAATTTAATGCGGTGCACCATGTTTAATGGCGTTTGCTTTATTCGCTTCTATGTTTGCAGACAGATTTCACACCCTTTCCTGTCTCTTCTTTGGTGGGTCTCCAGATGATGGTTTTACTGGCTCTTTTAACTCCTGGGCAACGTCTACTTACTGAAATTGATTGGACTCTTATGCTGGATATTCGTGTATAGTCATGCGGGCATGAAATTCCTGGTTCTGACAGTTAAAGGCGTTTCTTGAAAGTTGAGATGCTTTTTAAACTTATACTTGTAATTATTTGTCTTTGCTGTTAAAAGATGAACAACCGACTGAATTATTTTCAGTACTTTCTGTGCTTTCTTCTTCTTCTGCTGCTGCTGCTGCTAATGAATTGAAGGTTTCAGATACACTTGGAATTGCAAATATTGCAACAATTATAATGAGTAACACGCTAATGCTGCGACTGTCTATATCCTATCTACTTATTCTATCTTTATTTAATATTTTCACATAAATTATTTATCAATTGGGAAATTTGACTAAAATTTTGAAAATTAGTTTATTTATTTTTTGCGGTAAATGTACAAAGAGTTCTGAGCGCCCTTGCCACTATGTTGCTTCCTTCAGATATTTTTAGTGATGAATAAATTGGAAAACGATTAGTTCTTTTTAGATATTATTTTAAAACAAAATTCGACTTGATTTGCAAAAGGTATGGCCTAAAAGGTTCATGCCCTAAAATGCGCAGTAAAATGGTCTTATACCAACGGAAAACGTAAACAGCATGAAACATGGAAAATACATTTAAAAATAAAAAAATAAAAAAGGAAATCAAAATACTACGATAAAAAGTAAGTTGACATAAATCACCTTATTTTCGTCCAAGGTAGATATTCCTGAAGTAAACACCCTGTATACACGATATGATCTCAAAAATTAAAATGGATATAGCCCGACAGGTAACACACATTTCGAATTTTGGAACTTTCTAGAACGAATTTAAAAAAAATATTAATATTCGTTTGGTGCAAGTATAATATGAGCCCCAAGTCAAAGCGTTATGTGACTACTTGACCTGTTGAACCTACTTCTGATAGAAGTCGTCCACTTTAAAATATAAATCCTTCATACTCATAAAGTGTTTCAGCTATTCCAATAAAAACCTATGTACATCAGGTACAGATAAAGGCCGGATTTGATGGTTGTGACGTTGAACGCTCCTTCTTACGTAAATGCTTCCTACACGATAGAAAAGACGTACAAGAGAAAATGGACTAAGTTTTACTGGAATTAGCATGCAGCAGAGCTGCCAAATAGTGCCCAGGCGATATACACGTTAATGCGAACGCGTTTTGTACGCAAAGCCGTGGGTTATTGAGGACACTTCGCGATGCCTAGCCATGTCCTACACCATGCCAATGTGCCTATCATAGCTTAGTGTTCGCATACAGCACCTAGAGCTGTGACCTTGAACGCTCCTTCTTACGTATATGCCTCCTACACGATAGAAAAGACGTACAAGAGAAAACGGACTAAGTTTTACTGCAATTAGCATACAACAGAGCAGCCAAATAGTGCCCAGGCGATATACACGTTAATGCGAACGCGTTTTGTACATAAAGCAGCAATCCGTGGGCTTGTTGTGACGATTGTTCGGATACTACTGTGCTAAAAGCTTTATTAAGGCATTAGGACTTGAGATATCTCTATTTTTCATCCTTACGGGGGAATGGACGGAATTGTATGTCACCAACCACAGCTCATAGGTCCTAAAACAAATTTAGATGGCACTCCGACGTTCAGACATGACGCGCATGACTAGGTCCACATAATCTTTTACATAATTGCGTAAGAATTGCGTGACGAATATGGCGTATCGGTTCATTTCCAAGTTGTGGGATATTCCTAAAACACACTAATTCATAAAATTGTTATCGAAATGTTTTAAATAATGATTTTGAAAACCATTTCAATATATCAATACGTTTAAAGACGCATGTTTATCATGTAAGTGTTAAACATGTTAATACCCAGTAAAATAAATGAAACTTATTAGAGTTAATATACAGTAATAGTAGTAATACAATCCGAAAATGTTTATTATTGGTTCTGTATTATTATGCATTTTAATATTATGATAGCTTCATATATTTTCTTTGAACTACTTTTTCTGTTACTATGAGAAGAATATTTTAATCGCAATTATGTGTAAACTTGAGTTACATAAAACAGAATAACAAGGTTATGATAATGGTTATAATAATTAGTATTATGAGAGTTTTGCATAATATCTGCGCTATTATTTTTATTTCCCGACAAAGGTCGTCCAGTACAACCTTTTGCCAGACACGGTGTTAGAAATTGAACTAACACCTTCACTAACACTTCAAAAGGTAGATTAAAAGCAAAAATATGCATATAGTTTCACCCTGTACGTTTTCGACATAAATAGCACGAAAAAAAACAGAGGGGGACTCGGTGGTTTCTTGCTATACCTGTGAATTAAATAATCTCTATTATTTTTATTAGCTTATACAAGGAGTGCAGCAACACTCGAAGGCAAGTTAGTATAAATATTATAAAAAAATATAACAATAATGAAAGTGATATGGAAGATAATTTAATGATGGCATAGGTATATCTTTGCGCTTTATGATAGGCATAAAATATCTAATTGGGAATATATAATAATAAATGGCAAGATAACATTATTTTGTAGCAGCATTTTGTATATTGTAACATCAAGATTTTTGTATTTGCGTGTTTTAAATTACACTTAACATTTTAATATTTTGTGAACCTTTACACCCTTATTATGTGCTAATGCAAGTTGAGAGCAATAAGTTGAGAGCAATAATTAATCATTATTAATAAACCACAGGAACACGTATGTGATTGGAAATTTATTGTTTTATTTTTATAACTCGCAATTCCATTTGTGATAAAAAAGTTTTGATTAGATTAGTACGCGTGTATTGCTAGTTTTATTGAAGTTCTAATTTAGTGCCAACAGTTTGTGCTTTAATATGATTTAAATAGTTACGCTTAGGTAAGTCATTGCGAATTATTAACAATTAGTACTTTATTGGGCACCAAACATTTGTTATGTTTGATAATATTATCAGGTTCTGTGGATAATACAAATTTAATGGTTGCATTTTGTTATAGAAAAAAGTCAGTCGCTATATATCAAGGCATGATAATTTGTTAAAAATAGTTCAATGTACGCTCTTTAATTGTCATAAATATAAGTCGAAAAATTCCAGTACACTTAATGAATTATCGATTAAAATTTTTTCAAAAGCTACATTTACTTAGGTGGTTTGCCTTCAAGTCCTTTAGGTGATATGGAAATTAGTTATATAAGAAAATAGATAGATAACACAGGTCGACAAAAAAACTTTTTCTTTCTGAGTTTATGTTTCAATGTATAAATTCTGATAAAAAATATCGATTCTTATCTTGCAAAGTTTGCTTTTGTCTGTTTTACGTTGATTTACGATTTTCCGAGCAGCCGGTGGTAGCACTTTGATTAAAACGATAGAAATCAGATTCAAGTATATATAAAATAACTGATCAAAGAAAGCGTCATGAAAGTTTTTCATGTTTTTTCACCAAAGAACACGGATTTTGTTACTGTAACGACGTGACTGGTTTATTCGAGGAAATCGAGATACCATACATACCTTCTGACTGATGGCTTTTCATCGACAGCTCTTCAAAAAGCTTGAAAGCCGTCCTTCTTCGCAATGGAAACAAATTTGCTAGTCTTCCCATGGCACATTCTGTAATGCTTAAGGAAAATTACGATAGTGTGAAAATGGTAGTGGAAAAATTAAAATATACAGAATACACCTGGTCATTACTACTAGATTTCAAGATGGTTGGTTTTCTGATGGGAATGCAAGGCGGGTATACTAAATACCCTTGTCAACTTTGCTTATAGGATAGTAGAGCAGATTCAGTACATCATCAACAGGCCTGATCGAATCGAGTTTAAGATAGGAAACATAATGACAAGTGGAAGCCAGTTGTAGAGTATATATTGATGTCACTGTTGCATATAAAATTAGGCCCCATGAAACAATTTGAAAGGATCAAAATTCTGAAGCTTTCGAATATTTAAAGGGATACTTTCCCAAATTATCTGAAGCTAAAGCAAAAGCGGGTATTTTCGTCGGACCGCAAATTAAAAAATAATGAACAGTGATGAATTCATACAATTCCTCAATACTAATGAAAAACAAGCCTGGGACAGTCTTAAAGCAGTAGTTAATGGTTTTCTTGGAAACAACAGAGCTGACAATTATCAATTGAAACTATGCTTGAAAGCTTTAAAATTATGGGCTGCAGAATGTCCCATAAGATGTGATGGAAGATACCAAGTACAGTACAACGAGAATAGGATGGGAGATTACATTTGAGGTTTAATACGAGAAAGTTCATTCAAGAAATCCATATAAGAAGTCCATATAAGAAAATCACTAAAAGTATTCATTTTTGACCTTGATTTTTTATTATTTTACATTTGTATGCTATTACTAATTATTATTATTCTTGAATAAAAAAAATTTTCTTATTGCAATTTATCATAAAATTATTAAAAATTTTTTCATAATTTTCATTTGTCATTTTTCTGAAAATTCGAAAAATTGCTCTGGTTTCTACAAAAGCAAACTTCAATCAAAAACATTAATTTTCTGCACTTGCCAGTTCAGTTTTGGATCCAGACCAGATGTGTATATCCAGGATTTTAGCGTCATTATCTGCATTTGGCAATAGTCTTTCGATGTATCTTTATTTATTTTGACTCTATTTACTTCGAACCACCCTGCGCGGCGGCATATTTTAGACTATTCTCCGTTATTTTTAGAAAACTTCATATCGTGAACCTGTGTTTATAAAAGTCGTGTCATCAGCGAATAATACAGTTTTATCTAACCTAAAATTTACCGGTAAATCGTTTATGTAAATTTAAAAATATATGGGTCCCGGAACTGAACCTTGTGGCACACCAATGGCAATTAATTGTTTCCTAGTAATATTTGGTACCTGTAGGTAATTCTATATTGAGTCCTATTTGATAAGTAGAATTTTAATAATTCAAGTCCCAAATCCCGCTTTCCATAAAATTCCAATATTCTTATTAAAAAATTATGATTAACCCAGTCAAATCCTTCCTTAATTAGAGTTATACTTGTTATTACGTTGTTGTTTATGACCTCTAGGACACTTTCAAGGATACTAATGATTGCCTTTGTTGTTGATCTGTATTTCCTATATCCAAACTGTCCTGCCGCGAATAAATTGTTTGTTTCAAAGTACTTAATTATTCGGTTTTTTTATTATAATTTCAAATATTTTTTACGAAATTGGTAATATAGTCTATATATAGACTTCTTCCAAATCCCCTTTTTTATATATTTGAATAACTTTAGCTACTTTGAGTAAATCCGGATATGTATGTTGTTCAATGCATTTATTTATTATACGTTGAAATTTCTAATACATGAATACATGAATTTAAACCATATATATCAGCACTATTTGTATTTTTTTATTTTCCTATAATTTCTTCAAGTTCACGAACGTCTGTGAGTACCAAAAAAAGAGATAGTTGGAGAAACCGTTTTTAAAAATTCAAATGTGAATTTGGTAAAGTATTTTCAATTTCTTTGGCAACGTTAAAGAAAACGTAATTGGTATTTTCCGCCGGTACGCCCACCTCAGTTATTTTGTTGGGACCTATTTGTGCATTTGTTAACATAGTTAACACAATATGCTCCATTTACAACATGTTATATATGCAACATTTAATATAATATGCTACATAATTAATATTAATAGTACTTTTATTAGTTAATACAGATTTACTATTATTGATAGTAACGTGTTCCATTTTCTTAATAAAATTTCCAAAATGCAAATTTGAAAAAATGAAGAGATACTTAATCTATGTTGATAGTAACTGATCACATAAGACGATCAGGTCAATACTTGAAAATCCTTTGTTCTCTGATCGGACATAATTGATTAAACTAAACCAGTTTGTATTTTAGAACAAATATATTTTGCGGTTTGTGTTACATACTTTTTGGTTAGTTTGAACCATGTTGCAACTATCAACGCTTTTAGTTCCTTGTCGAAAATAAGGTGATTTCAGTGAACTTAATGTGAACTAAAGTTACTAAAATGTGACAGAATTTTTTTACCCGTATGCGGACCTAAAAAATTATTGCTTTATTTTATGGGGAATTTAATTCTAAAACGCATACTCTTGTTATTTTTCAAAAAACTTTGCCCTTTTCAACAAAAACCCGAATAACTAAAAACACGTGTTGTAGTTGATATTTAAATTCATCGAAAATTCAAAAGTTGGCCTAGAAATTAACCTCAATCTTGACGATCAGGAAAAAAGTCATCCAATTTTATCAATTTCTTTGCTAAATAAATGGATTCACGAAAAAAAATAACACGGCCTGAGAGAGAACGGTGATCATTTTGAACAATTTCTATAACTTATCGGTGCAAATTGTATGTTATTTTTTGCGAAGCCGTGCTTATCGTATAGTTTTTGAGCGTCGCATTCACGTTTTATGTCCCAACATGTATTCTACAAGATTTCGCGAGATAAAAAAAAACAAATCACTACAGAACACTAAACAAGTGATCTTTCACTACACTTTAACCGAAAAAAAACGGCGCGAAACTCGGTACAGTATACATCGGAATGGTACACTGGCAAGAAACTAGTTTACCTCTCGCTACGTTGCCACGTCTCTTTGAACACGGCCATCTCTGTATAAAGGAGGCTATGTTCTATAGTGTATTCACAACCAAGAGTCACCAGTTTGCAATGATGTACCTTCTGATGAGTGTGAATGTTAAATTTAATATTAATTATTCTACTAATTAATCAAAACTATGCTTATTATTTATATTTTAGATTCGTTAGTGCGGTCATGGCAATATTACTGTTCACGTGAATGCCTCGTATATTTGTTATGCTGGTGACTCTTGGCTTTGAATACACTTTAGTATCTTTTTATTTTCATTGACACATTTGTCCCCTATTTGGCTACGCCACTGCATTATATATAAATCATAGTTGAAAAGGTTGTCAGCACGTTATAGTACATTGTATTGAAAGTATCGCGTTTATTCTTAGTCTGTCTACCGAAACCAAAAAAATAGTTATCCAATTTATGAAAATCTAATTAATGTATCTGTCTTACCTGTCTATGTGTTTGTTCTGTTTGCATAAATACATGGGAACTATATGATTATTCGTTAATTTTTGTAGATTCTGATTACACATTACGTTCCTATATTATTAGCTTTTCCGCTTATATAATGTAATTACACCAAATGCTACTTAAAATAATTAACATTTCTGGATTAATAATATACTGTTTTGTTAGTATAGATCGCATAGCAATATAATTATCCAGGTAGATATAATAACCTATATGTAGACCAAATAATGTTGCGCGACAGCGTAGATTTCTGACATAATCTTTGATAAATGTTTTGCATTCTAAATAAAAATAAAAATAAAAAAAAAAATAAAATTATAAGATATTGGAATAAGTCGCCTCTGCTAAATAATTGTTATTTAGGTAATGTCTTTGAATATCTATTTTTCCATAAATTCTATAGTTAACAATATATATGGAATAAGTGGCCTCTGCTAAATATTTATGTTATTTCATGTAATATCTTTGATTATCTATTTTTGCATAAATTCCATAGTTAACAAGATATATGGAATAAGCCATCTGCGAAATATTTAAATATTTGTTATTTATGTAATATCTTTGATTATATATTTTTCCATAAATTCCATAGTAAACAAGATATATGGAATAAGTCGCCTCTGCTTATTTATTATTTATGTAATATATTTGATTATCTATTTTTCCATAAATTCGATAGTTAACAAGATATATGGAATAAGTCGTATCTGCTAAATACTTGTTATTTATGTAATATCTTTGAATATCTCATTTTCCATAAATTCCACAGTTAACAAGATATTTGGAATAAGTCGCCTCTGCTGAAATATCTTAACATCCTTACAAATTTCACCTTCATATTTGCTGTTTGAACCAAACTGTCGCCATTATATTGCGGGAATTTTATAACGATAAGTAACCATTATTGCAATTTATTATTCGTAATCTTGTAGTCGGGTAGGTAGTTACCTGGTTGACATTCCTTCTGACTAAGAAATATAACAATTCCAACTAATCGAAAAATACCCAGGGTCAATGATACGTAAATTTAATTACTCTTTAGGTGATTAATCTGATTGCGGCCAGAGCTAGAAGGTATACGTGCTATTATCCATGTTTATAGTTACATGAATGCGGTAACAAGGAGGAAGTTATAGACTCTGGAAATGCCATTTTTTATAACTAAACTGATTACATATTAAGTATATATATATATATATATATATATATATATATATATATATATATATATATATATATATATATATATATATATATATATGTATATATAATCAAATACATTGATTAATAATCAAAGGAAGACACACTTACCATCATCTTCATTGAGTGATGTACGATTTGTTTTTTCGATTTGATTTTTTTGAAAAGACCACTCTGAAGATCCTCTATGAAGGTGAAAAAACTTGTACAACTTCTTAAGTGTCCGCATATATACGTCCAGATATACACCTGCTAAGTGTGTCTTCCTTTTATTATTCATCAATGAATTTGATTATTTCTCTGTCATGAATTGCTACAAACCCAAGATTGCTTATATATATATATATATATATATATATATATATATATATATATATATATATATATATATATATATATATATATATATATATATATATATATATATATATATATATTAGATATATTTTCAAATATTTATGTAAAACTAGTTATTAGCGAAATAGGTCTGTAAAATTGCTCGCATCTAGTTTATTTATGTTTTACAAATAGGCCTTATTATTGATATTTTAAAGGCTGACGGGAAATTTCCTGTGTCAATGATACTGTTAATTAAATATGCTAATAGTTACAAATCTGTCGGACGATACGTTTCTGTGTTTCAGATCGTATACCGTCAATCTCAGGTGACTTTTTATATTTTAAACTTTTTATAATGTCCATGATCTCACTTTGATTTGTAGGAGGAATGAATGCAACGAATTACAATCGTTGTTTAGTTCACTATACACTATACCGGTTGAGTTAATGCGTTATTGTTAAATACCTTCGAAATTATTAGAAAGCATTAAATTAAATATATTTTGTTTTATTTCTACTTTCACTGTTTTTTTCTTCTGCTTTGTCGGTAGAATCTAATCCATATTTGGCGTAGAATAATTATAATTTGGTAGTAGGTAAAATATTAAAGTTCCGTAAACAACATTTCTTCTGGAAATAGTTTAAAATGGCAATTAAAAATAATCATTGATAAGTGACAAGTGTGTAATTTGGTCGATGAAAGTAGTAGTACTGATTCATGCGTTACATTTTAAATGGTTATATAATAATCTACATAATCGATGTATTTGCCTATTCTATAGTTGATGCAATACTGTTAACTAAAATAATTAATACAATACAAATATTTTATATTAGTCTGCGAAATAACTATAACATGACTGTGATGAATGAATATTGTTTTGATTAACATTTTCATTGTTTAAAGCAGGCAAAAATGAATCACATAGATATTATTAGTGTTTCAATTTTAATTAAACCTGTTGTAAATTAAAAATATAGATGTTATAAAATGTTGATAATAAAGCTAATTCCTTGATAAGTTTTTTAATAGTGTTTTGAAAAGTTGTACATTTAGTAACTAATTTGAGTTAGGAAAAGTTCTCCTAATTAGTGCGGGAAAAATTTTGTAAGGATCTTGGATGTTCAATAAAGTGGCGGATAGAGAGAGAAATTTTCGAAATATTTCGACAAGATTGACTCCTTGTTGTACCAGCTAGGAATAGTAAATTCTCTTCCTATGTTCGTATTTGTGCTGGGAATCTCTATCAATATATAATATCCCATGTCTTTTATATCTTAAAACTGAAGAAATGTTCTTCTCGACGACATTATCCACTGAGCAACAATCAACACTATCTAAAATAAGAAATAATTTCAATATTTGGAGATGCGTGAAAATTACATGACACCTTCATCATCAAGTAGGTTTTGTCATCTACTAACTCACTCCTTTGGTTGAAAAAAGTTCGTCTTAAAAAATGCATACTACAATGCTGTTGTCAGGGTTAGAACATCCTGGAGTATCATTCATATCGTCGTCTGAATCATCTGCCTAATGATTTGAACCTAATCGTATTCTATATTTCCATATAATACTACATGTCCATATAAAACCCACGTGACCAACATTTTAGGTTATATCTCGTTACAGAAGTTAAATCATAGAAAAGTAGTTATGACCTCCAAAAGAGAAATTCGTATATAACAACACACTCGTAAAGATTTTAATGAAAACATCCTCTACCAAACGTTTGAAGGAAGTGTATAAGTAACTTCAACCGCTTGCCGAGAGATGCAGATACTTTTTTTTGTCAAAATCAGCCGGTATTCCATATTGCGAGCATATTCCATATTTGCACCTCCTTCTCTAGTGGTTAGTAATTAATTAGTAAATGCTAACCTTTATCAGTAAATGGCTACAATAAGGGTATTTTATACAGGGTATCCCAGCTAAAATGTTACCCCCTGTAACCGCTTTTTCAAATGAATTCGATATTTGTATCTTGGTGTTTTTGATGACTCTAATTCGAAATGTAATTTTTAATTTATGTTATTTATACAGGGTGATCCAAAAATATACTACAACTTTGTTATTTGTATAGACAAAATATATATTTTATCTATTTTTGTATTCATCATAATATTGTCATTCGAGAATAATAATTTTGCGCCAAGTAAATCCGAATTTTGAGCATTTCTTTCGATAATAATAAATGTTTCAGACAATACGCTTGCATCTAGAGAGCTACAGTGTTTGCTTGTTAAACAAATAATTATATTATATATAATAATTATGTTGTTAAAATTAAAGGCCACCGTCACGTGTTTTTAGAGCATGACTTTAATTGGTTTTGCGTTAGCGCCAATTACGTATGTGAACTCAATTTCGCACCAAAATTCAAAACACTGAAGGTTTGCCTCCGCGACACTGTTAGACTGCGTCTAGTCTCTTTCTTCGGCGACGTTGGCAATTATAATCAATTTTCCAAACATTTTATGAGGGAATAGCAATACTTAGTTTAATTTTAGTATTTATGTTCCTATTTATTAGTTAGTATTGTGGAAATTAACAAACCAGCATGGCATAAATTTAAAAATTAACTATTTATAAAAAATTCTTTCAACTAATTTATATTAGTAATTTAATAATTTATCTTTATGTTAATATGTTACCTATCTTTTATATCAGTAATCTGTACCTATGTAAAAATTATAAGTATTATGAAGCACCCGTTTATCAGATTATAAAATTATGTATTATAAAATAATGCATAATAATGTGTAATACTTGGTCTCGAATAAAAAAATTAAATAAAAACACACTGGAAGTGTATCTACAACAAGCTAGCAATTATACTACCAAATTAAGATAAGACAGTTATCTTCAATTGAATTATTGAGATTAAAAATACCTATGCAAAATATTTTTAATTGAAATCATTTTATTTTACCATTATTTTCTTTCGTTTGTAGTTTAAGCGATACCCCGTCTATAGGCGTTTAAATTCAAACTGTTAGAGGCTGTAGACAACGCATTTCAGAAAAACTTATGTTGCACTATCAGTCCTACAGTTAAACGCAATCTATAAAATCGGCCTTAAAAAGGTTTGTGTATGAAATATCCAAAAATGGAAAAATTGGCTTAATTATTTAGTTGGAGAAACTCATAATAATAATATAAGTATACTGTTTTCTACACCAAAATATAAGATACATTATTTATTTTACACATTATCAGGTCCCGACAATGCTTACTTTGTTAGCGAAATATGTGTCGATGTAGTGTTATGTTTCAGCGCTAGCGGAAAGCTGTGAGTTATTGGTGTTAGCTGTGTTAGGAATTTGTTTAAAGCCGTTCCAGACGTTCCTTAGAACTATTCCCCGGAAATAAGATTCGAATTAATTCTTTCATCAATTACCATTTTGTATAGAGTATCTGCATTATATTCTATAGACATTGACTTGAAAGAGCTTGGATAAGGAATATCCAACTGCTGAGGGTAACGCATACTTAGTAGGTATGAATTTAAGCCTTATCATTTTGTTTGAAAGAAAAACTAGATTCTTCGTAGAATGTTTTACATTTTCAATAACTTGATTCACAAAAAATTGACCCGTACGTTTGCAATACCAACATTTTTCTTGGTGAGGAATGTGATATTCTTATTTGCTTAGTGATTTTATGTGTGTTTTGAGTAATAGGTTTCTATTTCTTATTTTGAAAGTAAGACAGTTGCGAATTTTGTTCGTAGCTACGAGCATGTCTTGGATTTCAGGATCTTATAATTCATTCTTAGGTTCTATTCTAGCGAGTAATATTCCCTGTAATTATCTCTTTTCTTCTGATCTGGGGTCAGAAATAGCTTCTGTATTGTAATTTTGCGGCATGCATTTTTGTATCATGGGATTGATAACTGATGAATTAGTCTGATCCTCTATAAGTGATGTGAGATCACGCGATTCATCAAAATGTAAATTTAATAAATAGATGTCTGAAATAGAGCTAGGTTTATCAATTAGGCAGCTATGCCAAGCAACGTATTTTTTACATGGAGAGTTTTCGTTGATCTCCTACTTACATATTGATTGCACAATTACATGAATTTAAAAATATGCCTCGGTGATACAATACTCCTGCATCTATATAAATATCGATTTCTCAGTAGATCTTGGTTTGTAGAAAATGTAGAAAAAATTATATAGTAATTAATTATAGTTTAGGGCTCATAATAATAACAACTTTACGTCGAACCTAATTGCAATAAACGACATTTAGGTTCAGGTGGGTTCCAATAGAAATCACATCTTCATAACGTGTAAATCTTTCTCACTTTAATAGCGATATTTTATTTGAGTGTATTGTATCTGATATTGTAGCTTATCAATTGTTGCTATAAGGTGATACCAGGTCAAACCGAGATTACTTTTTTCAGTGTCTCCAAGAAAACAGTAGCGAATGTATTGTGATAATAGGTTGTGGTGGCAAGAAACGTATCGGAAGGGAAAGTTTTTGTAAAGAGTAAGTGAAGTCATGTAATAATAATATATCAGTAATAAGGATGCATAATCAAGTTAATAAATGGTACTTTTAATATTAATAAGTTATTAATGAGCCGCAGTTCTATTATTTTATAAAATTAAACAATAACACTAACTGTTTGTGCTTCCCTTAAAATCTTAATAATATAAATGGATGAAAAAGAAGAAAGGCAGCGGTTGTAAATCAGAATACACAATGTAAATCAGGATACAATAGCAGCTCATACAATTAAAAATGTCACTAAAACTTTGAATGTAGTAATACTAACGTAATATATATAGCAAATGTGAATGTATTGGTACTCCTATCTTTGCAAATGATACATTGCATGAGATCTTAAACATACCTAGTAAGTATCAGGAAGTAAGTATCGAGGTTTCATATTAAAAGTGCAATTTTTGCCCTTGATATATTGTTCTATTGATGTATTAATCAAGTGAGTGTTTATTAAAACTATCCAAATTTAGTCAAAATTTCGTGTTTTTGGTGTGTCGAATTTTCTCTCGTATAACCTCTGACAAGTTTGTTTACATATTTTATAATAAAATTGATTTGATACTCGAAATAATATTCAAAGCACTGCAATGGATGAACAAGTCGTAGTGCGATTTCCTGCGACAGGGGCGGATCTAGGAATTTTCTGAAGGGCGAAAATTTTCCAAAAAAAAAATTACATAGAAAGTATATTTTAGACTGAAACTCATATAATGTAAAACTATATATTCTGAATACAAAAACATTATATACAGTTAGCATTACATACACTGAGGAAAATAAACAAAATTATTTAATCAGCTAATAATAGCTAAGTTAGGTATATAAAATAAACACTAAAAACACAATAATAGTAGTAAAGTTATAAAGTAAATTCTAATCCTTAGCAAATCTATCAATCACCCTTTCACTTTCAATGTCAATGTCCCTATGTATATATGCAAGAGGGCCAATCATTCCAAAGATCCTGTTTCATACGAGAACGCATCCAACTTCGGAAAGAAGAAAACGACTCTTCGGAAAGAAGAAAACTACTTTCGGCAGTAGCCACTGATATTGGCAGGGTTACTAAAATTTTTAAATATTTTGTGATTGTAGGATAAAAGTTTTGGTCTATGGTTATGAGTGTTATGGTTATCAGTTTCAGTTTGGCAAGATGTGTTTTTATCCACAGTTTTTTGAACAATTTCACGATCTCACTTTCAACATTCTCAATTAATCCTGAAAACTGTTGACATATTAAGGTCATTTTTTTTAAGTCTATTATAGTCCTTCAAAAGCATTAGATTTTTTGGAATTAATTCACTAAGTGAAAAACATTTTTAACGTTTTGTCTTGTTCCTTCAGGGAGGGCGGGGGGCGAAACCACCTCCCGCCCCCTAAACCCACGCCTGCGATTATTCATCACATACCATGTTCGTCATCTGGGCAGTTGTGTGCAGATGTACGAAGAGCATTATTCTTTTCGGCTCTACGAAAACGGATGAGGAAAGATAAACATTTTCGCACTTTGTTTACAAACTAGTGGCTAGAAATAAACATTGCCAAATGTAAACATTATGCCACTTGCAGCCCGGTGTGGATTGCAGTTTGCAATCCACATCGGGCTGCAAGTGGCATAATGTTTACATTTGGCAAATGTAAACATTATGTTGCAGTACTACTTGACAAAATAAACAGTGCATTAATTATTAATCATAATTACTAATGAAACAAATTTATTATACAGCCAAAAAAGTGTGAGTGTAAATTACTTGTATCTATCACTTCATCTCTCAGCAAATTAACCTAACCTAACATAACCAAATTTTACCTTGCACGCATCGTTTTCAATGCGTTTTTTCAGAGACAATTTTACGCAATAATATTTTTTTATAGGAAATGACAACATAATTTATAACGAAAACATTTATTATTCCAGTACAGTCTCGTAAATTAAATGTTCTGTATTTGGGGATATTTAGTAAACTTAATGAAAACATGGTGTTTAAAATACAAGTCGCAGTAAACCAATAGGACGAATTGTTATCTAAGTTAAGCAAAGATAATTATTCAACAGTAAAACCGCAAGAGCTTTTTTTATCAGATAAAATTCTTTGTAACGAAATTTTGCCATTCGGTGATTTTATAAGAAAAACTGATATGAAAGAAAGTTTTTGAGAAAAGAAATTTTTGCATGAAAGAAAAGCAGGAGTGCTTTTTGGCAACATAAATTAACGACAGAATATGTGAACGAACAACAATAATAATTATCTTTATTTATACAATTATTAGAAGGAATAGTTATTTAAGACACAGTTGCTATGAATTGTTTGGTTTTGTGTACTGATTTCAATTTTCTCTTCTCTAGTTTCCACACATGTCGAATATTTTCGTATTGACTTGTTTTATTCGACGCCCGTAAGTTACTAACAAGATTTTCGTGATTTCAGTATCAATTTGGAGGTAGGGTTTAATTTTTGATGATGTTGAATGTCCGGTTATCGCTACAAGTTGTTGGTCAGTTACCTCTGATTTGGCTAAATGTCATCTATTGTCATCTATTTTTAGACCCATCTTGTACTGTATTTGAATACATTTTAAACCGGGGGTAAAATATCAGTGAGATCTACGGGATCTACTTTACCCCATGCATAATTTTGGGAAACTATTCCCGTACGCTAACGATATCTGATTGCAAAGTTTTACACGATATCGATCAATAATAACAATATTTTTGGTATTCACTGTGGGGTGCCTGTTATCTACACATATGAAGAGAAAATCCCACACAAAAACTCTTCTTAGGCTTAGATCCTTAATTCTCCAAAACAATACAATTATGATATTTCTGAGATACTCTTTCTGCAATAATTAGTTAGCTGCTTCTACGTTTTATGAAAGTATTATTTTAATATTATCTTCGGGGTACGGTTTGGCGTTTGACTATTTAATTTATGTTTGTAGCTGATGAATATTATATTGAATAATTTACCTATATCGGAAACCATAAATTAAGCGACACTTCTTACTACCAAATGACCTAAGGAATAATAATTTATGATTTTACTGTGAAGAATACTTATACAATAAACCAAACTGACTAACGCATTTTGGGTCTATATTATACTCCGAAAAAATGATTGTATTTGGAATTGTATTCAATTATATCTATTGTTCCATCTTGATTTTTCTCTTCATTAAAATGGTAAATTTTACCGTTTACTGCTTCTCCTCCTCTCCAAGCTAACTCTTTAGGTAAAGGGCCTTTCCTATGATGCTCGACTCGCCCTCCTTCCCTATTAAAATATCAAAATATCAATGGGGTTGTTCACCGCACTGCTCGAGTGTTGAAGTGACGATGTTGAAACTCGGAAAACAAGTTACCTTCCGCCCCGAATAAAATAAAACTCCCGTGTCATGTTTTCGTTGGGCCATCCTGTAATTTAGCATCCAGCACAAGTTAATTAAGATTTAACATAATGTTATTCCATATTGTACATTCTCTAGATATGCAAACTATTGCAAACATATGACGACTGACGACACTTGTAACAACATACAGGTAAATCTATCAAGAACCCGAGAAACAATGAAATAATTTACTGATAATAATCTTCAGTTGAGTGCATGTGGAATCAATTAAGCGATGCTGTAACATAATTATAACTTACATGTTACGAATGCATGAATATAAATAGGTACGTAGTATTAGGTATGCAATTCACGTCCCCAAGGAAAAATTATGTAAACAGTAATTGTTTTGCAGAAATTAGTCGTACCTAATAATATTTACAATTTATAGATTTATTATCATAATCGTTTACTATATAGGAGCATCGGTCAGACCTACTACATAATGGGTGTTACTTCGAATGATTAAAGAACATTTTGATAAACCTTTTAATAAATTATGAAAGGACAAGCAGAAATCCTAATAATTATTTGGAATAAATAATTTTTTTACCAAATTAAACTGTGAAGTAGCTGCTTACATCTAGTAGTCGCACGTCACTTTAAATTATGTCCTGTCAGATATAATTTTTAAGTATTGAGGAAACGGTACTGTATAATATGAGCCGTTTTGGGCAAATTTCGACTGAACAAATTACAAAAAACAAAAAAATTAATTCCGCAATCCACAAAAAACACGATACCTACCGTTAATATGGAGACAATATATAATCCGAATTTTTTTTGTCAAATCCGAAATTACGAACCATCAGAAATAACTCCATTACCAAATATAGTAGATACATTAAAGAATTGGGCTTATAATATGAAAAAGAAAAACTGGAGAAGATTACAAAGAATATGCAGTTCAAACAATCTGGAATTCAATTGCGAAGATGATTCAAGAAAAATGTTTCGGTGAGTACCTATAATATTAAATTTGATTCTTTTGCCAACAACTCTTAAAGAAGCACGTGATGTAAGAAACAGTAAACGGATGAATTTACAAAGCTCTTCCAGATAAAGGAAAGGCATGTTCTGTATCAATAGACAAGAAAAATATACTGAACATGCAAAAGTGGTGGAATATGGACGAACAAGAGGGATTACAAAAGATAATATTTCATATATCTAGCTTTACTTCTCTAAACAGTGGCATGAGTTTTTGGAATTTACATGACCGTTGTCGAAAAAGCAAAGGTTTATTTACGGGGAAATAAGAGTGGAATAAATCAAATTTTCTAGTGAATCCACAGAAGCAAGTCTAATGGAGAAAGATCTGGTTATCATGGGGGCCATTCTACGGAATCTCTCCTAGCAAACCAGTGACTCGGAAGTATCGATTGAAATAGGAGGAGGAGTGCCATTTTGTCTTTTGTTCAATTTAGAAAACAATGACTATTAAGATCTGAGCCTCTTATGCAATTTAGATTTGTAAAACCAAAATTCGTACACTCACAACTATTATGATTACAACAAGGACTGGATGGCGTACGAACACTGCTCGAACTAATCAGATGAGAACGTGCGTGGAACTAATTAATTTTCGTTCTTCCATCGATTTTATAATTTTGACTTAACTAGTGGGAATTTCGACTAAAGGGCCACTTCTAGTATTACTGATTTTACTAATTTCGACTCTATTTGCGTTTTGTGGGACGGTCTGTCCAAGAGGCAGAGCCGTTGTTTACTTTCTTATTACCCAACTACCTATCTATTGGATTTTAAGGCTATCACTCCACCCCTTACGTTGTTAAATATTTCAACAAGGTGCACTAACTTCGTTAACGGAAATATGTCGAACACCTTTTTCAAATTTGAAAAAATTGAGCATGTGGTCATGTGGTATGGAAACATGGTGTAACATGAACATAAACTAGCTGCAGTAAGTACCTGATTACCGCAAGTGATTATGCAACAACGGTGAAAGCTCGTTAAATTTAATAGCCCTACTAAATGTGTAAGAAATTTATATTCAATTTAAAATAACGAACAAACCAATATTAAATAATAGTCAATAATACGTTTTTTTATATTACGAAATTTCGATTAAAAGTGATTTCTTATGCGACCTAATACTTTTTTATGCTACAGTATTAAGAAAAATGTGCTCTTTCAAACTAAAAATTAAAATGTACTAAAGCCATTAAAAAAATATTATTATTATGCCAGCTCAGCGTTACGCTACTGAACAAGTTATCTAGCTCATTCAAAAGATGGCAAATTAAAAACAAAAATTGACGTGTCTGCGCGTTTTTGCAAAAGTATTTAAGATATTCCAGACTTAAAATATAGGCTTAAAATAGTTTCTGAGAGAAGTAAACATCGAAAGTAATTTGTATAATCGGTATTTAATAAGTAAAATTAAGAAAAATGTGCTTATAATTATCAAAAATAAGATCTAAAAAATATTATAGATGTACATAGGTACAATTTTTAGATACGGCTAACATTTATTAAGTAGATTACAGAAATTAGATACCTATTATATTTAATTTCAATGGAATTTGATTATTTAATAAAGATAGTAATTGCGCATATGGTTTATTATAGACTACAATTAATAATCCGTTGTTAAATATATTATAGGAACCATGAAATAAGAAGGAATATGAAAAGCCAAGAATAGCTATTTCACAATATCGGCTACAAGTTATATATTTTTGTTGGAATCATGGAAGGATTGGAATGTGCATAGATATTTGCGAATACTATACATGCCAAATGCATTATCATTCGCCTCAAATGTAGTTATCACTTAAGCCAGGCAACATGTTTCTAAACTATATTTGTTAAACGTACATAATAAGAGAGATAATTATTATTTTATGAACGTTACAAGCAACATTACACCCACTAGAAAATTGATGAGGGATACGTTATCAGCAGTAATTATATCCTTGTAATTGATGATGTTCTGGTTGTAGATTATGAATATATTAAATTTATTCTGTTAAGAACATATGTGTATCGTGTGTATTTTCCGTGTCAATATAATGTATATAACCTCAAAGATATTACCTTATATAACTAAACTTGCATGAGATAAATATAGCGTATTGCGTTCAGGTCTTTCCCATTTCGAGAACTGACATTTCAACACAATTATCTAGGTATTTGTATATTGCCAAGTGCAGTTTTCTTTTCAGTGCATGTTTGTATAAATCCCACAGATTAGTCAAGATTAGTCATTATATCTTCTTAATATAATATTATGTTACACTTATAATAATTACCAAGCATCCCATTTATTAAATCTTATTGAAAAATATATCATAAGACAAATACATGGTTAATAATTGCTCTATAAACGACACTTAGAAGTATCTCAAAAAATTAAGTATTAAATTATTAGTAATAAAAATAGAAATGCTATTCCAGTACATTTGCAAAATACTAATGATACTAATGATTTTAACTCAGTACACAAATTCAATGACCTAAATAAAAATAAACTGTTACAACTCTATAGCACTAATAAAAAAAAATTACTGTTAATGTGATAATAGTTTTTTGAGAATTTAAGTAATGTATGATGTATGTATATGCCTCGGAGTGTAGTGGTTTCACTTCCACTACAGCTTAGGCCCCTTGTACAATGTACATTCTTCTTTTTTTACTTGAGTACTTTTCTTCAAACCATCCTATTTATTGGCAAAGTGGCAAAGTCTCTTACAATTTTTATGTATGATAGCATGGTGTGAGTTACTGAGATTTCTTGCTCTGTTCTTTCTCATTTTACCATTTATCGGGGACCGCACGCCCGCAGAAGATGTGTTGAGCGATCCCAGGTCTCAGGTAGACTACCACAGTCCGCCCAAGCCTGCCTAGGTCACGCATCCAAGTGTCCGCCGGCGTCCACCTTGCTTAACTCGGAAGATCGAAATCTCCCCGGTCAAGCCTTGCGGCTAGGCGGTCCCCTATTTTTTTTAGTAATATAACTGCGAATGCTGTAGGAAGTGATTCTTTCTCAAAATATTTAAGAAATTATGCTGCTCTTTTATATTAGTCTGGTCAAAATAGACATGCAAGGTTACAAAAATCCGCAGAGAGCTAAAAATTGGTACGAATGTTCGGAATACCATTATAAATCAAATATGAAAAGTTCCCATCCATCCCACATCTTCAAAAAAATTATTCAAGGTCAAAGTTGGCAAATATGGATTTTTTGCGTTTTTCGGCCAAACGGTAAGTCTTATCATAAAAAGGGATCAGACAAAAATTGTAGATGGTGCAATAGAGCATTACATATAGACGGCGCTGCCGTCAATGTTAGGTATTAAATCATAACCTAAAAAATTGTATAAAAATTTATCTTCTAGAATTTTATTTTGTTTCAGAATAAAATGGGTTCCGCCGACAACTCGAAAACGTTGCCACAGTACATAGCTGCGCTATCTGGTAAGTGTGTCTTAATGTAAGTACAGTCGAATGCATATTGTCATTACTACCTTAAAGTTCAATTGCATTTGACGCATCGCCACCTATCGCCAACCAATTAGGATAGCTTGCCTGTCACGTTATATACATACATTGCGAATCTGTCTCGGTATAACATAAACTTTTGCCGGTTTTTAGCCGATAATTAGCCGTGGAGGAAAAGCTATTTAAGTCACCAGTTGGGCAAAGTACCTACTATTTTATGTAACGAGCAGATTTCTGCTAACGAGCAGATTTTATGTAACGAGCAGATTTCTCGCTAGCGCTCGTTCCGCAAAGGGATGCGAGTTACACAAAATAGTGTTTCCTAACGTGTTTCATACAAGATCTTTTCTAATTTTGCCCAATTTTATATTTTATGAGACGAAAACTGTCTTTAAATAATACTGTCTTTAATACGTTTAAAAACAATCCAGTAGGTTGTAACGTTGTGACAGCTTGTTACTTTCATAGCTTGTCAGGTCTAAATAACCTACTATGAAATGCTAGGTTACTGGTTCTGTAAAGTTCAAAACCAGTTGCGTAAAATTTTACTTTTCGTAATTGGTTGTGAAAAGTAAGGCTTTTCCTAACGGCAAAGGGTTTTCAAAAGTGTCTCTTTAAATATCGAAATTAGAAAAAATATTTTATCCCTTTTGTTTTTAAAAAAATAGAGATGTCCTGCTAACTTTATATGAAGTTCGCGGGTCATATACACTGACGATGAAGCGACCAAAAATTTGTTATTATTTAGCGAATAATTTTTTAAACAATATGTAGCATTTCTGTGCCATATTTCGAGAACAGCGGGCTATACTGAAAATATAATCATTCATAATATTCATAATAAGAAACCTTCTAAATCATAATTACTTCTATTTTCTTTATTTCCGAACTGACCAGATCAAATATGGGATGCGTCACATGTTATCAAGGCTGGATGAGGGTTGCTCATCTTTTTCAATTTTGCACGATTTCCGGTTTCAGCGGAAGTAAAAGTAAAAGAAGTACTTAAAATAAATAAAAAATGGTACATTTTTGCATATGAAATCTAGAAGGCATTCTGCATATATCATGCCAAATTTCTTGAAATTTCGTTCTTTGTTTAAACTATTTTGAATTTTTTACCATTGTGTCGGTACCCCTGAATACTCCGTTAATTACTTATTTTAATCGAATAACTGTATTAGAAAAAAAATTAAAACTCGCGCTTATTCTTTGTTTGTTTCAGTTTGCTTGGGTTCCGTAGCTGCGGGAACGGTGTTAGGGTGGACCAGTACTATATCGGATAAACTAGAGAAGTCAGAGCTAAATGGCGTTATCATTGACGAAGATGCCGTGGGATGGATCGGGTCTTTCGCAACCCTAGGAGCTATGCTGATGTGCTTTCCTATTGGGTATATATGCGACTTGATCGGAAGAAAATGGGGATGTCTACTGACTGTAATCCCTTTCTCCGTGGGATGGCTTCTTATAATATTTGCCACTAATACCAGCATGATTTATGCTGGAAGATTTTTGACTGGCTTAGCTGGAGGAGCCTTCTGCGTAGCAGCTCCTATCTACACTAGTGAAATTTCTCAAAAAGAAATAAGGGGAACCCTGGGCAGTTTTTTCCAACTCTTGCTGACCGTCGGTATTGTAATTAGTTACGTTGGTGGCGCCTATATGAGCCCAAAAGGTTTATCGATACTGTGTGCCATAATTCCTATTGCATTCGCAGTTGTGTTTTTCTTCCAACCGGAGACTCCGGTCTACTTCATGAAGAAACACCAACCCGAAGAAGCTCTGAAGTCACTGCAAAGACTGAGAGGTAGTGAGTACAATTGCGACAGCGAAATAAAAGAAATTAAAGAGGGTTTAGAGCAAGACGCTGGTGCCAAAGTAGCGTTTATCCAGGCTGCTAGTACGAGAGCCAGCAAAGCAGCGCTCTTCATATGCTTTGGTCTCATGCTCTTCCAGCAACTGAGCGGTGTAAACGCGGTAATATTTTACACTGGCGACATCTTCACCTCGGCTGGATCCACTCTGGCATCATCGACAGCAACTATTATCGTTGGGGTTATGCAATTCATAGCAACCTTTGTTTCATCATTAGTTGTAGATAGGTTTGGAAGAAAGGTCTTGCTCTTGGGGTCAATATGCACGATGTCGCTATCTGGATTTGTGCTGGGAATATTCTTCTCACTGAAAGATAGGAGCATAATAGACCAAGATGGAGTAGATAAAATTTCATTTTTGCCTATACTTTGCCTAATAGTTTTTATGTGTGCCTTTTCCCTCGGGTTCGGGCCCATTCCATGGTTGATATCGGCTGAGCTAATGCCCTCAGAAATCAAGTCAACAGCGTGCTCGGCAGCCGCAACATTTAACTGGCTTTTGGCATTCATTGTTACTAGATTCTATAAGAGCCTGAAACTGGCGATTGGTGGAGACTCTACTTTCTATATATTTGCTGGAATCTCGTTCATAGGCATTGTCTTCGTATTATTCATAGTACCAGAAACTAAAGGAAAGTCCGTTTCTGAGGTTCAAGAACTGCTTAGTGGAAATTCATCAACCCCGAAGGCCCAGACCCGGATTGACAAGGAAGGGATTGACAATCCGAGCTTTAAAAGTTAGCTTGTTGGTATACGAGTATAACAATCTGTATTTTAGCAGACTTTTATATTACATTTTATTTAATCAGAATTATGCTGTACCTGTACAATTTTACTGCTAAAACTGTTTTTATTTTTTTATTAATTAAAAGTAGTTCTACAATAAGTGAATACACGACATATCGGATATGAAACACTATACTGATACATTATACGATTTTAAATTATTTAATACTTTAGGCAAGTATTGCCAAATTTTAAATTTGAGAGGAGTTCAAATGAGAATGCATGCACGTTTTTGCAAACCTAAACCTCAACTGCCTGTGGAAATTTGGAAGATCAAATTTGACACTTTTTCTACTTTTCATTACAACTTTTTATTAAGTACCGCTAAATGTTTTCATATAATACTTATTATAAATATTATTTAAAATATTGGTTGAACGATAATGAAAGGCGTCCAAAAAACTGAAGAGGATTTATTAAAAAAATATTTAAAAAGGCTTTCCAACAAAGTGCCATAAACATACTATAACATGGCCTATCTTGATATTATATGAGACTAAGATCACAGAGCAAGAAATATGTATTTTTAAAATAGGAGTATTTATATTTAAACTCCATATTATGATATATATGCATTAGTTTTAAGGTGATCTATTTTTGTACATATTGTGAACAGTTATTATAATATTTTTTTAAATAATAAAGTTGTTGATTAAAAAAACGGTACATTTGGTAATCATTATAAAACCCGATCATTTTATAAAAGGTTCTTTGAAACATTAGTCTGGAATTAAATAATTATATATATATATATATATATATATATATATATATATATATATATATATATATATATATATATATATATATATATATATATATATATATATATATATATATATATATATATATATATATATATATATATATATATATATATATATGCCTCCACATGCCTTTACTGTCTTAGTGGAGGTTTGTTATTTGGCAGATACGAAGCAATAGGACTGACGCAGCTTAATCCAATCGGGGTACATTGAAGCGGCAAAGTTCTGTTACCTGGGGTTACAATTCCTACGCATATTCGGTCCACAATTTTTACACAAGCTTTTTGAACCTACAACAACAATATTATATTATTAAACGAGCAATATACAATGATAGCCGTAATTACGTTTACGAGCCGCAGGCGAGTGGCGCAAGTCACCCAACTGAATAATGGCTATTAATTGAGAGTTAAATTAAATACAATACTTTGTCTACGACTATTACACATTTTTTATCTGGAACTTTGCGTTTAATGTGTTTTTGGGAAAATGTCACGAAAAGTAATTTGTAATATAAAGCATTAATATTATCAGTTGGCATGTGTCGGCGGTCATGTAGCCACTTTGCTTTTTGTTCTCAGTACATATACTCGTAGGGATGTTATGAGACACGTTGAAGAACTACTTACGTTTACTTTTCGCTAGTGACATGAATTGAATATCTGACTGATAAATTGCAGTCATTTAGTTCTAAAATATCTATGAAAAGTAAAGTCACTAAAAATATAAAGTACAGCAATTCATTTGCTTAAAAATATGGCTGCAACCATATGTTAGCTACTGTTTGATAATATATAATTTTTTTGACAGTTGAACTGACACTCAATTGCTCAGATTAAAAATGAGAAGATAAACTCTAGCAAGTGATAAAAGGTCATCGAAATAAGATTGTTTAGTATCCCAATACATGTTATTGGTCGATTCCATACCCAACATCTGAAAATTTACTGGGTTTTGTTTACAAACACTAAAAAAGGAGCGTCCCCCTCCCACGAATCTCTGTTTATTCGGTGGACAAACAGTACTGTATTATGGGTATTGACGTTACCTATCTGCCTGTGGATACAATAAGATTAATAAAATGCCTAGTCGCTGTATTAGCATGTTAGTAAGTGTAAAAGTATTGGCGATAAAGTGAGAGTACTTCGATTGCCAACAGGTAAACATTCAAAGTTTGTTAGTTATTAATTTACCTTAAACAAAAAAAATTGTAGGCATTTGAATTGTAGAACGACGCGACGGGAGTTACGGATGAATCTTATCGGCAGATTTGATTTAAATGATTGCTCTAGGATGTATGACATAATCCGTTTTCGAATTATTCATTATTTGCTCAATTTACAAGTTATAATTTCAGCTTCATTTTTGAAAAGCCAGTTCGAATTAAAGTGCCGAAGAAACATATTACGGTTTAAATTAAATAACAACTTATTGAAATGTTATATTTTATAAAGATTTTCTAGATTTGTTTATCTTTATACATTATCCTTGTACCTATCACTTTTACTATTTAAACTTGTCGGAGGAACAAGATGACCACCAATTGCTGTACTTTCTCTATCTAGCGACTAATGAAAAGCGACTAGGCGCGCTCTCTTCATTGACTAGGACTAAGGTATTAATAATTACAGGTTTCTTTGCGTCGTCATCGAGTATTCATAGATTTTATTTGTGACAATGTTTCTTAGTGGATATGAACTAAATGCAATCACTACAACGAAATATTGTACTATTCGCTTTATTAAGGTTGTGAGACGGCTAAAAATGTAATTGGTATGGAAAGGTCGCGAATCAGTAACGTTATTTTCGTTCCCTTCTTCTTTTCCATTGTTGTGTGGTTCGTTTAAGGTGAAGAAAATGTAATTATTCAGACTGCTGGATCCGAAAATTGAGGTTCCATCTTTTCTTTCACTTGTGTGGTCTACGAGTTGGCTGTTAGCTTTTGTAGTTTAACTACATTCCTAATTTTTTATAAAAAGTACGTTGTTTGTTACTTTCCAAGTAGTTTGGGATTCATCAGGATCACTGCTTATGTGTTTTGGTGGTGTGTTAACCGTTGCACATACGACTAATGTCGGATTCAATAACTCGGTCGTGGTAAGTGATCTTTTTTAATCTTGTGGTCACATTCTCTTTTTATTTCCTTCAACTTACCTTGTATTAGTCCATAACGTCGAAAGTATTTTTTTTGTTCACTTCATCTCATTTTTTTCATGTAATATGCAAACTTATTAGTCCTCATTTCTTCGGTTGGAGCCGAACACTGTTAGGAAAGTTGTCTAAAGATGGTATGTTAGTAGTAGGTATAATTATTTTTATGTTGTAACTTTATTTTATATTTACAAATTAGAAAACGAAATATATCGCATTATTAATATTAAATTATATTACCTTCTGCTTAGGTCCGGTAATTCTATTGTCATCCCCATATGTTGGGCTGTAAACATCGAAACAGCCAGGGGTTTCAGGCTCTTCATCAGGACATTTCAATATAATGGTTTCCAAATTTTCCATAGTTATACCATGACAGTTGTTATATCCACGTAACAAGTGGGTTTCATAGTATCCTATTTTTTGGAAACAAAAGTCTGATACGTATATATGCTCAGCGGGTTTATACGAGTAAAAAGAAGAAAAATCCCGTTTCCCTTGATTGAAATTGTCAAGAGATGTTTTGCGGAGCACGTGAGACAGGGAATTATATTTAGGCTCGGAGAAGTCTATATAAAAATAAAAAGCAATTATTTATTATATTGATTTAGTCATAGAATTATACTTATAGAGAACAGTAATAAAGTGTTGTTAGAGTTTTTGTTGTATTTGTGAGCAAAAAATAGGACAAATCTTATAACGTATTTTTGCTAAAATCTAGTTGTATACATATAACTTTAATTTTTGTGACATTGTCAGTTAGTTGTCAAATATTAGGTCTCATATTAGGCCAGTTGTCTTAACAGGTCTATAAGTTAACTTGTTGCATTTGCCCTAAAGTATGTATTAGTCAAACAGGTAGATCAGTTGAAAATGTATTTCTACACATAAAAAATTACATTTAAACAATAAAACAGATTTAACGTTTTCCAACTCACCGTCTGAGTAGTTTTATATGCACCATCTAAAGACGCTATTATTATAATGAATAAAATCATAGAAAATATTTTATAAAAGTAGTTTAACACTTACCTACAGGCTTGCAAGTATGACAGTCAAATAGTATCCTTAAATTACTTGGAGTGGTGATCCCAACACAACTCTCTTCCAATTTCTCTTGACAGGCTCTGTGTACTTGGCCATCAGCTGTATATATTTGGAAACACTCCGTTTCATTGGTTTCTCTAGTGTCATTAAAACAACTTAAAACGACCGTTTCATTATTGTATGTAGTTATTCCCATGCAATTATCCCTCTCTAACACACGAACGCAGGAATCGGATGCTTCCCTGCTGAAACAAGTGTATGGACTTACTTCGTGACGTGGCTCATACACTTTATAACATCTTTCCACATTCGGATCCAAGCGAAATTTGTTTACAAATTCTTTATAAACTTTTATGTTCGCAGTAGTTTTGCTGGTCGTACAATATTCTGAGTCAATTAAGATAGAGAAATTGCTTGGGGTAGTTATACCTATACCATGTTTCCCAAATTTTTTTTGGCACACCTCTGCTATACTTTTGTCGGAATTGTAAACTTTGAAACAAGCTTTAATTGGTGAAGTCCCTTTAAGAATTTCCTCCTTAGAATTACCACATAGAAACTCGATAAGTTCGTTGTTGGGAGTTTTAAGGCCCAAGCAGTGTTTTTCTCCTGGTATCCAGTCAATACAGGAATAGTTCTCTGGGTGAGCTTTTTTCCGACAACTGTAACCATCCACTACATCCTGATTGGAATTGTAAAGCTCATAACATGTATTTAGCATAGGACGGAACTGGTATTTCTCTGCCAGTTTTTTGGCATACGAATCGTGATAATTATGGGAATCTAAAACATGCATAAGAAAGTGATTAATATAAATTGATACCAAGAAGTATAATTTCATACTTCCGTAGCATATCTCATCCGAATAGCAAGTTAGAGATACTGTTATATTTTGTGGAGTTATGATTCCAACACATATTTCATCCAATACTCTGAGACAAACATTGCGATGCTCCATATCTGAGTTAACTACCTCAAAACATCCAGGTGCAGCGTGTTTTTCTTCAGATTCACACTGCAAGATTACTGTCTCATTACTCTGTAATGTTATACCAAAACATTTGGTGTATGGCAACCAATAGGTGTAGGTTATTGCTCTATGTTGTCTGCAATTAACTGGTTTTACGAACTGATTTTCACCATACACTTCAAACTGAATTTTATCCAAATATAAATTCTTCCCTAGCTGTTCGTTATCAATGTAAGTTTTCACAAATTTACGAGAGCGTCTCTGATATTCAGGATCATAGTAATTTAAATGCGGGTTCCCATCTGCAAAATAGAAAATGATAAATTAGTACCTACTCAAGTACGAAAAAATAAGTTTTTTGTTGATGATGAAGGTTGACGAAGACACAAATTACCAATTAATTCCTACTGAAAATATTTCTAATAACTTGATGTACAACAAATTAGTAGGTATGTTAACGTCCTGACTCTTTTGCGGCGCTCCTGGCATCTGGCGTCGCCGCCGCATAGCTCAGAATGAGCCCCTAAACTATGCCCTGGCGTACAAATTTACCCGAATGCGCTATCTATCACCGTTCGCGAGTTATTCCACAAATACTTGACGCTCCCCGACGGCCTACAGACTTTGCCGATACGGCAAAAGAAAGCCCAACCAAATCTTCTTCTAGTGGACAGGCCAGATGCCGCTTCTGCTATCACTTCGACTCTAAGCACGTCGAGCATAGCAGCATAGCACAAATTGCTAAAAAGCGCTGTTTGGAGAGGTCCGCTGCAATGCGAAAACACACGCATCCTGAGCGTTGAACAAAGCGCTCCTTCGTACGATCTACCAAGGCATAGAGCGCCTAGATGCACCATAATATCGAGTCTTCTTCGAGCAGTTAACGACTCAACATCAAGAAAATAAACAACAATCAACCAACGTACATCAAGCAAGCAACTTTAATCTGAAATACAATTCCACACTAGTCTAGCCTAGTAACTTCAAGAAAGAACAAAGAAATCGCTGACTTGCTGACGTGGTTGATAATTTTCATTCCTGTCCAGAAGCTGCACGCTTTACGCAATCCAGTAGCTCCTCATAATATATTAACTGAGTAAACCTACTTGTTTCTTATTTATATTACTTTGAATAGTTAGAATATCACAACATAGTATTTGTGCTGTATCATCAGATAATTCATTTGATACAATTTGGCAACTAAAATTCCTACCATCTTATAAAAAAATGTTACACATATAGTCTATATATGATTTAGCATTTATACCTATTCTCGTTGATTCATAGACTAATCCACATAATATTAGCATAGATTTGTCTTTTAATATATCATTAAGTGTCACATCAAAGATTTCAATCGATATTATTAAATACTATTAACCAAAAAAAACTTACCGTGTCCTACTGCGTAGCAGTAATAGCATTCCAGGAGTATAGTTAAATTGCTTGGAGTTGTAAATCCAACGCATCTTTCCTCTAAAATTTCTGTACACGTCATGTACTCAACATTATCCGAAGTATATATTTTGAAGCAGTTTTTCAATTCCGATTTCTTATCCTCTTGAGTGCAGTCTAAGATTACAGTTTCATTATTAGGGGTTATTATTCCTATACAGTTTTCATGTGCATCCAATTTTTCTACACAATATTCTTTGATATCTTTACTCAAACATGAATGCGGGCTAATTACCTGATGCGGTTCGAATATTTTATAACAACTTCTTATATCAGGTTCGAACGCAAAATTATTCACAAATTCACTGAAAGCTATTCTCTCATCTGCCCTCGTGGAAATCGGACAGCGGAGGGCTGTAAATAGTATGATGAAATTGCTCGGTGTTTTTATTCCCACAGTCTCATTTTTAAATATTTCCTGGCAAATTGTCTCAAAGGCACCGTTCGTACTGTAAACCTTGAAACAACTGGGATGATCATTATATGAATCACCTGAGAGTACCTCCTCTTTTGTATTTTTACAAACAAACTCAACGGTCTCATTTCGTGGAGTTCTTAGTACCAAGCAGTGTTTTTCCGCTACTATCAATTCTATGCAAGCCTGTCTCTCGGGATTTGCTGGCCTTTGACATGTAAAAGGTGACTCGATTTCATTTTCAGCATACAACACATGACATTCTCCCAACGTTGGAGAAAATTTGTATGTCCCTAGAGGTAGGTATGCAGGCACGTAGTGAATATCACCTGCAATTCGAATAATATCAATTTGCTAATTTACGAAGGAGGTTCAACAGTAGTATAAAATTAGCAGTTGATGCTAGTTTCTACTGAATCAGAATGTAACAAATAACAATGTCATATAAGATAGTCACCTGGGAATGCCTCATAACATCATATTATACCAGATTATAAAAATGATACACTCGCACTATATAGAGCGTAGCCCCTGCCAGTGTTTACTGGCGTCTGGCAGGGGTCGTGCCTTCCAGTCAGTGGGGGTATTTACTCTGCAAAAGGTAGGGTATTTCCAATTATAAATGTTGTTCCAGTCTAGGCACTAATAAAAAATCCAAGTTATTGACCTTGATGGGGCCGCGCGATCCGCCATTTTTACATAAAGATGCAAACAATTTATCGGTAGGTCAGGATAATCCCTTAATGGTTGATTCTACGACAAAAGAGCAGCTTACACCTATTATAGCAGACTTGAAGTTACTTGAATTTTTTTATACATTTTTTTCTGTAAGTTTGTTCTTGTAAGTTTCTGTAACGAGTTACAGCGGTGTCGAGATGAATATTTTTCAACAAAATCAGCAAGATCCCTCATTTTTATTTGTCTTTTTATTATTTCTTGCTTTTCATTAGATAATGCTCTGTCATTCTTACTGGAGCAAGCCCATTGTTACGCAGTTTCCAGCTCCAATCTTCTAGATCTTTCTCGATATTAATACCATTTTTGCACTTCATCGTCCTGCAAGAATGACGATGTTCTGTGGAACATCATCTGTTGGTCACAAAGAAGAAAGGTTAAATTTGTTTTTTGTTGTGAATTCGACAAAAAGTTGATAACGGACCCCGTCCAAAGCCTCTTGCTCAATATCGCCACCATATAAGGCAACTAGGAATCGTGCTCCAGTTGCTGCGATATCTTCTCCTTTTCCATCATGGTGCTTGAAGATGTCAATAATAACATTGTATATGGCGTTGTTGTGGACATTTTGTTTTTTCTTCATCGAATATGGACGATGTCGTATCGGACCCACTAAACGCACGCAGAAATAAAATGTTTTGAGCAGATTATTTATGTTGCAAAGTATTTAAGGCATATTTAGTCACTCAGCAGTTTTGCCTCTACCAGGTTTGCGAAAGTATATGTTGCTTCAGATGTGCTAACGCTGCCATCGCAACTAGATCAACGTCATTGCCATTGACGAAAACATCGTCAAATGTTGAGCAAAAGGTAATCGCTGTGTTGACAATTATTGTATTATCTTCTCCAACTTGCTGGATAATATAGTTTAAATAGTACTACCAGGCTGATAATTTCATCTGAAATAACATCCGCAAACATACGCTTCCTTGAACGGCGAAATCTTTATGTGGCTTTGTCTTAGAATCAACTTATATTTTTTACTTTTATTTTAAGATGACGGATCGGGCGACCCACTCAGTCGAAAACTTGAGGTATTTATTAGGCCTAGACCTAAGTAAGATATAAAATTAGAACTACCTCACCTTTTGCAAGCCTTATGCCGTTTTTATACCCACTGCTTTAATGATTGACTTGACTTGCAATTTTACGCCATAGGATGTTTTCAGAGAAAAGGATTCTGGACATTAAGTTAGGTAAATATCACAACTAACAATATCATAACAATAATCATAAGTATTATCTTGAAATTTATATTAATCCCCTCAAAGTTATTGTAGGTATAAATATTTACATATCCCTGAGATCATTATTAGTTTAGGTGATAGAGGTAATATCTATTTATTTAATTTCATAAAATTTATATTTGCATTTATGTAGGATATATTTTTAATTCCTATACTTAAATTGCATTAATAAAATGACAGAAACTTACCGCTATGGGAACTACAGGATTTACAAATAAAAGTAAACACACATATAAAAGTATATAAAAACATATACTCTTTTAAAAACATTTTAAAATTAACTAATCTGGCTATTCTGGAAGAATAACATGATAATATTCACAGCACAAACAAATACATGAAATCAAGAAATATTATAACTGGTTTTTAAATTATTGAAGCATCCTTGGAAATAGTAATACTTGTATAATTATATACTTTCTCTGTAAAAACGTTGTTGACATTTGCTTTATTAAGATTACAATATATATCTACTAATATGCTTGTTTTGTTTATAATCTTTAAACTCTTCATACCCTATAATTAGATAATTACCACCCTATCTATCTTAGAATTAAATATAGTAATTATAGTTCAGTAACCTAGTCGTCTGAAAGGGGCCGGAACTTGCGTCAAATCCGGTAGTTCTATTTTTTTGCTGATTGTTTTATGATGTTAGCCCAATGAATAATTCAAGTTTTCTACCTCGAAAGCCAAACATAACATTGTCAAAAATACAAAAAAAACACGAGCCTTTCTTCAGTTTTTGCATGCAATACGTATCTCTTATAACTACGCCATACGTTTCAAAGTAGAGTAAATTTGCTACAATTCGAGCCCAGAACTGTTTCTGTAAACCCAAAGTTTCCGAAATCCAGCTTTTCAAAATTTATCAATTTTGCGAACTCTATATTTAGCAATATTTTATTGTTCTGGAGAAATTTCGACCCCGTAAGCCGATTTTATTCTGGAAATATACCCCCTACAATATTTCAATAAATGTTGCAAAATGTTTGAAGGGAACCAGCACCTTTTTTTAATATTTCTGATTACTAGTCCTGTTCTTTGTGTGACATTATGGAAGCCTTGTCTGGACGTTTAATGACCATAAAACATTTCCCTTCCATCTATGTCCAAAATTCTGAAAATAATATACACTCCCCGGCACAAAATTCCGTCACCCTAAAATTTTGCCCAATTTTGATGTTTTATAACTTTTTTATTTTTCATCTGATTTTCATAATTTTTTTACCAGTCTGTAGATCAGTTCATTGTGTGTCTTTTTAATTATTGTAATAAGTCATATTTTTCGTCCAGGCAATATTATACAGGGGTAAATCAAAGTGTTGTTTTTTGTCGTAAACTCAAAACACCCTGTGGAAAAATTGAGGCGAATAATTTTGGTTACAAACTGTTTGCTGCCATCTTAGACGTATTGTAAACATTTTGTTTTTTGATTCATCCCATTATCTCATTTCTTCTGCGAGCAGCAAAATTTTAAATGAAACGCTGTTAATTTTATCATTTTTAATTAAAAATCATCGACGTTGGCTAAATACACGGTTATTGTGACAGAATATTTGACAGTACAGTTAATTTAGTGTGTTGTCATCATGGTAACTACAGCAGACGTAGGTAGAATTGTTGCCTTAATAGAGGATGGCCGCAATAAGAGTTATGTCTCCCGTACTCTGGGAATTGCGCGGTCTACAGTTTGTGATGTTTGGAATAGGTATCTACAGACGGGAAACTTTATTAGGCGGCAAGGCTCTGGCAGAAGGAGAATGACCACTCAAGCTGATGATCACTTTGTCATTATGAGTTCTTTAAGAGATCGAGCTACTGCTGTGTATCTAAAAAATGACTTGCAAATGGTACGTCGAGTAAGTGTAAGTGAAAGAACGATACGTAGAAGATTGTTAGAAGCAGGATTGCATTCACGAAGGCCAGCAGTATGTCCAAAATTGCTTCCTCGGCATCGACAACACCGACTGAGATTTGCAAGAGCGCATGCTGACTGGACTGTAGAACAGTGGGGAAACGTACTATTCACAGATGAATCCAGGGTTTGTTTAAGGTCGCCGGATGGTCGTGAACGGGTATACAGACGTAGAAATGAAAGATATGCAGACTGCATCATATCTGAGCGACTGCAATATTACGGTGGTTCAGTCATGGTTTGGGCGGGTATTTCTACCGATGCACGTACTGACCTTGTATTTGTTGAAAATGGAGCACTAACCGCCCACCGTTACAATTGAGGAAATCCTCCAAGAAATTGTTGTTCCATTTGCTCCTTTCATTGGGAACCAATTTACATTAATGCATGATAATGCTAGACCTCACGTTGCACGGGTAGTGAGCGAATATCTGGATGAGGTTGGACTTCCAAGATTGGACTGGCCCGCATGTAGCCCGGATCTCAACCCAATCGAACATCTTTGGGATGTTCTTAAAAGAGCACTCCGTCGCCGTCCTGTGCAACCACTAACCTTGCAAGACTTACGGCTGGCGCTGACAGAAGAATATCAGGCTATTCCTCAAGACAGAATAAGTAATCTTATTAATTCGATGCCACGAAGAATGCAAGCTGTCATTGCTGCGAGAGGAGGACATACACGTTATTAAAATTTGTCTTTGTTAATTAATTTTGTGATATACCTAGTGGATGTTTTTGTTAATAAAAATAAGCTTGAAATCAGCGTTTCATTTAAAATTTTGCTGCTCGCAGAAGAAATGAGATAATGGGATGAATCAAAAAACAAAATGTTTACAATACGTCTAAGATGGCAGCAAACAGTTTGTAAACAAAATTATTCGCCTCAATTTTTCCACAGGGTGTTTTGAGTTTACGACAAAAAACAATACTTTGATTTACCCCTGTATAATATTGCCTGGACGAAAAATATGACTTGTTACAATAATTAAAAAGACACACAATGAACTGATCTACAGACTGGTAAAAGATTTATGAAAATCAGATGAAAAATAAAAAAGTTATAAAACATCAAAATTGGGCAAAATTTTGGGGTGACGGAATTTTGTGCCGGGGAGTGTAGTAAGTATATCAGGTAATGTTGTTTTGCACCCTTTTCATATTATGTGATGTTGTGAAAGAAAATGAAAATTATGAATGATTATTTTACAGATTTGCAAATATGTATCTACCCAAAACCGCCACAGCACAATATGTTTCAATTTATTATACCCAGTATAATAAATTAACACGTTGACGGACATACGCGGCATATGCCGTCAGTGGGCAGAGGCCTATAGCAGAGTTATGAACAAAAATTATGGATGTCACTTCAAAAAGACGCATTGATATCTTAGTTAACTTTTAAGATAGAAAGGTCAAATTTGTACATATGAACTTCTTGGATACTGTATTTTTTATCGTGTAAAAAAATAGCGGCGTCATATGACGTCATGTCCCATCAAAACCAAATGGTGTTTTTCAGATCACTGACTTCAAATGCCGCCTGCATATTTTCTAAAATAAAATAGCGATTTTATACGGATATAGTTTATTATTACTGACCATAAACTGCAAAGATATAATTCTAATAATAATAATAGCATAAGATGAGAAAAAAAAGACTAATTATTAGGCATGCCATGTGTCAAAACACGTCCCAACATATAATCGAGGATTACCAATACACTTCTTGCATTGCCATGATGTTTCTTTTCTTTTTTTTCTCGATAGAACATTGTCTACATCTTTTAAAATATATGCCTCTTCTTTTCGAACTGTCTAGAATAGGAATAGCCTCCAAAATGTGGGTCATTGCCGCCTCGCCTAGTTGCTTTTTCTCTGGTTTTTACTGGCACCTCTGCTACGAATTCCCTACCAACTTTTTTTCTTGCTACTCCCACTAATTTTCCTATTACTTCTTCTCGAAAATGCCTGTCCTTTGTCTAAATTATATATATAAATATGGAAAGTATTCCACATGGCAATATCCAACAAGTGAAATATTACTTTTTTGTTTTTGTACTATCTAATGCCCAAATTTAAGACAATTATTAAAATGTCAAATGTCCGTGTTAACGTGTTAACAATATTAAAAAATGTAATGTATATTAAATTTTCGTATAATTTCTAAAGATAATTTCCTGGATCTGTGAGGTCTGCAAGACAGCGGGTGAAGGGTTCAGAGTTACGAAATTATGCGTCAGCAAAGAAGGTATTTTTGGAGCCAAGGCATAAAGAACAACGTCTTAATTTTGCGAACCAGTTTGTCGGTAGGCCCGACGACTTTTGGAATAATGTCATATTTTCCGACGAAAAGGTCTTTCAGTCATGTCATGATGGTTCCATCCGCATCTACCGACCTCAGAATTTGAGGTATGAAGAGAGGTATATTAAACCTACCGACCGGAGTGGACGTTTTTCAATCAATGTTTGGGCATGGATAAGTTCCCTAGGTCCCGGTGTTTGCTGGAGGATAGGAGAGCGCCTTACCGGAACGATTTACATACGCATATTGGACAATATTATGCTGCCGTTCGTCACTATGTTGTATCCTCAGAATTTTATTTTCCAGCAAGATAATTGCTCAATTCATACATCAAGAATTGTAACTAACTGGATTAATGAACACAACATAAACGTGCTACCTTGGAAAATGCTTGGGACAATATCAACGTAGATTACACGAGGACACTTGTTTCATCAATGAGACGTCGATTGCAAGGTGTAATAGACTCAAATGGCGCCTGGATGAAATATTAATTTTATACAGACCTACTCGCGTTGGAGTTTTGTAGTTTTAAGTTACTTAATTTTTATAATTTAGTTTATTTTGAACATTTTTGGACGTTCTTATTAATTTGGAATTTTTTTGATAAAATAATAATACACTTTTTAATTTTGAGAAGTAATAATTAGACAATTGTGATTGTCATAATAAGTCTATTTTCATCTTAATATGTATACTAATTGATAGTGTATATACAGGGTGAGTAAGTTTTTTGTAGACAAACTTTAACAGGGGATAGAACGCACGTTTTTAAAAAGAAAAGTGCCTATAAATATATGGCCGATCTAGCTTCCTAAGGAAGATACAAGGTGTTAAAGTTTCATTTTTTTTTACATTAATGTGTAATATTTTCTGAACGGAATGATATATTCACTAAATATTTTACACATATCTTAACCTGCATAGGATCAACATGTTGTATTGTTCCTGTCGAAAATACTATAGTGGATGTTACTTTTTTCGGGTACTTCGGATATTCTGCATAATGGAACTTTTTTTTCGTACGCCACTGACATTATCTGATACATATTTCTTATATAACGGCCCTTTAGTAACAATTTTGATCTCTTGTAATTCTGCTCTAACTACGACAGTTTTAGAGATATTGGCCGTTGTTTCTCTGACAGTGTAATGTCGTTATTATATTTTTTTTCTCGAATTTTCTTTATGACTTATAAACGAACGCTTAGATTTTTTCATGTCTGGGGGATAATGCCTATTAATTAAGGCGCATAAAACAAGCGGTAAGAATGTTCAAAAACTTGCACAGTGGCGGGGTGGAAGGGGTGCTCCACCCCTTTCGTAAACAGAACATCTACGCCAGACTATTTAAAAAAAAACTGTTATTTTCATTATCTACATACAGTTTAACAAAAATAATGTCCCTTCTTACTTGGAAAGAGATAAAGAGATTTCGGCTTTTTAGAATCCTTAACAAACCATATTTAGGTAGGTTTCGTTGAAAGAATTAAATATTTAGCCGATAATTATAATTGCTAATAAATAAATTACTTAATTTAGTACCACATCAAACACTAAAAATCAAAATAACTAGGAAACGCACAGGAATTTCGAAACAGAAGAAGGGACATTATTTTTGTTAAATTGTATGTAGATAATGAAAATAACAGTTTTTTTTAAATAGTCTTTGGCGTAGAAGTTCTGTTTACGAAAGGGGTGGAGCACCCCTTCCACCCCGCCACTGTGCAAGTTTTTGAACATTCTTACCGCTTGTTTTATGCGCCTTAATTAATAGGCATTATCCCCCAAACATGAAAAAATCTAAGCGTTCGTTTATAAGTCATAAAGAAAATTCGAGAAAAAAAAATTATAATAACGACATTACACTGTCAGAAAAACAACGGCCAATATCTCGAAAACTGTCATAGTTAGAGCAAAATTACAAGAGATCAAAATTGTTACTAAGGGGCCGTTATTTTAGAAATATGTATCAGATAATGTCAGTGGCGTACGAAAAAAAAGTTCTATTATGCAGAATAGTCGAAGTACCCGAAAAAAGTAACATCCACTATAGTATTTTCGACAGGAACAATACAACATGTTGACCCTATGCATATTAAGATATGTGTAAAATATTTAGTGAATATATCATTCCGTTCAGAAAATATTACACATTAATGTAAAAAAAAATTAAATTTTAACACCCTGTATCTTCCTTAGGAAGCTAGATCGGCCATATCTTTATAGGCACTTTTCTTTTTAAAAACGTGCGTTCTATCCCCTGTTAAAGTTTTTCTACAAAAAACTGACTCACCCTGTATAAACTGTAGTGTAAGTTAACATAACAAATGTAACGGAACAATCAAACACAAAACATGCCTTTATTGTCTTAGTGGAGGTTTGTTATTTGGCATATATGCATATATACCACTGACGCATAATATAAATGGGATACATCGAAGCGGCAAAGTTCTGTTACCTGGGGTTACAATTCCTACGCATATTCGGTCCACAATTTTTACACAAGCTTTTTGAACCTACAACAATAATATTATATTATTAAACGAGCAGTATATAATTATAGCCATTATTCACGCAGGGTGACGTTTACGAGCCGCAGGCGAGTGGAGCAGGTCACCCAACTGAATAATGGCTATTAATTGCGAATTAAATACAATACTTTGTCTACGACCATTAAACATTTTGTTATCTAGAACTTTGGTTTTAATGCGTTTTCAGGAAAATGTCACGAAAAGTAATTTCTAATATAAAACATTAATATCATCAGTTGGCATGCGCCGGCGGTTCTAACCTATTGTCACTATTTTTAATTACTAATACATCTAAAACAAAACTTTGTATGAAACAAAATTGCTTCCGTTTCAATGACAAGTTCTATGAACAACATGAAGGAACCGCAATGGGTAACTGTTTATCGCCTTTCATTGCTAATGACTTCATGAGTCGATTTGAAACTGAAGCAAAAGAAGAATTCGAGTATTTTCCTAGGATTTGGCTGAGGTATGTGGATGACATTTTTGCCGTGTTTGACACTAAGATTGCGGATGTAGAAAACTTCATTTCCAAATTAAATAGTCGTTTCACTTCTGTAAAGTAAAGGACATATGAACTAGGAAATAATGGAAAACTTCCATTTTTAGATGTATTAAAAATAGTGACAATAGGTTAGAATTTGATATATATAATTATATATATATATATATATATATATATATATATATATATATATATATATATATATATATATATATATAGAAAAGATACCAGTACGATCAGATTTATCACTAATGACTCTCACTCACCACTGCTATGAACATAAAATGGCAAGTTTTAATTTTCTTGTCCATCGTTTACTAAGTTTCCCTTTCAGTAATGAGAGGTTTGAAAAAGAAAAAGTTTTAATTAAAGATATATCTGTGAGTAATGGTTATCCTAGAGATATAGTTGAAAAACTAATTAGGAAGCGTAAATTTAAGGACATACTTCGTAATTCTACGACCTTTCAAAAGGATATAGAGACACCAAAATATGTATCCATCCCGTACGAACCCCGGTTTACTCGTGGTTTGAGTAAGATCTTCAAAAACGTGGGTATTCATTCATTCAACAGCGATTCATTCGTCGAGTAATAAATTACAACAACTTTTAGACAATTCAAAGGATAAAATTGTTCCAAATGAAAGGTCTGGGATTTACGAAATTAGTTGTAGTGATTGTGATCGAAAATATGTTGGACACACGAGACGATGAATTAACACCAGATTTAAAGAGCATATGGCTCATCTAAAATATGGAAGAACAGATAAGTCTTGCGTTGCACAACATGCTTTTGACAACAATCATAGAATAGATATTAGTAATTTAAGATTAGTTAGAAATGTGACCAATAATAGACAGTTGGATGCATTTGAGAGCATAGAAATTGTAAAATATACAAGTAGTATGAATAGCGACAAGGGACCTATACCGTATAGCCCGCTTTACGCGTTGCTTAGCAACCGATCATTGACGCGTGATTAGTCACGCGTAAATTTCACGGTGATATCATTAGTGACGTCACCATGAAAATAGTATAAATATGGTAGATTTTGTAGTTTAAGATTAGTTTTAATCGTCTCCGGATGATGCCAACTTGGTTGGCGAAACTACTCCGAGTGTTATAGTTATATGTAGGCTGTGGTTACATCAAACTTATTAAAATGTTATCTTTTATAAAAGATTTTCTAGATTTGTTTATCTTTATACATTATCCTTGTAGCTATCACTTTTACTATTTAAGCTTCTCTAGGGGAACAAGATGGCCACCAATTGCTGTACTTTCTCTATCTAGCGACTTTAATGAAAAGCGACTAGGCGCGCTCTCTTCATTCGTGACTAGGACTAAGGTATTAATAATTACAGGTTTCTTTGCGTCATCAACGAGTATTCATAGATTTTATTTGTGACAATGTTTCTTAGTGGATATTAACTAAATGCAATCATTACAACGAAGTATTGTACTATTCGCTTTATTAAGGTTGTGAGACGGCTAAAAATGTAATTGGTATGGAAAGGTCGCAAGTCAGTAACGTTATTTTCGTTCCCCTCTTCTTTTCCATTGTTGTGTGGTTCGTACGAGGTGAGGAAAATGTAATTATTCAGACTGCTGGATCCGAAAATTGAGGTTCCATCTTTTCTTTCACCTCTGTGGTCTACGAGTTGGCTGTTAGCTTTTGTAGTTTAACTACATTCCTAATTTTTTACAAAAAGTACGTTGCTTGTTACTTTCCAAGTAGTTTGGGATTCGTCAGGATCACTGCTTATGTGTTTTGTGGTTTGTCAACCGTTGCACATACGACTAATGTCGGATTCAATCACTCGAAGCTCGTGATTTTTTTTAAATCTCGTGGTCACGTTCTATTTTTATTTCCTTCAACTTACCTTGTATTAGTCTATAATGTCGAAAGTAATTTTTTGTTCACTTAATCTCATTTTTTTCATGTAATGAAGCAAATTTATTAGTCTTCATTTCTTCGGCTGGAGCCAAACACTGTTACGAAAGTTGTCTAAAGATGGTATGTTGGTAGTAGGTATTATTATTTTTATGTTGTAACTTTATTTTATATTTACAAATTAGAAAACGAAATATATCGCATTATTAATATTAAATATATTACCTTCTGCTTAGGTCCGGTAATTATATTGTCATCTCCATATGTTGGGCTGTAAACATCGAAACAGCCAGGGGTTTCAGGCTCTTCATCAGGACATTCCAATACAATGGTTTCCAAATTTTCCATAGTTATACCATGACAGTTATTATGTCCACGTAACAAGTGGGTTTCATAGTATCCTATTTTTTGAAAACAAAAGTCTGATGGGTATATATGCTCAGCGGGTTTATACGAGTAAGAGGGAGAAAAAGAATGCCGGTTCCCTTGATTAAAATCGTCAAGAGCTGTTTTGAGGAACATCAGAGACATGGAATTATGTTCAGGCTTGGAATAGTCTATATAAAAATAAAAAGCGATTATATTTATCATATTCATTTAGTGATAGAATTATTGTTATAGAGAACAGTATTAAAGTAGGAATAGGACAAATTTTATATCGTATTTTTGCTAAAATTGAGTTGTGTACATACAATTTTTGTGACATAGTCAGTTAGTTGTTAAATATTATTCAAATAGAGACAGATTTACATAGTTGAAAAAAATAGTTGTCTTAACAAGTCTATAAGTTAACTTGTCGCATTTGCCCTAAAGTATGTATCAGTCAAATAGGTAGATCAGTTGAAAATGTATTTCTAAACATAAAAAAAATACATTTAATCAATAAAACAGATTCAACGTTTTCTAACTCACCATCATAGTAGTTTTACATACACCATCTAAAGAAGCTATTATAATAATGAATAAAATAACGTAGAAAAGATTTTACAAAAGTAGTTTAACACTTACCTGTAGGCTTGCAAGTATGACAGTCAAATAGTATCCTTAAATTACTTGGAGTGGTGATCCCAACACAACTCTCTTCTAATTTCTCTTGACAGGCTCTGTGTACTTGGCCATCAGCCGTATATATTTGGAAACACTCCGTTTCATTGGTTTCCTTAGTGTCATTAAAACAACTCAAAACTATCGTTTCATTATTGTATGTAGTTATTCCCATGCAATTATCCTTCTCTAACACACGAACGCAGGAATCGGATGCTTCCCTGCTGAAACAAGTGTATGGACTTACTTCGTGATGTGGCTCGTACACTTTATAGCATTTTTCCACATTCGGATCCAAGCGAAATTTGTTTACAAATTCTTTATAAACTTTTATGTTCGCAGTAGTTTTGTTGGTCGTACAATATTCTGAGTCCATTAAGATAGATAAATTGCTTGGGGTAGTTATACCTATACCATGTTTCCCAAATTTTTTTTGGCACACCTCTGCTATACTTTTGTCGGAATTGTAAACTTTGAAACAAGCTTTAATTGGTGAAGTCCATTCAAGAATTTCCTCAGAATTACCACATCGAAACTCGATAATTTCGTTGTTGGGAGTTTTAAGGCCCAAGCAGTGTTTTTCTCCTGGTATCCAGTCAATACAGGAATAGTTCTCTGGGTGAGATTTTTTCCGACAACTGTAACCATCCACTACATCCTGATTGGAATTGTAAATCTCATAACAGGTATTTAGCATCGGACGGAACTGGTAATTATCTGCCGGTTCTTTGGCATACGAATCTTGATCATTATGGGAATCTAAAACATATGTATAAGAAAGTGATTAATATAAATTTATACTAAGAAGTATAATTTCATACTTCCGTAGCATATCTGATCCCAATAGCAAGCTAGAGATACTGTTATATTTTGTAGAGTTATGATTCCAACACATTTTTCATCCAATACTCTGAGACAAACATTGTGATGCTCCATTTCTGAGTTTACTACCTCAAAACATCCAGGTGCAGCGCGTTTTTCTTCAGATTCACACTGCAAGATTACTGTCTCATTACTCTGTAATGTTATACCAAAACAATTGGTGTATGGCAACCAATAGGTGTAGGTTATTGCTCTATGTTGTCTGCAATTAACTGGTTTTACGAACTGATTTTCACCATACACTTCAAACTGAATTTTATCCAAATATAAATTCTTCCCTAGGTGTTCGTTATCAATGTAAGTTTTCACAAATTTACGAGAGCGTCTCTGATATTCAGGATCATAGTATTTCAAATTCAGGTTCCCATCTGCAAAATAGAAAATTATAAATTAGTACCTACTCAAGTACGAAAAAATAAGATTTTTGTTGATGATGAAGATTGACGAAGACACAAATTACCAATTAATTCCTACTGAAAATATTTCTAATAACTAGATGTACAACAAATTAATAGGTATGTTAAGGTTCCGACTCTTTTGCGGCGCTCCAGAATGAGCCCCTAAATGATGTCCTGGCGTACAAATTTACCCGAATGCGCTATCAATCACCGGCACCGTTTGCGAGTTATTCCACAAATATCGTCAGAACAAAAAATTGCTCTTCCGTGGCACCTCTCTGCTGACGCTCCCCGACGGCCTACAGACTTCACCGATACGGCAAAAGAAATCCCAAAGCTTCTTCTAGTGGACAAAGAAGACCAGATCTGCTATCACTTCGACTTCAAGCACGTCGAGCATATTGCGAAAAAGCGCTCCTTCGTACAATCTACCGAGGCAGAGCGTCTAGTATAAAAGAAATGACCAGATGCACCACGAGATCGAGTCTTCTTCGAGCAGTTAACGACTCAAAATCAGGAAAAAAAGCAACAATCAATCAACGTACATCAAGCAAACAACTTTAGTCTGAAATACTATTCCATACTAGTTTAGCCTAGTAACTTCAAACAAGAACAAAGGAATCGCTGACTCTTGCACAGGCCAAACCCTGTTCCAGGTCTTCCTGACGTTCACTTCGACAGAGTTTCCTTTCTGTCCATTATGTTGTACAGGTATATACATATTTCGCTTCGATATCAAGACATTGTTGATTATTTTCATTCCTGTCCAGAAGCTCTTTACGCAATCCAGTAGCTGTTCACAACTGATTCCGCAATACTTCGCTTCCTTACAATAAAAAATTCGTTGTCGCTCCTGCCCACACAGAGAGGTCCAACGCACCCCTGACGTCGACGCAGAGCCTACGCCGAACAAGCTGTCAGCCTACCAGTGCGCATCCCGCTTATATTGGTATTAGGAGTTTAAAAAAAAGGGGCGAAAAGTGGGTTATTTATAAGATTAATAATACTTTGAAAGAAAATAAAATTTAATGGTGTTTTTAAAATTATGTTCCTCTTCACTTACAGGGATGAGAGTGGAAGGGGTAGAAAATAAATTTTTAGATAAAGGGTGATTTGTTTCGAGCGTAAATGATACTATGTAATCGATACTAGTGAGTGACTTCATTAATCAAATTGAATAAGGTATTTCAATATAAATTATAGCTTTCAAAATTAGGTGTTTTCGCCTGCATCAATACGTTCAAAATATTATTATTCAAGAAGTTGTAGCTGCAATTTTCAGGACATAAAGCCCATATTCCCATGCAATATTCCTGTTAAAAGATCAACGCGGACAAAAAATGTAGGAGTGAGTATTAATGTAGGAGGAGAGATTAATGTAGGAGGATAAAATTAGATTTACCTAATTTTAACGGCTAAAACCAATATCTGATTACAGACTCTAACTCACATATCACATAGTAAACAAAACTCAACTATCTGTCTATAATATAGCCCTTAACTTGTTCTGTATCCGCCGTGACTATTTCGTTAAATTGAAGCTTAAAAAACAACAAAATCACTGAAAATCCAAAGCACAACTATTCGCTTAAATACATCTTTACAAGTATAGAGATTATGGCCACTTATCCCTCGAAGAATAGGATTTATACCCACGAATGACCATGTTATTTACCTGTTTCCATGTCGAAAAAATTCAACTCATTTTAGTTTGGACCAGAAATTGTTGTTGTTGCGACCCATATACTTATTACTAGCTGCAGAGCCTCTTCGGACGCAGGCAAACGGCGCGTCGTCCTTACTCAAGAAATAGTGGCCTGTATCCCGAATCATCCCCAAGGGAGATTCACACCCGAAGAGCCGCATCCTATATAGCTACACGTTGAATGATAAGTTAACTAAAGTGAAGATCGTCTATTTATAATGAATTTGTTGAGTATTTATTATATGTAGGTAGAATATAGTTTGTTACCTACAACAGAGGGGCTAATACACAGGAATGTAGAGGCGCTAATGCATAGGCCAGAAATCCTTAAAATTCTTATCAGTTCAATGAATCAGAGTACACGACAAAATATAAATACATTAGATTTTTTAGCAGTGTTAAGTATGCATTGAATTGATGTTCATATTATTATTCTGTTTCTCACCATTGAAACCATATCATAGACATGCTTTGAAACCTACCTATAACTAACCCATCCCAAGAAGTTTTCTAGATAGTATCACACCAGTATCACACCCTCATAGTATCACACCAGTATACAACTAACACGTAAACAGGAAACAAACTCAAAATTGTAAACATGCCAAGCCCGTCAACAAAAGAAGAAGTGTATCGCAACAAATCAAACGACAATCATAGTAGATTAAACAACATTAGCAACTCTAAACTCAAACAGAACTTACAAAAATATACCACCCAATATCAAACTAGTCTCCACTTTTCGATTCTATTTCCCACACCTCTTATCCACATCAACAAACAACAATACTAAAGGGTCCGCCAATAGGGACGCTCGATCTTTGACAGCTCATGGCGGCCATGCTGTTTGTGGTAGAGTTGGCAAACGTAGTTGTTATTATTCAGTGTATCTTCACAAATCACCATGAACCAATTCAGCCGCGAGCAACATGTGCAAATCGTTAAAACTTATTACGAAAATCATTCATCGGTTCGAGCAACGTTCCGCGCGCTCCGCCAATTTTACGGTGCAATTGATCGTCCTGCTGAGTCGACTATCCGTCGTTTGATTAACAAATTCGAGGCAACCGGTTCGGTGAACAATCAGCCAACACCGACGCGTCGTCGAAACGTCCGATCTGCCCAGAATGTCGCCGCTGTGCGCGATAGTGTGCGTGAAAATCCGCGACAGTCAATTTCACGTCGCGCACAGGAACTCCGCCTTTCGGAAACATCACTTCGCCGAATCTTGCATCTGGATTTGGGCATGCATCCGTACAAGATCCAGCTGACACAAGAGCTCAAAATAAACGACCATAGACAGCGCCGTATCTTCGCTGATTGGGCTTTAGAGCAGTTGGAAGTCGACCCCGATTTTGGTCGCAAAATCATCTTCAGCGATGAGGCACATTTTTGGTTAAATGGGAATGTCAACAAGCAGAATTGCCGTTATTGGGCCGAGAACAATCCACAGGAGGCCCACCAGGTCGCAATGCACCCAGCAAAGGTAACTGTTTGGTGTGGATTTTGGGCCGGAGGCATCATCGGGCCGTATTTCTTCGAGAACGACGATGGTGTGTCCATCACGGTAAACGGCGAACGATACAGATCCATGATAACGAACTTTTTCTGGCATGAAATCGACAATATGGATGTCGAGGATATGTGGTTTCAGCAGGACGGCGCTACGAGCCACACAGCGCGCGCCACAATGGATCTTCTGCACGAGCGCTTCGGAGGAATGGTTATCTCGCGCGGAGGCGACATCAACTGGCCACCGAGATCGTGCGATTTAACCCCACTAGACTATTTCTTGTGGGGTTTTCTTAAATCACAGGTCTACGCAAACCAACCACAAAACACTGATGCCCTCAAAGTCAACATACGCCACGCCATCGATGAAATACAGCCCGATTTGTGCGCCAGAGTCATTGAAAATTGGACTTCTCGTATGCGCGCCACCCAGCGAAGCCGAGGTGGACATTTGACCGATATTATTTTCCATACATAATGCCTTCGAATACTCTTTCAAACAAAAAATAAATTTCATTTATACCTCTCACACAACTTGCTTTATTTCATTTTAAAGATCGAGCGCGCTTATTGGCGGACCCTTTACTAGTATTTCAACCATAGTCACTTACTCAACCACCAGCTCCATTCCACTCTATGGGGGTTAAAATGGGATCGGAGCTATTTTATATTGCATCACATCAGAAACTTCGATGGCAAACCCATGACACAGGCTATTTTTAAACCTACTTATTTTACCATCCTGCCAATCTATCACTCGTACCAACCAATAACATTGAATGACATCTCGCCGATTATTGCCATAATTTTCGGTGTCTTCTAGGTAAGATGTCTTTTAATTTCTGGTGATTTGTAGACTGGAGTAGCTTATTATTGGAAATCTTGATTTCTTCCTCTTTATTCAGACAAATTGTTTCCACTACCCATACTCTCAAAACGCGAGGACTATTATTAACTATTATTAAAATTGTTCACTCGTTCCTAAGCAACGTAATTTATATTGGTTACATGACCCCAACCATAATTAAAAAGAGATAATGAGAGTCGTCAAGTGTCATTTAAGAAATAACCGCCATTTTGAAAAAAAAATCCCCGAAATTTGGTGTTGGTTTTTTAAAATGTAAATTATCCTACTGTCCCTATATTTATTTAAAATGGATAATCTAACTATATTGCTAGTACCAATAACTCAACGATGGTTTACCAAACGAGTGGCATGTTCTGTGGGACGAGAGTAATCAAGTGTCGCGCACTGTATGTCAAACTCTAAAAGTAGGTACCTAGATTAATCTAAGGTACGTAGATTAAACTGTTTCCTCCAAAATAAATAAATCTAATAGGTCGGTACGTCCCATTGTCTGATAATTGATAGAGAACTGATAATTATATTAACTGAGGAAACCTACCTATTTATACTGCTTTGGATAGTTAGAATATCACAACATAGTATTTATTTGTGCTGTATCATCAGATAACTCATTTGATACAATTACTCATTTTATAAAATTGCTACATATATAGTCTATACATGATTTTGCATTTATACCTATTCTCGTTGATTCATTAATGTAACAATTTAAAGGTATTGTATGAATTAAGAATATCACTGAATAGACTGTTGCACGCTCTACTCTTTGACATATAATAAATGTTAAAAAAATACGCGCAGCACAGTACACGTGATAGAAGTAAATACTTCTTTACCGATTCGTTGATAGAGTGAGAGAGAGAGAGAGAGTTTTTGAGTTTTGGGTTTCATATTTTGAGTTTTATGTATCCTATTCTTGATGAACAGGTAAGATCATCATCCATTTGGATCAGATTCGAAAGCCCAATCCAGATATATCCAGCAGACTATGCATAAGTAATATTGTATTCTGGTTAATTTCGATTCTGTCACGATGGTTTATAAACTACATCAAAATTGCTTTCCGCTTCAGAACACTTGTTCCCAACTATCCCCGGATCGTTGCTCAAGTCAAAGCTGCATTCGCTATGTCTGTTTCTCTCTCTCTCTTCCTCATATCTGTCATATGCTTTATCTCACTTGCGAGATGACAATTTTGTTAACTGTGTCGTGATGCGACCTTGAAAAATCACTCTCATGCCGCCAAAGAAGTATTCACTTCAGAAATCCACATAATATAAGTATAGATTTGCCTTTAAATAAATCATTAAGTGTCACATCAAAGATTTCAATCGATATTATTAAATACTATTAACCAAAAAAAAACTTTACTTACCGTGTCCTACTGCGTGGCAGTAATAGCATTCCAGGAGTATAGTTAAATTGCTTGGAGTTGTAAATCCAACGCATCTTTCCTCTAAAATTTCTACACACGCCATGTACTCAACATTATCCGAAGTATATATTTTGAAGCAGTTTTTCAATTCCGGTTTCTTATCCTCTTGAGTGCAGTCTAAGATTACAGTTTCATTATTAGGGGTTATTATTCCTACACAGTTTTCATGTGCATCCAATTTTTCTACACAAGATTCTTTGATATCTTTACTCAAACATGAATGCGGGCTAATTGCCTGATGCGGTTCGTATATTTTATAACAACTTCTTATATCAGGTTCAAACTCAAAATTTTTCACAAATTCACTGAAAGCTATTCTTTCATCTGCGCTCGTGGAAATGGGACAGCGGAGGGCTGTAAGTAGTATGATGAAATTGCTCGGTGTTTTTATTCCCACAACCTCATTTTTAAATATTTCCTGGCAAATTGTTTCAAAGGTACCGTTCGTACTGTAAACCTTAAAACAAGTGGGAGGAGGAGGATTTTTATATGAATAACCTGAGAGCACCTCCTCTTTTGTATTTTTACAAACAAACTCAACGGTCTCATTTCGTGGAGTTCTTAGTACCAAGCAGTGTTTTTCCGCTACTATTAATTCTATGCAAGCCTGTCTCTCGGGATTTGCTGGCCTTTGACATGTAAAAGGTGACTCGATTTCATTTTCAGCATACAACACATGACATTCTCCCAACGTTGGAGAAAATTTGTGTGCCCCTAGAGGTCGGGGTAAAGGCACGTAGTGATAATCACCTGCAATTCGAATAATATCAATTTGCTAATTTACGAAGGAGGTTCAACAGTAGTATAAAATTAGCAGTTGATGCTAGTTTCTACTGAATCAGAATGTAACAAATAACAATGTTATATAAGCTAGTCACCTGGGAATGCCTCATAGCATCATATTATACCAGATTATAAAAATGATACACTCGCACTATATAGAGCGTAGACCCCTGCCAGTGTTTACTAGCGTCTGGCAGGGGTCGTGCCTTCCAGTCAGTAGGGGTATTTACTCTGCAAAAGGTAGGATAGTTCCAATTTTAAATGTTGTTTCAGTCTAGGCACTAATAAAAAATCCAGGTTATTGACCTTGATGGGGCCGCGCGATCCGCCATTTTTACATAAAGAGGCAAACAATTTATTAGTAGGTCAGGATAATCCCTTAATCGTTGATTCTACGACAAAAGAACAGCTTACACCTATTATAGCAGACTTGAAGTTACTTGAAGTTTGTTCTTGTAAGTTTCTGTAACGAGTTGTACAGCGGTGGCGAGATGAATATTTTTCAACAAAATCATTTATATTTGTCTTTTTATTATTTCTTGCTTTTCATTAGATAATGCTCTGTCATTCTTACTGGATCAAGCCCATTCTTACGCAGTTTCCAGCTTTAATCTTCTAGATCTATCTCGATATTCATACCATTTTTGCACTTCATCGTCCTGCAAGAATGATGATGTTCTGTGCAACATCATTTGTTGGTCACAAAGAAAGGTTAAATTCGTTTTTTCTTGTGAATTCCACAAAAAGTTGATAAGTCCAAAGCCTCTTGTTCAATATCGCCACCATATAAGGTAACTAGGAATCGCGCTCCAGCTTCTGCGATATCTTCTCCTATTGCATCATGGTGCTTGAATATGTCAATAATAACATTGAATTTGGCGTTTTTATGAACATTTTGTTTTTCTTTCATCGAATATGGACGATATCGTATCGGATCCACTAAACGCGCGCGGTAATAAAATGTTTTGGGCAGATTCTTTATGTTGCAAAGTATTTGATGCATACAGTCCCTCAGTAGTTTTGCCGCTACCAGGTTTACGAAAGTATAAGTTGCTATCACAAGGTAATCGTTGTGTTGACAATTAATGTATTATCTTCTTCAGCTGGCTTGATAATATAGTTTAAATAGTAATACCAAGCTGATCCGCTTTTTTGTCTTTGAACTTTGAAATCAGAAGGACTTTTTTTTTGATTGCTTATAAATCGTCCTGCAGCGAATATAATTTTATCTGAAATAACATCCGCAGACATCCTTGAACGGCGAAGTCTTTCTGTGGCTTTGTCTTAGAATCAACTTCTAAAGTTATTTTCAAAAAATAATTTGTTATCTTTATTTTAAGATGACGGACCGGGCGACCCTCTCACTAAAAAACTTGAAGTATTTATTAGGCCTAGACCTAAAGAACATATAAAAATAGAACTACCTCAACTTTTGCAATTAAGTTTGCAGATAAAAGGATTATGGATCTTAAGTTAAGTAAATATCATAACTAACAATATCATAACAATCATAACTATTATCTTGAGATTTATATAAATCCCCTCAAGTTATTGTATAAATACTTACATATCCCTGAGATCATTATTAGTTTAGGTAATATAGGTAGGTAATATCTATTTATTTAATTCCATAACATTTATATTTGCATTTATCTAGGATATATTTTTAATTCCTATACCTAAATTGCATAAATAAAAAGACAGAAACTTACCAAAACTATAGGATTTACAAATAAAAGTACACACATATAAAATAGTATATACAAACATATACTCTTTTAAAACCATTTTAAAATTAACTAACCCGGCTATTCGGCGAAGAATAACATGATAATATTCACAGCACAAACAAATACATGAAATCAAGAAATATTATAACTGGTTTTTGAATTATTGAAGAATCCTTGGAAATAGTAATACTTGCATAATATATACTTTCTCTCTAAAAACCTTGTTGACATTTGCTTTATTAAGATTACAATATATATCTACTAATATGCTTGTTTTGTTTATAATCTTTAAACTCTTCATACCCTATAATTAGATAATTACCACCCTATCTATCTTAGAATTAAATATAGTAATTATAGTTCAGTAACCTTGTCGTCTGAAAGGGGGCGGAACTTGCGTCAAATCCGGTAGTTCTATTTTTTTGCTGATTGTTTTATGATGTTAGCCCAATGAATAAATCAAGTTTTCTACCTCGAAAGCCGAATATAACATTGTCGAAAATGCAAAAAAAAAACACGAGCCTTTCTTCAGTTTTTGCATGCAATACTTATCTCTTATAACTTATCTCTTATCTCTTATAACTACGCCATACGTTTCAAAGTAGAGTAAATTTGCTACAATTCGAGCCCAGAACTCTCTCTGTAAACCCAAAGTTTCCGAAATCCAGCTTTTTTCCAGCCGAAATCCAGCAAAATTTATCAATTTTTCGAGCTCAATTTTATTGTTCTGGAGAAATTTCGACCCCGCAAGCCTATTTTATTCTGGAAATACACCCCTACCATATTTCAATAAATGTTGGAAAATGTTTGAAGGGACAATGAACCAGCACCTTTTTTAAAATATTTCTGATTACTAGCCCTCTTCTTTGTGTTACATTATTGAAGCCTTGTCTGGACGTTTAATGACCATAAAACCTTCCCCTTCCATCTATGTCCAAAATTCTGAAAATAATATAAGTAAGTATATCAGGTAATGTTGTTTTGCACCCTTTTCATATTATGTGGAGATGTTGTGAAAGAAAATGAAAATTATTAATGATTATTTTATAGATTTGCAAATATGTATCCACCCAAAACCGCCACAGCACAATATGTTTCAATTTATTATACCCAGTATAATAAATTAAAAATATTAAAAAATGTAACGTTAATATACATTACAATTTCATATAACCTCTAAATATAACAATTGATTAGACAAGAACAAAACATGTTGTTGATAATGGAAGAAAATAAAGAACATTTATTGTGTTGATTAGATATTCAATTAAAATTAAATTAAACATTTGGAAGAAATTAAATAAGAAATTAAATAATGATGTAACTGAAAGTACATTTTGCGACTTCTCCACTGGAAACATCTGCAGCAGGGTCGTCGATGTCTTTTATGGGAACTGTCCATAATACATCCTCTAAAAGCTGTATTTCAGACACTATTACATTTACAGAGGCGGTTTTGGGTTCTACGTTTACAGGGGCTGTTCTGGTTTCAAGTTGTAGCAAATTGTGTGTTTCAGGGTTTAAATCGCCAAAATATGAAGAAAGGTAGAAAATTCCGTGGTTTTTTTGGATTTTTGACAATGTTGTGTTCGGCGCTAGATGTCGAAAACTTGGATTATTCATTGAGCCAACATCATAAATATCTCGGAAAAAAATGAGAACTATTTGATTGATATATCTGGTTACTGGACTATTATTGTCTTTAGAATATTTGTCTACACTTTTGCATGCTTTACATATTTATACGTTTTTAAATATATTTCAAATATTCTTTCATTATTATCCTCAAGGCCGCCGAAAGCCATTGTGGGCCCTGAGACAAAAACTTTTCCTGGGCCTCAATAATGCGGATATATTTCGTGGAGCTACGTGGGGTCCGGTATGCAAGCGCCGCGCGCCGGCCGGTCAAGTTCAATGTTATTGGTGGTTTTTAACGCTTTACATATATGTAAAGCTACATAGCAGCATTAAATATGGGTCTGAATACACATGACGATAGATAGCAGAAGATTTTTGTTAACTCCAAAAGGGATCTGGAATCTGCCCAGTGGGCAATGAGAATCACTCTTATTCTTATAATAATTAAACTAAATCTTAAATCCAGAGTTTACTTACCTATGAGATTTCAATTACAAATTTATCTGGGTCCAGTAATCACGTCGATTGGTTGTAGACGTTTTAGTCAACGTACATCATTGACCTGAAATTAAGAACATTCATGTCGATACCGGCGAGCACGTTATTGTGTAGGGTTGTCGATGATAACTTTAAGCCTGAAATTTCAGAAGATATCTCAATTAAATAATTAATTGAGAACTGGAGGAAGCATTCAGCATTAAGGTATTATCTCAATCTACTGTATTTTCTACATCAGTTACTTAAGGCACCGAGTAAACCCATCTACACAGAGGCGCCAGTATTGGCGTAGTGTATGGGGATTGAGGGGTTAGTTTAGAATGACCTTGGACTGAACGCAATGACAGATGTAATATTTACGTGTACACTGAGAGAACAAGAATGTTTAACGTAGTTGATTCAATGCCAAAATCATCTACACTAAGAAAAATCATGACGCCTTATATAGAATGAGTAGGTAAGCATATACAGTTCCCCCTTTACGAACCATAATTGCATAATATGCCAAAATACAAGTACAAAGGACGCCACGATATACGGACACAAACAAATGTCAAATAAATGAGGTTGATTGAAATACCATTTACGTAATGGCTGCCAAACACGTATGGACATTGAATTCAGGTTTTGGCGGGAACGTTTTCTGTCGTCTTTCTGTATGTGATTACTCTGTTCTTAAGGTAAGAGGAAATATTCTGAAAAAAACATCCATATTCATATTACAGTCACTGATATCGGTCTTAACGAATACTTTGATGGCATTATTTAGGGTATGCAGGAGTAAATATTTGACCTATTTCATAAAACGTTACATGTTGAGCCAGATGCGTTTTCTGCCACGTATCTATTTCAACTTGGAAGTGCTTTCCAAAAGGTCCACACACGGCAACATCTAAGGTTTACAATTTATGCGTTGTATGAGGAGGAATTGTTAATATGATAACATTGTTTTCCATTAAGCATAGTCCATTATTTAAATGGATCTATGAGTGGTGGTCCATTATCAATAGACATTAGTATTGTCTTTATTTGGTCTCACACTTGTTACAAAAAACTCCATCCATTTTAAAAATGTGTCAGTACTAACCCATCCATCATCAGTCGCCAAAACTAAAGTTCCCGAAGGCATGTTATTCAAATATTGCGGATTTTCGAGGGGACATCAATGATAGGGTGAATATATTTCCCCGTCGCAGAGCAACAAAAAAGAACAGTTTTTAACGTGCCTCTTTCTGATGAGGAGACGCATCCTACCTGCTTTCCAGTAACATAAATTACTTTGTTTTTTGCCAGTTGAATACCCGTTTCATCGATGTTGTAAATGTTGTCAAGTTTGATATTATGTTTCTCAATAACTATCTTAAGATTTGAAAAAAAGAGTTGCACTTGAGGCTTGTTAATCCCCGTACTCTAGCAGTACTTGTCGGTTCTGGCTGACGCAAACTTTAACCTGAATGTCGCTTTATAAAATTGGTAAACCCAATGGTTTACCAATTTTCGCCAGCCATCTCATTTTTAAATGGAAGTTCAATATTTTTTCTGCATACTGATATCCTAGCTCGTATAGGTATTTTCTTGTAAGACCATAAAATCGCCCATCTAGATCTTTTATATTCTGAACAAATTCAGTTTCCTGATTTCCTGTGAATACTGTGTTGAGTCCTCACAGGGATTTCGTTGCATTATTCTTTTTTACGTTTTTGAAGTGTGGAATATTTAATATTATATCTAACAGCAGCTTTATGAATGGAGAGCTCATTGTTAGTCACACATCCTATGGTATTTGCCAAAAAGAACCATGGTTCCTCCTGCCTAAATAGCACACATTCGTATAATCGACTTTTAGTGGTGTAAACTTGGCTGTTTATATGAGAAAGTGAGGTTAAGTCTACACCTGAAAAGCAAACAAAATATGTAAATGTCATGCCTCTTAGTACCTCTGCTGAAATATGCCGTGTACACTATTTCATGTAATCCAAAACAGAAACATTACGAATTAAAACATACGTTGTCAGATTGATACCTACACCTTTTTAGGAATAAAATATTTCTCTGGTTCTTGTTGCCTGCTAGGTTCTATTTGCCCGGGTCCCCCCTACATATTGTAACCTTAATACTATTAAAATTTAAAATTTAAATTTAAGCGTTAGCTTTGAAGTTATTATTAAGGAATAATAATGAACCAAATTTCAATAACGTTTTGGCACAGAAAGTATAGGTATATTATGCTAACAGTATTAATACTTCCACGGATGTTTCAATATTTCAAAAACCAGTTTTAATATTTCTTGATTTCACTTCTTTTTTTATGTTGTGGATACAAAACATGTAATTATCATATTCTTAATCTAATAGCTAGATTAGTTCACTTGAGTATATTATGTTTTTACATACTGTTTTATGTGTATTTACATTATTTATTAGTAAATCTTGTAGTGGTCACTATTATGGTAAGTTTCTGTAATTATATTTAAACAATTTAGGTATAAGAATTAAAAATAGGTATATCCTATATAAAAACAAATTTAAATTTCCTGAAACTATCTATACATATATAAATGTTAAGATAATAGCTATCATTCTTATGAATATTTAGTTGTGACATTTGCCTAATTTATTGTCCATGCCTAGTCATTTGTCCGAAAAGTTAACATCCTGTGGCGTAAAATTATAAGTTAATCATTGAATCAGTGTGTACAAAATAGGAATTTAGGTTGGGGGTAGTTCTTAATCTGATCAATAATTCAAGTTTTCGACTTTGAGATTACGATTACGAATCGCGTGACCCCGATTCGTAATCTTAAAATAAAAGTGCAAAGATATGTTTAGAACATAACTCTTAACAGTCGATGTGGATCCATCAAAAGTCACAAAGTCCGTAACAGCCAATATCAAAAATTAAAGAACCTTGAGCTTACCATGGAATTTTTGTTTTTGTCTATAAATTGATAAAGAGGATAGAATGGTGATTTATGATATAAATGTTATATTAATTTGCAACGTTTCCTTCTAACATGGTTACAAGGTTCCTTCTAACATAAATGCCATACTTCAAGGATGCTAGAACGTCAAGTTAGAAACGAATGGTTTTCTTCGAACATTCCAGTGTGACCCCAAAAACTTCAAAATAATTTTTAACCCCTTTAAACCCTTTAAAATAATTCTGAGTAATAGTGGAGGCAATGACTTTACACTTGTATTTTATCCCTTCTCCGAAAAATTCAAATATTTTTTAGTTTGTTTCAAATGGTCAAATGTAAGAGTTCTGAAAATAGCTCTTTACATTTTCCCCGTAAACAAAGCTTGAAGAATTCTATAAAATTTGTATACGATTTATTTTACAATGTTTTGAAGTTAGCTACCAAGTTTCTAAATAGGGCCTTCTACCCTCCACCATGTCCTTGCTATGGCTGATGAGACACCTTCAAAGTGGCTTATCTAAAACCTATTACAGCTAGGCGCAAATATGATAACTGATACACTATGGTATACGGAAATAAATTTTTTTTGCTTTCTAATATATCTGGAAGTAGTGGTAGTTTTGCACTACTTACTTGAGTACTTGAGTACGGGTAAAACTATAGTACTGTACTAACGTAGTAACATATAAATATAAATTAATATCCCACAAAAGAGATACCCCTGCGGGACGCCAGAAAACTCTAACAAGGTCGATAATATGATAACGTTATCAGCTGCACATTTTATACTACTGCTCGCTCGTAAAATAAATTTATTACCTTTCGAATTGCAGATATCTCCCCGATTTACCAATCTCTAGAGAAATACAAATTTACACCAATATTGGGAGAATGCCATGTGTTGTACGCTGAAAATGAAATCGAGGCACCTTTTGTGTGTCACAGGCCAGCAAATCCGGAGAGACAATCTTGCATCGAATTAATAGTAGGGGAAAAATTCTGCTTAGGACTAAGAACTCCACGAAACGAGACCGTTGAATTTGCTTGTGGAAATACAAAAGAAGAGATACTCGCACTTGCTTCAGACGAAGATTGTTTATCTACTTGTTTTAAGGTTTACAGTACCAACGATACCTTCGAGACAATCTGTCAGGAAATATTTAAAGATGAAGCTGTAGGAATAAAAATGCCGAGCAATTTCATCATACTACTTACGGCCCTCCGCTGTCCTATTTCCACGAGCGCAGATGAAAGGATAGCTTTCAGTAAATTTGTGAATAATTTTACGTTCGATCCTGATATAAGAAGTTGTTATAAAATATACGAACCGCATCAGGCCATTAGCCCACATTCATGTTTGAGTAAAGCTATTAAAGAATCTTGTGTAGAAAAATTAGATTCACATGAAGAGTGTGTAGGAATAATAACCCCTAATAATGAAACTGTAATCTCAGACTGCACTCAAGAGGACAGAAAACCGGAAATGAGAAACTGCCTCAGAATATATACTTCGGATAATGTTGAGCACATTGCGTGTACAAAAATTGTAGAGGAAAGATGCGTTGGATTTACAACTCCAAGCAATTTAACCATACTCTTGGAATGTTATTACTGTTACGCAGTAGGACATGGTAAGTTTTTTTTTATTTAAGTTAGGTACCTATATTAGTCCAGACAACAAAAGATTCTAGAGAGAAATTGGAGAACCGTTTGGACTACTTAGTTAGGAGGTAAACCATACCAAAGGTGCCCACTCCTACGAGGTTATGGGGATGCAGGGGCACAGGTAGAAGGTACCCGTTTTCGGTTATCCTTATCTGATTTTATCCTTAGGATTCCCTGAAATTTGTTTTGAATTATTCCCAAACTTACTACACGTCTTAACTACTTACCAAATTTTCCTTTAACACACCTACTTATTCGAAAAATCCATGCGTCTATTTTTGATAGCCACAAATTGTTCTAAAACTGTTTCATGGTATTAATCATTATATCAAGTTCGGTATTTCAAATACAAAGTCCCTGTTTATTGCCGACATTGCCAGTGCATTAAGTCGAGCGTTCGACATAGAATTCCTAAGAAAGGTCTTTACTCTTTTTAAAGTGGCAATGCAACGTTTAGCGGTATTCATTTTATTTTTTCGTGTAAACGATTTAAGTAAGTTACACCTATACGGCTCCAATTCTTGTCCATGTTTGGAGTATAAAATAACAAGCATGGAAAACAAGAAAAAAAAATTCCTGATTTTGCAACCACATATCCATTCGGTATGATCGTGTACACTCCTAGTAAAATACCGAGTGAAAGACCGACCTTCTTTTTTTTCATACACGTTTGATTTAACTTAACCTGGTGTGGGTCGTCCTAAACTCTTAATCTGAACCTTAGAACATAAGTCTAACAGTGAAAGGTTTACTGTTGTTATCCACTGTTAATGTTATCCACTGAATTAATAATAGTATCACAATTATTTTGTCCACTAACACAACATGATGTAGTAGCCATAATAATGATTGTCTCGTGAGAACGTGTAACGAAATTATCTACTCAATATCAACCCTATACACACCTACGGGTTCACGAGAATTACTGGAAGTGTTACGAATGTACGAATTCCAAGAAAGTGTGACCTGTGGTGTGGTGCCGGCTGCGACTTTGACTGCTTATTCCCATTGGTCGGTACTCACCCTCCTGTAACAGAATTTTAACGCTTGTCTGGAAGTGTGGTTTTTCATAGCGCAACGGTTTTTTAGGCCGATTGCTTATTCGGGAGTTTTTTACGAACACGGTCGATCATTTCGTATTGAAGTGATGTCATATACGTATGTAAGAGTATGTATTAATTAATTCTTACCGACGCTGCGATCCTCGATGCATTAATTTTACCTGTTGATTCATATATGCTTATGTTTTAAACATCAACCAGATTGATGTTTAAAACTTTTCTAAAACTGTTTATTGTCCTGTTCTAAAACTGTTTATTAAACTTCAACCTTATTTTTCATACTTATAGGTACTAATATATTATTTTCTGTGTTGCAGATGGTAATCAGAATTTGAAATACTATAATCCTGAGGATCAGAGACGCTTTCGTAAATTTGTGAAAACTTACGTTGATAAGGAACACCAAGGGAAGAATTCATATTTGGATAAGGTTCAATTTGAAGTGTATGGTGAAAATCAGTTCGTAGAACCGGTTACTTGCAGACAACATAGAGCAGTAACTTACACATATTGGTTACCATATACCAATTGTTATGGTATAACATTACAGAGTAATGAGACAGTAATCTTGCAGTGTGAATCTGACGAAAAACGCGTTACATCTGGATGTTTTGAGGTAGTAAACTCAGAAATGAAGCATCGCAATGTATGTCTCAGAGTATTGGATGAAAAATGTGTTGGAATCATAACTCCACAAAATATAACAGTATCTCTAACTTGCTATTCGGACGAGATATGCTACGGAAGTATGAAATTATACTTATTAGTATCAATTTATATTAATCACTTCCTTATACATGTTTCAGATTCCCATAATGGTGGCGATAGGTATGCCAAACAACTAACAGAGAGTTACCAGTTCCGTCCTAAGCTAAATACCTGTTATGAAGTTTACAATTCCAACCAGGACGCAGTGGATGGTTACAGCTGTCGGAAAAAAGCTCACCCAGAAAACTATTCCTGTATTGACTGGATACCAGGAGAAAAACACTGCTTGGGACTTAAAACTACCAACAATGAAATTATCGAGTTCCTATGTGGTAATTCTGTTAGGGAAGTTCTTGAAGATACTTCACCAATTAAAACGTGTTTCAAACTTTACAATTCCGATAAAAATACAGTAGAGGTGTGTCAAAAAAAATTTGGAAAATATGGTAAAGGCATAACTACCCCAAGTAATTTCTCTGTCTTACTTGAGTCACAGTATTGTAGTGCCGGCAAAACTATTGCGAACATAGAAGATTATAAAAAATTTGTAGACAACTTTCGCTTGGATCCGAATGTGGAAAGATGCTATAAAGTTTACGAGCCACATCATGAAGTAAGCCCATATACTTGTTTTAGCAGGGAAGCAACGGATTCCTGCATGCGTATGTTAGAGATGGATGATTGCATGGGAATAACTACATACAATAATGAAACGATAATTTTGAGTTGTTTCAATGATACTGGGGAAATTGGGAGAAAGGGATGCTTCCATGTCTATACGGCTGATGGCGAAGTACACACAGCTTGTCAAGAGATATTGGAAGAGAGTTGTGTGGGGATCACTACTCCAAGTAATTTAAGGATACTATTTGACTGTCATACTTGCATGCCGACAGGTAAGTGTTAAACTAATTTAGCAATTTTTTATTCCCTTTTACGATTTCATTTATCTTATTGAATATTGTCTCCTTTAACTTACGCTTATACCACTCCTCAGTGCTCATTTAATATTATGTTGTTCGGACCACGATGCAGGATTATTCAAGCGGTATCTGAACAGGACACTAACAGGTGGAAGAGACGAAAATAAGTAGGCGTGAAAATATGTTTAGTGGAATTATAGACGAAACAAGATGAAACATTAGTAATGTCAAAAACGCACAAACTAAAAGATATCACATCAAGGATAATTAAAACAAGAGCCAAAGAAGAAAAATTGGTTGGGAACGGTTAAAATTGGACAAGAAAAGTAACACTTCGAAAAATGGAGGCTGAAGAGAGAAAGAGGAAAATATGGAAATAGAAAACTCAAAGAGGAAGAAATAGGGGAGAAATTAAAGCAATTGAAAACGAAAAAATGATTGGATTCAATTCACACTGTCAAAATAGACATTTTTATTCGGCATCGGTCATTTCTATTCAACGTCATTTTTGACATTATATAAAAAATTAAATACGTATGTATAAATTCGTCTTCATTTATTGCGATCGTACAAAAAATAGTATAAGCTAAGCATCACGAACGTTAGGGGTTATATCGTTCTCAGACAAAATTGGAAGCCTCGCTTCGGACAGCCCACAAAAATTGCCTTCGAACGCTTCGGAAGTTACCCTTAACGCTCTTGACACTGAAATGGATGTTTTGTTTAAAGACGAGATACCGATTTTTAAATAACAAGTGGTTAGGGTATAAGCAGGCACTAGGAAAGACGTGGTGCGGGGTGGTTGAGATAAGACGGGATATAGGTAGACGAGGGATCGCATATGGGGAAGCAGGTAGTTGGGCTCTGGTGTGTGTTGGTGTTTGACGTGAAATTTCCCAGGTTAGTAAATATACTTAATTTGTAATGTTTATTATTAAATTTATTATCTCGAGAATTTATGCCATCTTTTTATTAAAATTATCCGTGTTATATTATGTTTTGAACTACAAATAATCATGATACGTTATGCATAAACTATGAACATTTTACTTGTTTATTTAGTGTGTTCAGCTCATTCTGTTTTAAGATTATTTCATTTTGTTTTATTCAGTTCGATCTAAGTAATGCTGTTGACCTTTTTGTTCCATTCATGACTACGAGTAGGTTTTTCATACTTGTGGGTTTTGGCTTATAACAGTGACTTAATTGCCGCTTATTGTATGAGATGATGACTGTTTGCGCCTTGTTGAATTTATTAACACTTTTCTCCCGTGCCTGGGCGAACACGCTAGTTGCCTCCCGTATGGGACCTTCGTTTTCGCACCAAAACCTTACAACTACTAGCTGGGTTGCCTCCCGTATGGGACCTCAGTACCTTCTGACGAAAGTCGGCTAACTAACAACAAACTCTTCAGTTTTGTATCTGTAGGTTAAAACACAAGTATGGCAACCCTTGTAAGTTTTCAGTCCAACAGCATTACTGCGATTCTTTTGAATAGAGATCGAGGGTTTCTCTGCCGTGCTCTCTCCCCTCGTGAATTCAAGGCTGAGTACGGCATTTATTTATTTTATATTGCTCATAAATTTAATACCTGTTTAAATAAAGGAGTAGGTGTATTAAAATGTTTAGTCTATTCTTTTTCATCTCAAAGCTCCCGCTTTTCGTTAGTGCATCTCGGACAGGGTTAATTTAAATTAAATACAACGTAGGGTAGGTATTTCCCCTTTTGACGATCACGTACCCCGGCCATGTGTTTCTCTGCTTATTATATTTAACCGACTCGGGTTGGTTACATTACAACACTTAATATACTATTATCTATTATTCATCTATCTGTATATTTAAGTTATTTTTGTAATAATCTATTTTTTCTTCGATTGTAATAAATGTTGTTATTATCATCTGGTATAACAAATGTATTTGATGAAACTATAATATTCTTCTCTATATTTATTTTTCTATGACTAAATCACTATGATAAATTGTTGCTTTTTATTTTTATATAGACTTTTCCAATCCTGAATATATTGCCCAGTCGCAGAAGCTCCTCAAAACAGCTCTTGAAAATTTCAGTCAAGGGAAACAGAATAAACTGCATAAGTCTTTTTACGCGTATAAACCCGCTGAGCATATATACGTAAAAGACTTTTGTTTTGACAAAATAGGATATTATGAAACCCACTTGTTACGTGGACATAACAACTGTCAGGGTATAACTATGGAAAATTTGGAGACCATCGTATTGGAATGCCCTGATCAAGAGCCTGAAAACCCTGGCTGTTTCGATGTTTATAGCCCAACATATGGAGATGACAATAGAATTTCTGGATCAAAGCAGATGGTAATATTATATTTTAAATATATAACGCAATCTATTTTGTTTTCTAATTTGTAAATGTAAAATTATGTTAAAACATAAAAATAATAACACTACTAACCGATCACCAATAATCAGACTAGAAAACAAAGTCGCAACAAAGTTTTTGGCTCCAGCCGCCAAGAACGTCGTATTGAAGGATGGCGAAAACGGGTACGATATCGAGATTTACTCTACGAACTCCGCAGGCGCTACCAGAGTTATACTGTTAAGATCGTAGTTCTTATTATCGTTGCCTTCTCGATAGTAATTACTCTAAATTATAAAATCAATTGCAGTCAATTGTCAAAAATCATTCCAGTAAATATGCGGAGGGTATGAGTTGCAGCCTCACTTACACCCGAGGGTAATAAACTAAAAAGTGAAAAGGATAGCTTAATTCGGTTTAACGTTCATTTGACACTTCGACAATACCTGTATAGTCACTACATTATAAAATTCAAAGGTATAATTTATCATATTTATTGTTGTAGGTTCAAAAAGTTTGTGTAACAATTGTGGACCGAATATGTGTAGGAATTGTTACGCCAGGTAACAGAACTTTGCCGCTTCAGTGTTACCCAAACGGAGTAGCATGCATCGGTAGTGCTCTTGCTGTCTATCTGCCAAATAAGAAACCTCCTCTATAAAAGCATGTTTTTTTTCATTGTTGCGTTTTACTTATTTGTTATTGGATGGTGACTGTGATGCAGAATAAGAATGTTTCCCATTCAAATATTACGGATCCATTTTACCCGTTCCTCGGCCGTGTTACATCGGCAGCATTGGAATTCATTTGGATGTCTAGTACCATCGAACGTGGGGTAAAATGGGGTCAACAATAATTCTTGAAATAGAAGTAATATAGTTATTCTTTAATTTAGTGTATTATTTTGATGGGTTTTATGTTAAAATTGATTAGTTATTAGTATTCTATCAAAACATAACAACTTGTTGAATGAAAGCGCCTTTATAGTGACGATTTTAGCTTGCTGTAAGAAAAGTTCCCGAGGCCCGATCTCCCATTGCGGCAATTGTGGGTATCCTTTGAAAAATTTTTATGTCTCATATTTCGATGTTACAAACTATATAGGTACCTATTATGCCTATGTTTGCTTTCTGTTACTGCTTTTGAACAGTTTGCTTTATGGACCACAGGGCCATGATATATTGTAAATGCGTCTGTTATTATTATTATTATTATTATAATATGATTATTATATGTTATTGCATTTTTTTGTCTATGTAGCTTATTTTCCCATATCAATCAGATGTCAGACAGATTATGATAAGTTTAATAAGGCCTGCAAAATTAATATATTATTGTATATATGCAACAAGCAAGGCCTGCATATGAAAGTTTTCGGATCGGATCGAGCGAAACAAGTTTTGCAGTTCATCTAAGTGCCTTAAACATGCTTTTCACACGTGTATTGCACAATATTTTTTCTCATTTATGTAGTAAAAGAATTAAATACAATTTTTGGCACTTTTATACGTAAGTACTTACTTGTACCGTTGATTGACCCAAAAAATTTCTGCTACTATTTCAATTTTACATATCTCTTATCCCTCGCAACACTATTATCGGGACATGCAAGTCATAGCAACCTTTGTTTCATTAGCAATTGCACATAGGTTTGGAAGAAAAATCTTGCTCTTGGCATCAATATGCATGATGGCGCTATCTGGATGTGTGCCGATGGAAATAATGGACCAGGATGGGGTCGATAAAATTGTTGAATACTTCATTTTTCCGTGTACTTTGCCTAATAGTTTTTATATGTGCATTTTTCCTCGGGTTTGGGCTAATTCCATGGTTATATCAGCTGAGCTAATGCCCCCAGAAGGGGGTTCATCGGGGTGCTCAGCCGCCGCAATATTTAACTGGCTTTTGGCATTCTAGGCCCTCAGAAATAATGATTTGAGGTTATTTTCGATAAGTTTTTTTCCATCAGATTTTATTGGATAAGAATAATATATTTAGGTGTAAATAACAATAAAATCACAGTGCATATGCAAAGTTTTGGCTGGAAGACATATTTAAATGCACAAATGCACAAAAAAGTGAATTTTTGCTATTTTTTTGGATTTTTCGAATATAATCGTTTAAAAATATTTAATATTGACTAGACATTTTTTATTTTATTATCATTTAAACTTTATTGTCCTAATAGGATCATTTTTGACCCTCCAGATGCAATTTTTAGCCCTTGATTGCATCCAAAAGTGCATTATATGCATGCATAAAAACAATAATTTTATGCATGCTTTAATATTAAATATATCTCGGATAAAAATATACTTAAGGGTTTTCATGGACGTTGATTACAAATCTGACATTTAAATTGGAAAATTCAAAATGGCGGACCGGAAATGGCGCGAAATTTAAATAAAAAAATAAAAAATTGAAGGAAAGTCTATTCCTTGTCAAAATATCTATACCCTATGATAGCAAAGAATAACAGACTAAATAGGCATAACAAGAAATTAATATGCACATGCATACTGAGGCCGGCCCTTACGTACGCGGCGCCGCGCCGGTTGGTGCAGCCCATCAGTCACGAATATAAGAAAACTAAAGGTATTAGAAAACAAATACCTACGCCTCATCACGGACTCCAATAGATACATCTCCATCAGAGACTTACAACCTTTGCTCATTACAACTCGCTGGCCCTCGTTCCGCAGAAATCTGCTCGTTGCACAAAATAGTACTTTTCCCAACTGGTTACATAAATAGCTATATTCCTAATTTTTCGTAAAAATGTCCCGAACCCACCCCGGGGCCCAGCATCTCAGTTGCCGCTTACTGCGCGTGGTTGTTTGGCTGGACCCGGGCTGCGTAATTTCAAAACCTACAGCACAACAGCAGACACGCCCATATAAACGCTCTATTGGTTATTTCAAAACGTACTTGAGTAAAACGTATTTATGCAAAATGTACTCCATTTCAACACATAATATTATCTGTCCATTAACCAAAAATAACATGTCCATTTTGCGACCTCGAAATCCCTGTGGAAAAGTGAACAAAAATTTTGCGAAAAGAATCATTTTTTTCGGTTCTCGCGCGTTTTACGAAAAATATGCTTGTATACAAAAATGAAGGGAACCAAATTTGTTACAATTTATATTCTTTTAATTTTTACTGTAAAGTTGATAGTTTCGAAGCAGCGGGTCTGTAAGTGCAAGTATATTGTTTATCGCAATCGCACAAATTTTAGATTCGCGAGTTTCCGTGGACAGAGACCTTTCGTCATTAATATGTATGTAAATTCTACCCACAAACATTCATGCTATTATATGTGCTACTTATTTCCACACCACCCTTGCAGTAGAGTAAATGGAGTATATGGGTACCAAGTTAGAAGTTTTCGTTCAAGGCCAAAAGACAGTACAATGAAAAAAATTTTAGCAGAATATAATAGAACCGGTCAGGTAACGGAACCAAATTTAAAAAAGCCGTCAGTCTTTTAAAGAAAAGATCGACGATTTCACTAAAATTGCTATAAGAAGAAAAGTACACGAGTTCTATCGAAATAAAGAATTACCAACAGTAGACAAAATTTTGCAAGTAGTAAATGATGATGGAGATCTGCCACAATTTAAACGATCAACATTTCACAAATTGTTGCACGAATGTAAATGGTCAAAGTGATTCTGATAGCAGCGATACAGACTAATTTAAATTTATAATTATATGAAACAATGTACTATTGTTGTAGCTAAATATTAAAAAAAAATAAAAATATCATAAAATGTCTATTTTAGGAATATTTAGGGTTTATATTACTTTCATAACGCTCATACATTTATAATAAATTTATGTTAAATAAATAAAATGTTTTCATGTTTTCAAAATAAAATTTATTTCACCTACTTACGAATTTATTTCATCGAATGACGGTCCTGCGTAGTTCGTTACAGAGCCCCTCCTCTTTAGTCGCCGATGCACAAAGCAAGTCCATTCTCTCGTTGGATAGAGTATAACTATATTGTTAGTCCCAATAACACAAACAATGGTTTAACAAATATTTTGACAAATATTTTGAGTGCAGAGAATATATAAAAATTCTGAAGTAAGTAAAGTAAGTAGAAAAATCATTAATTATAATATTAATGATTGACGAAATATTTTTATAGTAGAAGTTGATTTATTGAAAGATTTATTGAAACATCTTCAGATGTTTTTTGAACATCTGTGCTGTATTAATTTGTTTTATTTCAGAGGGAACATACTTATATATTTTAGGACTCAGGAAGAACGACGATCTTTGTACTATAGTTTGAGCAGCAAAAGGTACTGCAACTGCACCACTTTTATATATATATATATATATATATATATATATATATATATATATATATATATATATATATATATATATATATATATATATATATATATATATATATATATATATATATATGTATATATATATATATATATATATATATATATATATATATATATATATATATATATATATATATATATATATATATATATATATATATATATATATATATATATATATATATATATAGTTGAGTGACTGTGGATAATATACTTTGTGATAGCTTTGTTTCTAAGATTAAGGATGCAGAAAATAACTGATTAGTATCTAGCACTTTTGCCAATTTATACAACTCATCACTGGGGTAAATAATTTGCTTATTATATATGATTTTGAGAACCCATTTTTGTATTACTTCCCCTCCCTATATCAAAATAAGTCCATAATAACTTACAAACAAGTTATGTCTAATATTTTTTTTAGATATTTAAATTTTGGAAGTAAGCTTCTATAATTAGCACAATCAAGTTTATCACCTGATTTGTATATTGGTTTGAAAACTGCCTCTCTTACTTTCAGTAGCCAATATCCCTCCCGTAAAAGATTATATTCGATAGAAAGGAAACATGTGGAGAAATTACATTTACAGTGGTTTTTAATTTCAGTAAGTATAGTAGGTATCTAAGCCTGTTACGGTTTTATCTCTCAAATTTAAAACGATGCCTCTAATTTCATCTGGATTTATTTCAGGTACATATATGGTATTAATAGCTTTGTATGAGTTTTCCTGAAACTTAAAGGTAATCTAATTTTCTTCGCCAATAGCTTACCCAGGTCTGTGTAGTGGCGCACAAATATATTGCAGTAGAGAGTTGATCTACAAATGTTTGATTTTCACTGTTTTTTATTTCTTTTATTTAAACATTTTGTTTGTTTTGCAAGCATCTTTCACCGTTTACCATATATTCTTTGATTCGAATATTTTTTACCGATTTTATTTTTTAATGTTTAGTTTTTTATTTTTTCATTAAACCATTTAATTTATTTCTATAGAATTTGAACCGATCTGATAATTCCACATTGCTTTTATCTTTTACCCTCGTTATTTTATATCCTAGTATCCTAGTATTTTATATCCTAGTTTATTGTTGATACAAATCCTTCTTCGTTTAAAATATTTAAATATTCCCTAGTTAATTCACTATTCTTTAAAATATTAATATTTGTCACCCACAATTATGTGCTGGCAGTTTCTATTTTGGAGCTCTTTGAGATAAGGCATGAGATGCTGATTAAATTCAAAGGGCTTGTCCCTTTCCGATTCCCTTATCTATTATTTTACTATTATTATGCCGATTCCCTTATCAGGGAATCGGCATATGCATGTTATTATCAAATAATTTTCAGGTAATTACTTTCAGGTAATTTCAGGTTACTTTTATAGTCGTTACTCGCAAAATTTTTACAATATATAAGCATAGATTTGTCTTAATAAATCATTAAGTGTCGCATCAAAGATTCCAACCGATATTATTAGATACTATTAAACAAAAAACTTACGGTGTCCTACTACGTAGCAGTAATAACATTCCAGGAGTATAGTTAAATTGCTTGGAGTTGTAAATCCAACGCATCTTTCCTCTACACTTTCTGTACACGTCGTGTACTCAACATTATCCGAAGTATATATTTTGAAGCAATTTTTGAATCTCGGTCTTTTCTCCTCTTGAGTGCAATCTAAGATTACAGTTTCATTATTAGGGGTTATTATTCCTACGCAGTCTTCATGTGTATCTAATTTTTCTACACAAGATTCTTTGATATCTTTACTTAAACATGAATTCGGGCTAATTGCCTGATGCGGTTGGTATATTTTATAACAACTTCTTATATCGGGTTCGAACGTAAAATTATTCACAAATGCACTGAAAGCTATCCTTTCTTCTGCGCTCGTGGAAATAGGACAGCGATGAGCCATGAGTATTATGATGTTATTGCTCGGTGTTTTTATTCCCACAGTCTCATTAATAAATATTTCCTGGCAAATTGTCTCAAAGGTACCGTTCGTATTGTAAACCTTAAAGCAAGTTTCATCTGAATTACTTGAGAGTACCTCCCTTTCTGTATTTTTACAAACAAATTCAATGGTCTCATTTCGTGGAGTTTTTAGTACCAAGCAGTATTTTTCCCCTACTATTAATTCTATGCAAGCTTGTCTCTCGGGATTTGCCGGCCTTTGACACATAAAAGGTGCCTCGATTTCATTTTCAGCATACAACACATGACATTCTCCCAACCTTGGTGAGAATGTGTAGCTCTCTAGAGGTGAGTATCTTGGGCCCCAGATAGCTTCATCTGCAATTCGAATAATATCAATTTGTTATTTTACGAAGGAACTTTAGCAGTAGTATCAAAAGGCGGAAAAGGTTAGGAAAAGTAGTTGTTTTAATATATTCTACAAGATTTTACGCATTTTAAAGGTTAAGATCTTCTAGATAAATGTATGCCTAATGCTTTTATATATAATATGTTCAAATAAAACAAATATAAATAGTATAGTAGGTTTGTGTTTTCTATGAATTTAAGTTCCGTCAAAACTAATGTCACATAAAGTGTCACTGAAAATGATGAAGTATTAATAATTAATATTATACATTTTAGTATAAATGATCAATAAAACAAATAGTATATTACTCTGAAGATCCTCAATGGAGGGTAAAAATATGAGGTTTAACATCTTATAGATAAATGTATGCCTAATGCCTTTATATATCAATAAGTTCAGGGAGAACAATTATTATAAATAGTAGACTAGGTAGTCGATGTAGTCGAATGTGAGTTAGTTCTCTGTCAAAACTAATGTCACATAAAAGTGGCACTGTGTGAATGATAGGTGTTGATGGTACATTCAAGTATAGACTATCAATTAAATAAATCGTATATAATTCTAAATAGCCTCATTAAGGGAAAAGAACTTGTACAACTTCTAAATGATTCGTTACCGTTTCCATTCCATTTTTTTTTGTGAAAAGTAATATTGGGTTTGTAGCATTTCATTACATAAAAAAATAAGCAAATAGACGAATAAGAAGGAAGATACACTTACCAGTGCTATATCTGTACATACATACGGAAACGAACCACTATACACACGGAAACGAACCACTTAGAAGTTGTACAAGTTCTTTTGTTTCTATCTTCCTTCTTATTCGTCTATTTGCTTATTTCTCTATGTAATTAAATGCTACAAACTTTACTTTTCACAAAACAAATATGAATAGCAAAGAATTTCAAAGCTAATATATATATATATATATATATATATATATATATATATATATATATATATATATATATTGTGAAAAGTAATCTTGGGTTTGTAGCATGTCATTACATAGAGAAATAAGCAAATAGACGAATAAGGAGGAAGACACATTTATCAGTGCTATATCTAGACATACATACGGAAACGAACCACTATACATATTGAAACGAACAACTTAGAAGTTGTACAAGTTCTTTCACCTTTATTGAGGATCTTCAGAGCAGTATACGATTTATTTCATTGATAATTTATACTTGAATTTATAAATGTAATTCAAAGTTATTGTATAAATACTTACATATCCCTGAAGAATAAATGATTATTGGGTTAGATAATATAGGTAGGTATTCATTTATTTAGCTTCATAAAATTTATATTTTAATTTATGTAGGATATAATTTTTAATTCCTATGCCTACATTGCAATTTGCATAAATAAAATTACAAAAACTTACCAAAACAGAAGGAATTACAAATTAAAAGAAAATGAAAAAAAGTAAATACACATAAAACAGCATATAAAAATATATACTCCATTTTAAAATGAACTAATCTGGCATTGTGTGAAGAATAACATAATAATATCCACAGCACAAATTAATACTGGTTAAAATTAGCATGATAGTGGGTTCGGGTCACTAAGTCTAAGTGCAAAATAATTTAAATGAAATCTAATTATTTATACATGAAATAAGACGAGTGCAGAGTAAAAAAAAATATTATCCTACCCAAAATTCAAGGTTCGGCAAATATTTGTACATTGCAGTGGTCGATTAGTGACATTTACTATTTGTAGGTTAGGTATATACATAGGTACGGCAATTGAGGATAGTAAAACGCGAACGTTATAAGAATGCATACCATTTATATTTACTAATTAAATACAATAATTAAATTACACTTTATGATGTTCATTGTGACTTCTCTCCTTCCTTACGTTGTTATTACTGTGGGCATGGCCTGTAAATAAAACATAAATAATTAATAGATATGCAATTATTTCCACGAACTATACTCATAAATTATTATATTTCAAGTTATATTTCAAACATTACTGGATCACCGTTATCATTTCTATTTTTCTTTGCATATTTATATGTGTTTATCAAACTGTTAGGAATATGAAATGTATTCTTTATTTATTAGAAATCATAAAGGTTATTATTACAATAATTTTATATTTAATAGGTATTGCATGAAATTAAAATATACCTTGGGAACCTTATTGATTCATGTATATTGGACATTATACTCGACGCACGTTTCGCCAACCAAGTTGACATCATCGGGAGATTATTTAAAACTATTTTTAATCAATGATATTTTCATAAGATTCCAGCCCTCTACAGAATTATTATCTTAGGTATAGGTATATTATTATTTTCCTGTATAAAATAATTCTATATAATTATTATATATAGATAGTAGCAATAGAATTAACAATGCATAATAATTTTGTAATATAAACTAAGGAAAATATATATTTTTTTAATAAACTGTAAGTTTGTTCCCATTTGATGAAAAAATGTCTAAAAAAATATTTTTAAAATACCTGACGCACGCATACAGTTATCAGAACTCGACGCAATTGATATATATATATATATTGATATATATATTTTCAATCTTAATATTCACAGGAAAAAAATTTAATTTTTTACCTTGATGCGATTTGATGAACAATATTTTTAGTTAATCTCTGACGGATATTAACAAACAAACTTGATGGTGCCCATGCGAAATAATTGCGATGTAATTGACCATGCGAAAAGCAGGGATTTTCTAGATCCAACCCACAAATTGACATTGTTTGGCCTTGTAACTTATTAATAGTCATAGCGAATGCCAAGCTAATTGGAAATTGCAAACGTTTGAATGGAATGGGCGAGTCTGAAGAGATCACTGGAATTCGTAGAAGAACAACTTCACCTCGATACTTGCCGTTTAAAAGCTTCAAGCACATTGCCCATGATTTTTTAATGACCAATCGCGTGCCATTACATAACTTTGGAGCATTCAAGTTTCGAAGCAAAATGATTGGTGAGAATCAATTGCAATTTATGTGGTGGAATTCCAGGTAAATCCAGTGAATTCAAGAATTCAACAGGATAGTTGACAACTTCATTAGGATCGACAATAGTGTCGATCGATTTGAATGATATTTCATTGCCAGGCAATGTTGTATTTTAAAATTAATTTCGTCGACATCTATATTTTTGCAGCCAAAATAGCTCGCACACGTAGCCACGCATGATTAATGTAGGGGAGAATGTTGTACCTAGACCATGCTGTACCTTGGACCAGGCAGCGTATTTGGCTGATGCAGTCACCTATCGGGCTCTCGGTGAACTGCGCCCACTATTCTGATCTAGTTAGTTTCCCTGTTGAATTAGAGCCGCGCCGGTTGCGATTTACAATTTTAGTGATAAAAAGTGGTTTTCAGGTAGTAAAAGTAAATTTTTCGAATAACAGTTGAGTGCGAGTGTCTTCGTAGAGTGAATGCCAGGATTTTTTCTAACACAACACGTGGATAGTATACTTTTCGGTGAGTAAAATGCTTACTGTGTTTTGAAGTAGGTTATGTTGTTTTGTCTAGGCACCGATATTTGTTAAAAACGGGACCATCGTGTACCTTGGGTCCAATCGCCATCATGTACCTTGGTCCGGCTCAAGGTACAAACGTTTTTTATTTCTGTTCCAGGCATTCAGACTATTCAGACTCAAGCATGCCTAGGAGCAAAGAAGGGATAAAAAGAAAGCCAGTAGATGAAGGATCGTTGAAACAAGCACTGGAGGCCGTGTCTACAGATGATCCAGAAAAAAAAAATGACTTACCGAGAAGCAGCAAAGGTCTTTAATATTAGTAGGTCTACACTAACTAGGCATTTACCGAAGTTTAAAAATTCAGACAATTTTAATTACCAGTGTTCAGCCAATTATGCAGTTAAGCAAGTATTTTCTAATGAAGAGGAGTTAAGCCTTGTTACCTATATTATAAATGTTGCAAAAATGCAATACGGGTTAACCAAAAAGGGCGTAAGAACATTAGCTTTTAAATTTGCGAAAGCCAATAATAAAAAAGTACCTCACACTTGGAATAACGAAGAAATTGCTGGTGAGGAGTGGATGAGAGGATTTTTAAAAAGGCACGCAGGAGAACTGTCAATGCGCAAGCCAGAGGCTACAAGCTTAAGCCGTATGACAAGTTTCAACAGGACTAATGTTGGACTATTTTTCAATAATATAAAAGAGGTACATCGAAAATATGGTCCAATTTCGCCCGATAAAATTTGGAATCTGGATGAAACAGGTTTGAGTACAGTTCAAGGACAATCCAGAATAGTTGCTCCGAAGGGGGTAAAACAAATAGGCAGTGCTACATCGGCCGAAAGAGGGTCCCTAGTTACAGTGATTGCTGCTGTAAATGCAATTGGTAATTCGTTACCCCCGATGTTGATTTTTCCACGGGTTCATTTTAAGGAAAGAATGCTGTTCGGTGGGCCAGCAGGATGTATTGGTACAGCAAACCAATCGGGTTGGTCCAACGAGGAATCGTTCATCAAGTTTTTGGACCATTTCTTGAATACTGTCAAGAGCTCAAAGAATGATCGTATCATGCTAATTTTAGATAACCACGAGACACACCTTTCACCAGCGGTTCTCGACAAGGCATCTGATGCAGGTATTGTGATGGTTACTTTCCCTCCCCATACCTCGCACAGGCTACAGCCTTTAGACCTGTCAGTTTTCGGTCCCTTGAAGACATATTATAATCAAGCTGTTGAAGCATGGCTTCTCAACAACAAAGGAAAAACCTTTGACATCTACAGTGTTGCAGAGGCCTTAGGTACAGCATATCCACGAGCATTTACTTCGAATAATGTTTTGTCTGGCTTCCGCAAATCAGGAATATTCCCTTTCAATGAGGCAGTTTTCACTGACGATGATTACCTCTGTTCTTACGTGACTGATAGGCCTTTAGACACTTCAAACCCAGGGCCGTCTACTACTTCAGACTTAGTTTCCCACTCTTATGTCGCTCTTGGACCGCCTACTTCTTCAGCCGTAGTTTCCTGTTCTTCTTCAGACCCTCGGCCTTCGGCATCTTCAGCACTTGCATCTTGCTCTTCCTTAGTTCCTGGATCCTCAGCAGTTACAGAGCCTTCTACCTCTTCAGCATTAGTTGCCTGCTCTTCTTCAGAGCCTGGGCCTTCGGCATCTTCAGAATTTACATCTGGCTCTTCCTCAGTTCCTGGAACCTCAGCAGTTATTGAGCCTTCTACTTCTTCAGCATTAGTTGCCTGCTCTTCTTCAGACCCTGGGCCTACAACATCTTCAGTATTTGTATCTTGCTTTTCTTCAGTTCCTGGATCCACAGCAGTTACTGAGTCTTCTACTTCTTCAACACCTGATTTATTTGCAATGCCAATTACTAACAAAGAAAACATGAAGACATTCCTCACTCCTGAAGAAATACAACCTTACCCTAAGGCCGAGGAGCGTAAGAAGAAGAAGGAAGGTAGAAAACCAGGAAGAACCATGATAGCTACTGATACGCCAGAGAAAGACGCAATCAAAGAACAAAAATCAAAAAAAGCAAAATCTAAGAAAGCTGTTGACAAAATCAATAAAGTATCTAAGAATTGCCGCAAAAAACAATTTAAAAAAATTAAATTAACTGAACAGGCGTCAAGTTCCTCATCTGATTCCGTGTTTTCGCTTGCATCAACGGATGACGAAGATAGTGGTGATGAAGAAGTATGCCTATACTGTTGCTCATCAAAATTTAGTGATAAGAGTGGAGAATAGTGGTGTAAGTGCACCGCTTGTGGCCGTTGGGTACACTTTTTGTGTGCGGGTGTAGAGGCGGACGAATGGAAGTACTACTTGTGCGATTATTGCAAAGATAGGTCGAAAAAGGCCAAACGCAATGTCATGTCTATAAATAATCAATAATTAATAAAGTAAACAACTTAAAACATCCTAAATTCACATATTTCTTGGGAATGCCTTTTATTATATACTTGGCCCAAGGTACACGGGTACTGGCCCAAGGTACACAAGCATAGTGTACCATGGACCATATGCAAAGAGTTTGAGTTGTAATTTGTAAGCTTTTTGTTGAGTAATTGTGATAAACATACACATTCCATGTTATGCAGAAAGGTTTGAACTACAACTGGAGACATTTAAAATTTCAAAATTTAAATTACCTATTGACGTAAAAAATAAAATGTAAAAAGTGGTCCAAGGTACAACAGTCTCCCCTAATTAGTTTGTAAATCTGCAAATACACTTTCAATTAAAGCATCCGTGGTAGCCACTAATGTTACAAAAATTGTCTGGGAGTCGGTTGGATTGTGTATTTTCACGCAATTGAATTTTTCCGTTGTCAAGGTTGAGCAATGGAGAATTTGCACATTTTTTGACAGTAGGAAAATATTGAGAAAATGAAGTACTGATGCAAATAATGTTTAAAAAATTAACATGCCTATATATATATATATATATATATATATATATATATATATATATATATATATATATATATATATATATATATTAGGGCGTTTTTTCGGTACCATTGGCTAATGTTTCATTGCATTGGACGTAAAAAATGGTCTCCCAAAATTTCAGTTTCCTGGATTAAACCTATGAACGGCGCAAACCGAGTTTGTTTCCCATTTAATTAACATGGAAAACACGACGTTTTTACTCAAACTGGTAGACAATGATTTTCAAATAGCTGATAGACAATTATTTTCATAATAATTTCTGATGTCACCATTTAATCGAGAATTAAATTACTAAATCCGGGAATTCATTATTTTCAAAGATATGCTCGTTTAAACATCGGATTTAATTCGATTAATTTTAAGGAAAATTATATCTATTTTAAAACGTATATAAGTAGGTACACTATAATACATTTTTTTCATGCTAGAGGACAGGAGGGTATTACAAATCATTGAGACAAGATGAATTTCTTCATTTTTCCGTAGCTTAGTGGGGTAAAACGGCTTCCAAAAATTTTAAGCCAACAAACAAATTACAGCATTTTTTTTATTTTCATTGGAAAAAATTAAGAAATCTATCTTGCATTAAAATAACAATTATTTTTATGTGAAATAAAATATGTGTTTTAATGAACTCTTTAAATTTAAACAAATGTTCAATAGTTTTTATAATTATTTTTTTTATTATAAGTAGGATATTTTGGCGATGGTCTTTCAATACTTAGAATAAATATTGAGTTTGCTCTTCATTTTTTGTTAAACAATTATTAAAATCTTTGATTAGCGCTTAATTATTATTAAATTAATAATAAATAGTTATGATTAATCAAATTTTTATTCATAATAAATTATTTTTGTTTTTGAAACTGTTAAACCTGGTTCAATATAGTTTGTAATCTTTAATTATTTTAGTTATCCGAAATGTTGTCTTGAGTATAAATTCAGAGAATTTCAAGAGAAGCGAATGAACGAACAAAAGAAAAACTAGAAAAGTCAGAAGAGTTTCATAACATTTGCAGAACATTGCAGAAACATTGCAGAAAATCGATGTATTTAGGTGAAGTAGGTAACTAAATATCATAACAAATAAAGTTTTTGTCTCCTATTCTCCCATTTTCTTCAGCAGTCATCTTCTACTTTGTACTTTTCGAAGCACAAAATTTAAATATCAACGTCATAAATCGGTTTCAAATAATATAATATCAATCGGACAGTCCAAAAATTTTTTGATATAACTAAAATTTATTGAATGATATCCGATTTTTAAGGGTTTTTAAGAATGTTTAAACGAGCATATCTTTATGCAAGCGAGGGATATCAGACCTCTCTAGCGGGTAGTACTCTAAGGTAGGCATATTAGTTCTCTGTGTAGTTGTTACCTGTAAATCCATTCAGTATGTTGTATAGCCTACCTTTGGCTAGGGTCGCTTCTCTAGGTGCCTGCATTGCAGGACGCTACTAGTCAAAGACTTTACTTAGTAATGTCTGATGAGTAGTAGCAACTGACCGCTAGAGGGGTCTGGTATCCCTCGCTTGCACACTACTGCTTAGTCTGCTTGACTGTTTTGATAGTTTTGGTCATTCATTAATTCCTCTACCTACGGTGTACTGATGAGAGCCAAACAGCTCGAAACTAGTCTGCACCTGGTGGAGGTATTGGTGAATGACCATAGCTATCTTATCGGATTTGCAGGTGTAATTCAATACAGGTAGGAATATTAGTTCTCTGTGTAGTTGTTTACAGGTAATCCATTCAGAGCATATCTTTGAAAATAATGAATTCACGGATTTAGTACTAAGAGCCTTTTTTGTAGGAATTTCTCTATAAAATGCAGCTACCAGATTTTTTTTTAAAAAGTATCTAACAGCTATTCATGTTTGAGTAAAAACGTCGATTTTCCCATGTTAATTAAATGGGAAACAAAAAACTCGGTTTGCGCCGTTCACAGATTTTATCTAGAAAGCTAAAACTTTGGGAAAAATTATTTTAGTTCCAATGCTAAATCATTAGCCAATGGGAACGAACAAAAAATTTAAAAAAAGCACCCTATATATAAAGTATCATTTGGAACCGAGTTTATATTAAATAAAAGTATTACCTGACTTTTCTAAAATATGAGACGTCCAATGATATCTTGCTGTAAATGACTTTGTGTATGATCCATTGGTGTTTGCGGTGCTGTTACTCGTACTGTTATCACCACTAGATGAGCCAATTGTTATGCCAAATCGCTCGTGAATCGCCCATTTAAACCATATTACTATTTCGCGAATAACAGGAGATTCGTCCAACAGTTTCTTCAAAGTAAGGCCAACAGCCTCTACAGCGACGGAAACAACGCTATATATCTGGCTTATTATCGGCAAAGTTTGAAGAACTACGATAATATTGAATCCATGCGCAAACATTACCGTAATATTACCCCTATTTAATCCCTCAAATATTATTTTGTATATGACTCCATTGGAAGCGTCCGATGTCGAAAGGGGTAAGCCAGGTATTACTTTCTTAAGTATAATTATACCTCTAATGTTGGTGAGGTAGCTTAGTAAGCACATAACTAAGGTTGAAATTGCTACTGAAGCCTTTATTAATACCGATAATGATAGTAGGACTGTAACAACAAACTGAATATATTGACGACCAGCAGGCCCCTTCAGCAAAGTATTAATCAATGCCGATATATTTACACTTCCCATTGTAAACGTTCCCTTGTCTAAATTTTCGACAAATTCTTTAAACACAGAGATGCTTGAGGAATTATGTGATTCCTGATATTGAATAACCCTCCATAGACCCTCCTTAATTATTTTAGCAAATATTTCAGAAAGTCCGGTAAATTCTGTATAAACTGAAAATGTTATCAGCTCCTCCACGAGAACTCTAACTGATCCATTGCCTTCAGATATATTAGCAATTGTGGCCATGATATGAAATACGCCATTTAGTCCCGATGTATCATTACCCGAAAACGCTGAAATAAAACGGAGGACCTGTGAAACTTCATTAATCCCTCGTATTATAGACAAATCCAATTTGACGACGATGGATAGTAAAAGATTGATAAAGAATTGGATACCGGTGCGAGATGCAAGAAGCAATTTAAAGTTAAAACGAACACCAGCTTTGTATAAAGTTTCTAATCCACCGTTTATACGCAGTATAATTATCTCTAAGCCATTAAATACTCCGAACAACCAGGTAAGATCCCCGTAGATAATAATCGATCTTTCATCGAAGAACTTGAAAATACCTTTTAGCGAACCTCCCAATACAGCGGAGAATGATGACGATATTTCTAGGAGAATAGATAAGGAAATTTTAATATTGCTTTCTATCTGTAATCGGTACTCATAAGATAATTTACTTAAGACATATCCTATTTCTATTAAAATATCTGTAGATACTGAAGATTGTTCGAATTTTACGCCCACTTTTAAGTCCAAAATGACGCGAAGCGAAGTTACTTTGAACGTTTCAAAGTATATCTCGAAAGTTTCCCGGATGCTCAACCAAGCGCCAGGCCATTTGTCTGCTGCAATGTAAATTCCAGAACCAGTCTCGATGTTGACTACAATTACCGCGCCGGAGGTTCCGTTGAAGATACCCACCAGCTTCGCTTCTACGTCGAACACTATAGATACTCCTGCGGTTACATTGACAACTGCAAACAAGTTGGTAGTTACGTTAACAAGAATTTGTAGGCCCCCGCCGGTGGTGCTGTTGCTGCCGCCCTTGCAAACCAACGCACATTGGTCAGATTCAGCCGGTCTCTCTTGCGAGTTGGACCGTAGCGACAGCGACTTTCTCGACAACTTGACTTCATGGGCGAAACCTAATGCTGACAAATAGTCTGAAACAAAATAAACGTGTTACTACAAAATGGCCGTCAATAGAAGAATAATATGCCGGGTATGTTCGTGGACGACACCATAGCTTGGCTAGCTGTGGGAGGAGAAGCAGTACACGGTAAAATTTACCAGTTTAATGGAGAAAAGCGTCAAGAAGGAACAGTCGAAGGATCTGTCAATCGTAGTTGAGTACTGTGCATACGAATATACCTAAAAGATTCCAAATAAGAGAAGCATATTCTAATTTTGTTCTCATCTGTAAAATTCCTACAGTTACGAATGATAAAGACCTTGCGCACAATAAGCTGATTTAACTATATAGCTAACATGAATGTGGAAAGTAAGCTGGCAGTCAAAGTGAACTCCTAAATACCGCAAGGAATGGGTTCTTTCTAAAACTGTGGTGTTTATGGAGCAAGGGTATTCAAGAATGCTTGGTTTACGACTGAATGTAATTACTTTGCACCTAGAAATATTCAAGCATAGATGATTCTTGAGACACCAGTACTGCAATAGAGATTTGTTTTTGTAAGTACACAATCATTCATGCCAGCAATAGAAGTAAATAATTTCAAGTCATCAGTAAACATCAACTTGCCACAATCCAGTGTATCGCATGTCATTAATAAAAATTAAAAATAACAAGGGCACCAAGTTAGATCCTTGGGGAACACCATTGGATGCACTGTACTTACTTGAACAATAATCATTATAATGAACATACTGTGAGCAACTGCTCAAGTAAGATATGATAAGCTGGTAATATATATCGTTAATACCCTACATTAAAGTTTATTTAACAATATTTTATTACTTATTTTATCGAAGGCCTTGGAGAAGTTCAGATAAACTGCATATCCACCTGACCTTTCATGTCTAACGTTTCACATAAGAAGTGACTAAATACTGCTAGATTACTAGCAGTTGACCTGAATTTCATAAAACAGTGTTGAGAAGGTTAGATAAGATGTTTGAGTATAGTATTGTCTCCAAGACCTTCACAAAATTATTTAAAATGGCTATTGGTCTGTAATTGTAGATTATAGATTTATCTCGAGACTTAAATATAGGACACACCTTTGAAATTTTCCAAACCTGCCGAAAAACTGAGGTTTTTACTAAGAAATTAAACAATCTGCAAAGGAACAACATGAACTCTCAAGCAATTTTTCAATAAAAAGTGGGGAATTTTATCAGAACCGGATGTAAATTTATTTTTCAGTTTTTTCCTGCTACCAGAATTTCTTCTTCAGTTATTTCTTCAATGCTTTTGTCAAATAAAGTATTGACATCATAATTTAGTTGAAAATTAATATTATTATGAGGCAGCGGATATATAATATACCTTCAAAAAAATTACTAAATGCATTTACAATCGTTTGTGAGTCAGTCAGTAAGTGTTAAATTATTGTATGTAATTTTACCAGGAATTCGAGAAGTTTTATTTTTGTTATTTGCACACGTCCAGAAAAATGTAGGTTCTTGTTTTAATTTACTTTGATCATTTTGAGGGTATTGTTTATAAGCATCCTTGATTTTTTGTTTTCTCAACGACCTGAGTTCGCTAGACACTTCATTATAAATATGGTGGCCAGTTTTTTAAAAATTTCTGGTGGCCAGCTTTCATTTTTTTCTTAATAAGTTTTATAATTTCCCCTGTGTCGGATATTTGTGTTTGAATGTTTAAAAGTAGGAACATGATTATCCAAGAATTCATAAAAAGGATTATAAAATATTACGACGGCGCTGTCCACCTCAGGTTTCTAGAAAAGTCCAGTCAGAACACAAAAATTCATTATATAATTCAGGATAATTTGCCCTTTTTAAAGTTATAGGCTTTATTACTTAAAGTAATTTAAAGAAAAGTTAACTTGTTTTTTTATACAATCCTTGAAGTAAAATGGACAAAGGAGGATGATAAGCATCTTCATTTACCTACTAACGGTGCACAATTCCGAGTGACTGTACAATTAATATTAGCCAGTATTAAATATAACAATTTGCCATAATCATTGGAAAGAGAATTAAACTGTGTCGTATCTATAACAAACAATTCAATTAAATTGTTTATTGTGCGGCTTTTTCTATCTTTAAAGTTATTATTAACAAGTTTAGCACAATTAAAATCTCCCACAATAATAACATTTTATCTAGTCAGTATATCCCAGTTTCCCAAAGTTTCCAGAAAATTTCTATAATGGTAGACCGATTTAAAAAAATTCGATGGTTTCGTGTCAAGTAGCATTTGAAGAAGAAACAGTAACATCGCAAGAAACCTATTTAATATCTAACAACATTGTGTTGACATTTCATTGTCACCAATGTTGTGCATTCGTTATCGCAATCGTTATCGTGTAAACGAGACGCTGCTGCTCGAGCAGTAAGAGTTCATGAAACAGTAGCTCGTATACAGTATGTTCGACCTTTTTCTGAGTTACGTGGTCAACATTTTGTATTAATGCATTATAATACTTGATAATGTAGCTCACATTGTTCGAGATGTAACTGTAAATTTAGGCAAGTTATCCTGTGTTACATCAAATAATAAATAAATAAATACATTACAGTAGCCTGCTCAAAGCCCTGATATGAAGTATGCCAGCATAAAAGTTAATGGACCTTGAACTGAACCAAAAGAAAATCTGGTGCACCACCTGATTTCTGTTTGAACTGACCATTTTGTCAAGTGTACTTTGTCTTGATTGTCTATCTTGATTGTACTTTAAAATACATGCAGTCGTTCTTTTGTACTCAATTCTCCAAAGAAAAATAATACCAGACTATCAACCTCATAATATTCCATTAATTTACTAAAACATTATTGATAAAAACATTAACCTCAAGTTACATAGCGATGGATGAGATTAGCTATGCAAACCGATGCATTGGCAAATTCAACTATCGGTCTTGGGGAAAAATTATGGCCAACAAAATTGTAGGATATTTTATTCCAAATAACTTTGGTCATTACCATTTTTCGTGAGAAATTGGAAATAAAAGTTATTCAATAACTATAAATAGTATAAATCACCCTTGAATTCAATATGGCGACTGAAGCAAGTGGGTGAGATTCCCGAAACCGAAATGTAGACTGCCAGTGATCGGCCCCTTTAATTCGCGAAGAAAAATCGCTACTTACAATGTTTTCCGTGTCAAATCCTAATTTGATTGGACTATTAATAACAATATGTAACTGGATTTGAATCACTAGGTTGTATATTTTCTTGGTGATAGTGGAACAAGATGCGGAATAGAATTGAATAGATACAGATCAAGGAACATATTGTGTTATTATTTTACTAGTTTTATCACAAACAAACAAATTTAATAAAAAAAACTTAGTGGTGAGAAGCATTTCTACTATTAAGTGTTTAAACTTAAAATGTTATAATAGCAATTATAGAATAATAAATACTCACCAAGTCCCAATGTACTACACACTAGGGCACATAACAAAATCGAAGTAACTTGGGTCTTCATTTTGAGACCTTAATTTTGATTGCACTGAGTATTTTGTTGCGTATATATATAACGGTGCTAAAAAATTTCAGTATTTGCGGTATGGAATTTCAATAAAAATACGTCACTTACTTTTGAATATCATTAATACTAATACACATAGGTACATTTTTGTTCGAAAATAACTTGCATACCTAATGTAGATATTTCCCTAATCTTTCCATGCGATTTTATAAATTTTTTAGTAGATATGAAAATCAACATTTTTTTCTACAAATATGGGATTTTATATATCGGCTTCCCCATTTGACCCTTTTCTAATCCTATACTCGTATAAATTTTGAATTAGTTGAGATAATGAATTGCGATTTTCGGCAGCCTCCCTCTAATGTTGAGAAGTTTTTTCCTGAGTACCTATCCATTTTTTATCACTCCCGAGAGTAATTTCGTGGATAGGGCAACTTTGTTATTTTAAATAGAACACCCTGTGTATTATTTTATAGTTGCAAACCCCATTATTTCCTCTTTCCGAAAATTCCATATCTTTCATGGAAATTATACAGTGATGGTTTTATAAGCTTTTAAAGTGAATACGGCATTTTTTGAAATCCTACGAAAAAATAATGATTAACAAAGTCGACTATGGAAAAAAAAATAATATTTCTTTTTTTGCTGGAGGTTCCTTGTCAAACACGGTTCTAAATCTTCTTTGTGTTGTTTGGTAAGGTTTCATTGTACATTGTTTTGAAAATTGTTATACATGATCCTGTCCAATCCCAAGCAGCATGGTGACCGTCATTATTACGTTCTTTTAAGGTGATTTTAGGCGTAAGACGTCAAGTGACCGATATGAGGCCGAACATATGACGTAATTTCAATGTCGTCTTTAAAACGTCACTTTTTTCTCGTCTTTCAGACGTATCTTTTTAATCTAACGTTACTAATCCTTAGGACGTCATGAATTTGACGTCAACTTGACGTCATATTATCGACGATCATTTTTTCTCCCTTTCGTTATACTTATTTCTTATTTGTCTACAATAATTAATGTTATGTTAAGTTTGAGACATTTCAAAATTTAAATCAGAAAGGGCACCACAGGCAAATTTTTGAATTTTTTCAAAAAATTATGAAAAAATTGAATTTTTTCAAAAAATTTTGAAAAAAGTTAATTTTTTAAAAAAAAATTTTGAATTTTTCCAAAAAATTTTGAAAAATTTTTTCAAAAAAAAAATTGTTTCTGGGTCTTGTTTCCAGGATATAAAATTCTATTCTAATTCTGTAGTTAAAAAAACTACAAGACACGCCAAAATGAAGAGAAAGTCACAGCGAAATTTTTTGAATTTTTTAAAAAAATTTTGAAAACAATTTTAGAATTTTTTCAAAAAATTTTTTGAATTTTTTCAAAAAATTGTAAAAAAATTTTCAAATTTTTTGAAAAAATTCTAAAAAATTTTTCAAAATTTTTTGAAAGAATTCAAAAAATTTAATCTGAAAATTTTTTCAAAATTTTTTTAAAAAATTCAAAAATTTGGCTGTGACTTTTTTTCGTCATTTTGACGTGTCTCTTGTAGTTCTTTTAACTACAAAATTAGAATAGAATTTTGTATCCTGGAAACAAGATCCAGAAGCAATTTTTTTTTTAAGTTTTTTCAAAATTTTTTTAAAAAATTCTAAAAAATCTCAAAACTTTTTGAAAAAATTCTCTTTTATAGAAAAAGTCTCTTTTATAAATATCTCAAAAACTAGCAGGTGTCAAAAAATATTACTTAAGGTTGGGATTTTCTAGAGTAAGAGGCAAATAGATGCATTTATTCTGGTTAACTATAAATAATTAAAAAGCTATTGTTATAGTGATGATTATAATATACACATCCCACAAAAATTATCGCATCACCGAAAATGTTGCATAAGTTTGATGGTGTTTATCTTTAGAGTCGTTTGTCCGATACCTATGGATGATTTTTTTTTTTGATGATAGGTTGACTCTTCCATAATCATTTTCTACTGATTTTTTTTAAAAAAATGTTTTTTATCAAATACCGGGTGTTACAATGATCTTGCGTTTTGTTCCGACAAATTGTAACACCCTGTGGAGTTCATCTGCAACAACTGCAAATTATAATTCATAGCTGACTAAAGTCTCATCTTTCAGTAACATTCTCTTTTTTGGTTCTCTTTATTATCTCTGTTATTAAAGAAGAGACGTAGTTTTTTAGCACAGCATGTTATTATTGATTAAGTTTATATTTAGAAACAGAATATCAGGTAATTGAACACAATTTTAATAAATTTGCTTACAGGAAAAAACAATCAATTTTAATAGCGTGTATTTCCGCCTCTCGCTCCTATTACTGTTTGTATTCGCCTTGGGAGCCCTTCAAACAGTTTGTGTATATATTCCTGGTCCATATTGTTCCAAACCAACATTAGTCTATTTTGGAGCTCGTCCAATGTCCTACATGGGACTTGATCTTGCTTAATTGCCCATCTTATGGCCCTGGAAAGGACCATATGGGATCACATGGGGTTCCAGAATGTCCCTTATGTATCGATTGACCGCCATTCTTCCGTCATTGACTGCCACCAACTCCGTGCGCCCATGAAAAGAAATCCCTCCCCATATCATGATTGACCCAACAATATCAAGTTTTTGTCCCAAAATTTTCTTATAAGCCTGTTCTGTGGGCTTGCAATGAAAATATGCATTTTTAGTTAGCCCAGGCAAAGAAGACCAAAAAAGGCGAAATAGGAGAAAATATTCATGTAGAAGCCAATTTCGGCACAGCTATAGAGGAAGGTATCCTTAACAACATACTAAAAGTACTGATGGGTGGGAGTGGAGCTAATGGGAGAGGCGTTCTAAAGGTCCCTTTTTTCAGTTTTTGTTAATAACTCGAAAACTACTGCGTCTAACGAAATAACGTTCATATATTAAATTAATGTACATAAATTCATCTACAAAAAAGGTATTTTCAACTTTTTTCGCTAGGATTAATACTGTAAGAAAACGAAGAGGCACTACCTGAATTCGGCACATCGAACTGTAACGCCGACCAGATCTTGGGTTCCTTTTCTTGCCAACGAAGAACAAAGACCCCAAAAATTGGTCAGATAGAAAGTGGTATAAGAACAACAGGTCAAACGCGACGCGTATATATATTGTCAAGGGGTTCAATTCCGAGAGGGGCCAGTATAACGGACCTAGTATCTCAATTCTAGTAGTGTTCGTATGCCTTCCAGTTCTCCGAATATTAGTTTGTGTTAGTGAATCGAAATAATTGTGTTAAAATGAATTTTGGTTTAACAAATCTAAGTTACATAAGAGGCTCAAATTCAATCGTCATTGTTTTATAAATTGCAAAGGCAGACTACAACCTTGGTTAGGGTAGCTACAGAGTTAAATCTGTATTTCATTGTTAATTTTTTCAGGAATGTAAATTCAGCGGTAGCATCACGAAGAACCTTTAATGAAGGAAGGCAATTGTTATAGATATATATAGCTTAATTATACTGAAAATAAGATGCAAAATATGACGCCTTAATTGCCAATGGTAAATTTGTTATAAATTATTAAAATCTCGCGCGCCAGCAAACCGTTTCAAACAGGTTCAAAGTCGTGACGCCACATGCTACAATTTACAAACGACGAGAAGACCGATTCGGTCGGCTACAGAAGATCCCAGCACTCGACCGCTTGTTTTCCTAGATCATTCGGCCGCTTTCCGGTGCAACGCCAACCGAATATTGTAGCCTGTAACGTCAGAGCTCGTTTCGGGCCGTGTCAATGTTATCGGTGTTTTTAAATCCTTAATACTGATCGCGCGGAATTAGAAATATTGTTTTTTTGAAGTACACGTTTTATTACGTTATGGTTGTGCTGTTTTTTAGTACTATTTTTATATTAAAAATTTATTTTTGTCATGTTCCCTATTGGCAAAGTTGCTGTTGAAAACAAGTAAGCTGTGGAAATGGCACAATAAAGAAACAACATAAGAATGTGAAAAATATTCAACTTGTTAATCAATTAGCACTGGTCACTGATGTCACCATATTCTCCAAATTATTTGCAACAAATAACTGTAACACAGTAGGTACATTTAATTTTATTGGCAACCAACTATAAATAAAATACCTATATAGCACAATAATGAATAATATTATGTAACAACATAGACAACAATATATAAATAAATATGATTATTATTTAAAGTATAAGTAAATAACATAGAACACAGTTTTAATGACACAAAAAGAACGATATTAACTATAGAACGGATTTTACAACAGGTGCGACTCGCAATAAGTGCAATTTTAGAGTATTTTTTTAAGTTTACCTACGAAACACAGGACCGTAATGTTATTTAAGCACATTTATGTAGGTGGACACTTTGAACATTAGCAAGATCTTTGTAAATCTATAACCTGGTTATGTTATAATGCAAGTCTATATCACAATAACTAGAATATGTACAGAGCCATCCCAGCCCAGCTGACACTGTATTTCACGCATTTGAATCTTGATATTCTGTGACGAAAAAGCAGATGACTTAACTAGACATTTGAGTTGTATACTTTGCATGGCGAGTGATCAACTAACCTTCTCTCTGTGTCTCTCGTCAGCTGCTGTCACACAATTTGAGGCCACAGCCACTTACATGCTGAACGACCTTGCGCATATTTCTTTGAGTATATAATACCACGGAGTATAATGTTATAAGTTTTGAGTAAAAACTTCCTATATCGTGCCAATCCAGCCACTATTCACAGAAAGCACGAGTGAGTGAGACAAGTAGTAGACAGAGATACCTTGGGATGGCCAACTAATAAAAAAATATTGATATTTCATTATTTGAAAAACTATTCCCATTGAAAAAAAGATCCAATACGTATTAGACATTAAGTTTATTTACCTTGCAGCAGAATTAAAAATTAATTGTATTAAGATGGGCACTTTTTAAACTAGATGGTGACACTTGTTTTTTATAAATATTATTTAAGAAGAATAGAAAATACATTTATAGCTGGTATCATGTTGTAAGGGTCTAACATACGCTACTACTCCTCCCTCATAAATAAATTGTTTATCTCAACAGAGGATAATACAAAGTACAAAATCTGGGATATGTGAACAGAAAAAAGAAAAAAACTCACATTATCTATACGCTTACAAATCCAGTTATTCATCATTCATACTAATAATATTCAAGTCCAGTTTTACTCAGGTAGGTGTACGCTTACATGTAAAATGCATCTAATAAATATGATTCCATATCACAGACAAAAGCATGTAAGGACCTTAGAAATATTGTATTGTTCTTTTTAATGGTAAATTGTTCAGTGACCCCAAAAACCCCCGAGTAGTATGGATTTGGATTTTTTCAAAATGAATTGATCAATTTAATTCACAAGGTTTGTAGTGCTCTCACGAATCGAATGTTCAAAACCCCATTAAGATCCATCTTACTGCTCAAAAAATCGATAGCTAAGTTTTTAGTGCTTTATTTCCTCGACTATAACTAAAACTATTTCGTCATGCATAAGTGATATTAAGTACATTGACATTTGTTGCTTTCTATTAAATCATTGTAAAAGGTAGAATTATTGGTTGCCTTTTTGGCAACCAAGGCAAATTTGTCAGAGGCCATCTGATGACGAGTAGATTTTAATCCCAACAGCTGGCGTCTGCTACTTGTAGGATGCTTAATTGAAATGTAATAATAAACACTATTTAGTATAAAACCAGTACAAAACTATAAAAAATAGTATTTATGATGTTATGACATAGTTTTTCTTTCGATAATATACGAATATTTCGCAAAATATTGAAAAATTACCTTTCTCATTCTTGCCAAGATCGGATTCGTAGAAGTCCTCGTCTTAAGTGTATTTGCAATAAATATAATGTCCTAAAGTAGTATCCTGTGCCCATTATATATAGAAAAAATAGATACATTCAGGGATGAGCTACAAATCTTGTTTTTATATCAGTGAGATCAACAACAGAAGAATATTGTAATGCTACATTGTGCATTTAAAAAATTGTATGTTAAGTAATAATTTACTAAAACATCATTATATATGATATGCAACTAAGTTGTTCGTAATACAAATAAAAAAAGCGCTATAGAAGTTAACAGGTATTTATTATACATATTTAATAGTTGATTTGCTTTTTGGTAGCCAACCCTGCCGTTTTGATATAAAATTTAGTCAGCCAGCGATAACCTGAGTCTTATAAGGGAGAAAATAATACCCTAATGCATTCGCACTATTTTTTTGAGAAAAAAATGTTTACATACTCGTTAAGCTCTCCTTACGAGATAATGCAAAAAAAACAGACTGCCTGCAGCATCTTTGCTTTAGATATCTCCCTTACTCACACCAGTATACATTATAGGAACACATCACATGCGCTGACTTGTCTCTCCTAACTTATAATATTGTACTCCGTGCTTCCGAGGAACATATAAAATATTTAAACATTTATTTTTCTAAGTCATCTTGTATTTCCTGTATGGTCTTACCCTTTGTTTCGGGCAAAACCACATAAATAAACACAGTGCCTATAAGTGAAACGACACTGAAAATATAAAACGTAGTATCTTTACCTACAGTGGCTGATATGGACAGGTAAAATTTTGTAAGTAAAAATGCCAGGAACCAATTGAATGTTCCACCAAGGGACGTCATAACGCTCTGTATCTCAGTTGGAAAAATTTCTGCAGCTATCACCCATGGAATGGGACCAAGGCCCAAAGAAAAAGCTAGCAATAAAATACACACAGATACCACGGGCACGAATCCCAGATTTGCCAACAAACTACTGTGATCATGCATACGATCAGAAAACGTAGTGTATATTGCCAGTTGCAAAGTTGATATGACAATTACTAAACTAGAAACTAAAAGCAAAATCCTTCGGCCAGACTTGTCGATTATCATTGTAGAGGCAAATGTTCCGATAACTTGTATAGCGCCTGCAATTATAGTAGGAGTTTTAGTATCTTTATTTGTACCCGAACTACTCAAAATATCAGTGGTATAGAGAATTACCGGATTTATTCCAGAAAACTGCTGGAAGAAATATAAAGCAAATGATATTATGAAAGCTTTCACGATGGATTTTTTCCTCATCGCTTGTGTTAAAGAAACAGTTGCCCGAGTCCTAGCTTTTAAGTCACCCTCAATGTCATTTAATTCGGAATCTACATTGTACGATTGGCCACGTAATTTAATCAGCGACAATTTAGCTTGTTCATATAATCCCTTTTTTATCAGATAAACAGGCGTCTGAGGCTGAGGAGCAAATACCAATATGAAAACAAAGGCGGAACATAAACAAGAAATCGTCAAGTTAATAGGAGTCAAATATTTACCAAGTACATAACATAACAAGATCCCTACAGTGACCATAAGCTGAAAGAAACTTGTTAAAGTGCCCCGCAAACTTTTATGAGCAATTTCGGTACAATAAATTGGAACTGCAACACAGCATGCACCAGTCGCCATTCCTGTTATTATCCTACCAAAGTAGAACATTAACACATTGGTAGCGAATAAAATTAATAACCAGCCCGTTGTAAATGGTATTATTAACATAAGTAAAGTTTTCTTGCAACCAACGAGGTCACACATAAATCCCACTGGAATGCACATTATCATCGCTCCGAGTGAAACAAAAGATCCAACCCATCCTATTTCATCAGCGGATAATGTTATATTCCTTAAATTTCCATGTGCTAAATCCTCTTGTATTGGTGATGTCCAAGCAAGAACCATCCCAGAAGCCAACGCTGACAGGGAAGCTAGAGACAAAAACGTTATTGTACATTAAACATCAACAAACGGTACTTCTGGTCAAACATACAAAAAACTTCTAATATTTAATACCTAAAGAGCAAATCAAATTAACAGATTAAAATTTTCTGCATATTTCTATCTTGATAAAACTTGTGATAACCTTCATAGTCAATTTGTTACAAAAAAAAAATATTTATAAATAATATTATCTTCCAAATGGTAGAAAATTTGGTAGAACTCGTACAAAAGATAAAAATGTATAAGCAATGATGGAAATTCTATTAAAAACTCTGGAGATGTTATGAAACATTTGTACATGAATTTACAAGGAAGTGAATGTTACTGATAAATTGTATACTGATCAATACTGATAAATTTTAGTAGAAGGGTATACATAATCATATTGATACAAGGCCTTTCAAATACGAAATATTATATACATGATATTTTCACAATATATGAATGAATGATATTCTTATTTATAACATAAAAATTCCTATAATTGCACAATTAATTTGAGATTAAAATTTAGCCAATAACAGTTGCTAAATACGAAAATTCAGACCATGTCAATTTTATATTGATATTCCTGTTCACTCAGTGATTTCTGAGATATCTTTCTTTTTAATAACCCCGCACAAATTATAGGGGAAAATGGTGAAATTTGCTAAAATTTTAGTATGTTGTAGATTTTGATCTGCTGATCAGAACTGTCAATATCCCAACTCAATCGTATGACTAGGTATTGTTCTTTAACTACATAACATCCATGACATACCTGCAAACGCAGCAACATACTGAGGAAGTTTCTTGGGAGTCCCTTGCTCAACAAATTGTGCCGGTACTTTTCGCGTTTCCTTGAAGAGTTACAAATGTTATTAAAACTAATGTATGCTGCTTGGTTTTATAAAATTTATACTTACAACAATCGATTCATAACCTGATTCACTGACTGTTTCCAAATTCGTGTTATCCAACAAAGAAAGGTTATCGTGATTCATTTTTAATATCCCTGCTTAATTATTGTGTTTCTTCATTAAATTTCTCAATCAATAAATAATTTAAAATAAGCTCAATAAAGCAGTAAACCGAGTTCCATACTTGGACTAAAAATCTATTTCTGTATGACTGCACAGTTACCAGATTATCCTTGATAAGTTGACATATAAATTATTATTGTTGACAAACAAAGAAACATTCATAGGAAACAATAAACAAGTAGAGCAGGAATTGGGACAACAACACATAAAACGTGTTTTATGTTTGTTTATATGCTGTGATATGATCACAGATGTTTGTGATATGATTGTCTATGTATGATTGTTAACTCGTAGTTTAAATACATCGTAGATCAAATTATACGCACTCTCTTCTTCTTCCTTCTTCGTTAAGGAATGAAAAATAAAATGTGCCCTTTCATTTTTCTCTTTCATCAAGCAGACAGCGAGACAACATATCTATGTATATAAACTTTTTCTCTGGGGCATATAATTTCATGTTTTTATAGTTATTTATGCAACAAATGCAAAAAGTTAATGTTTAGACTTGAAATTGTCCACCGAAGCCGTCAGGCTGAGTTGGACAACATGTCGAGTGCAATAAACACTTTCTGTACGAGTTGCATACAATATTTTTCTACGTTCAGGCAAAAAACAAAAAATGTTTAACTTAGGTGGGATTGTCATGACATTAGGTGACATGTCATGATCTGTATGTCAAAATAGTGTAGTAGAATGACAGATGAGTGCAATAAAAATTGTAATGCATTATAGTGTTTTCGTTTGATATACAAACTAGAGCAAACATTGTGCGGCATTTTATAAAGAAAACCCGTACCAATTACTACAGAAGCGGTAAATCACATCACTATGCAATACAAAAGAATAGTTAGTGTAAAATCGTATACCGCCACAATTTCTTGTGAATAGAACTAGGGTCTCCAGTCCGCGGCTTAACATATCGATCGCTATCCCTCCTCAACTCATCTAAATCCGATTTCCCCTCTCGCTCACTTAGAAGACACCTGCATGAACAAGCCGGCGATTTACTGGGTTTACTGCTCAGTGGCGTATCATCATGCGCAATCAGGTGAAGGGACTTCAAAAGATGTCTTATGTCATATTCATATATGCGTAAAACTTTAAGCCAAAAAATTATTTTTGAAATTATTTAGTTATTTAAAATATATTGGAAAATTTTTGTATACTATGTGTACAACTTAGTGCTCAATTTAGCCAAAAACAATTTAAAATAAAAGAAAGAAACCAAATTGTTATTGCCCAGCAAGAACCACGGAGAGGTAAGACTGTTAGTAGGATTATTGCCCACTGAGCACCGCATTCCATTAGTTTGCATATCAAAGGAAAGCACTATAGGCCAAGTTTTGTTTTTTGCATGAAACTAGAAAAAGATGTTAATCCAATTTCAGGCATTAATGACTTGTACTAAGAACAGTTTCCAAGTTAATTTTAAATTCAAAATTTTTATTCATGGCCCTCCAGTCGTCAACATACACCACATATTTTCTACATGGGAGACCTGTGCACTCTGCAGACTTTGAACCCCAGACGAGGAAAGAGACTGTATGGCTCTGAACGGCTGAGCTAAAAGCAGTGACTTGAGATAACTTGCACCATTAACACTTAAAAATATTGATCCATAATTAATAATTCTCCAAACATTTTTAAAAATGGCAATCATTTGTTGCTGCTTGCTAATATAATAATTGTATTTGCTAGAGTTGATTATTAAAAAAATATTGATTATATAGGTCATAATACAAAAGTTCATCTAGATCGAGCTCTATCTACGTCGACAAATAAAAATTCCATAGTTATAACAAATAATTATTAAATAAACATGGAAAATTTATATTGAAATGAAAGGTTTCGAAGTTATTGGCGTCATTTTTATTTTATTTACAATATATTTATTATATTACATATTAATATATAACCTATTTTCTTGTATAAACTAAACATTTATATACAAATATATAAAATCTTACACAAGTTAATGTAGATAAAATGTCTACTTTAATATTGTTTGTAATTACAATTTTATTAAAATATTATACATGATTTTCTGACATTATATACATATTTGACCTAATAAATATACAGAAAGAGATCTGAAAAGTTGCTTGAATCATACTGGAATACTTGATCTAGAAATATCAGTTGCAACACTAGCATTGGACAAAGTAGAATAAGATTTTTTAATTTTTGTGCAACAGCATAAATCCTTCATTAAACCCCCTAAGCTTTCATTAGAACCACTTCTAAAGATTCCACTTGATACATCCTCAAAACTTGTGTCTCCTATAAAGGATTCTAAGCTACTCTTAGGAAAACCTTCTTTGTAATAGAGTTTTATAGTATCATAGGCATCCATTATAACAGAAATAAATAAGCTTAAAATTATATAAATATAAAGACTTATGAAAGAATATAAATATATTCTACTGAACCACCATAGTAGTGTTGATTTTGTAGACATGATGGAAAATGTTGCAAACATATCATCACCGTTTATTAAGGAAAAAAGGCATTCCGAAGTTGTAGATAATGATCGGAATTTTAAATGATAAGGCCCTAATATCAACCAACCACCGAACGTAAATCCAGCATAAATTAATAAAGCACATAGCAAAAATCTAGAAACCTGTGGTGCAGCCCTTTGTAAAGTTAATATAACTACATTATATGTTTTAAAGAAACCCAAGTATCGAAGAACGCCAAACCAAACCAACATATTTCCAATTCCTAAAAATAAACTACAAACATTCCACTGATCACTAGTAAATTCTTCACGTTCAATTTGTTCCTTAATAGCTGAACCAACCATAATCAAAATATCATTTATAATAATCATGATGTACCACACATTTAAAAATTTCATTCTATCATGATAAGAGAGCGGCTCCTCAAAATGAGATATAAAAAAAGTATCCGTTATTGTTTTCAGCTGCTGGGCTCGCCAAACTGCCCTACTACATAAAACAAAGGACACTATGCAGATAAGTATCACTAAATAATTTAGTAGGCTTCGTAAAAACATAGTAATTTCATTATCAGTCACATATTCTACATTACCCTTGCACATCAATCGGGTTGGTTCAGCATCCAACGATAACAACATTTGTCCATCATGATCCTCATTATCAAATTTAATCGTTATATCAAAACGATAACAATTTGGTGGCGTAATTCTGCCAGCGACCTTGAAATTTATAGTCTTAATAGAAAATATTAGTTCTGCCCTGACTAATGCAGAAAAACTTATATTTATGTCATTATTAGACATATAATGTTTAGAATTTAAATCACTATTTCTTTCGGAAATATTTAAGCATGTTTCAATAATTTCGCTGTTAAAAATATATGATTCGTTAAAGCCAAATATAACACCCTCCTTATACTGGTACAGACAAAGCATCATATCGGTCATCGTGTCATCCTCATTAGCATATGAATAAGGTCCTACTGCCTTTTTTAGATTTCCATAACCCTTGTATGCATAATCGATCGTTGAATAGAAGTCATCTATCTTATAGATTGCCAATGGTCCAGCTGCTGGTGGATATGCATTGATCTCTCGTGTTGTATCCCAACCTTTCAAGAATAAATGTGAAAACGTTAATTTATTATCCCACGTATAATTAATATGGTTATATCGACTGTACGCAAATAAACATAACTGCATCGTCACCAAGATGATTTTTATCACTTGTACCACAAACTTGTAAGGAAATCGTTTTTTAGCTTCCCATTTTTCTATGGGGTTCATAAAAAAGAATTGGAGCTTTCTTCTCATCCTTTCTTCGGTCAACACAGGCTTTGTTGGGTTTTGGCAACATCTTTGGTGAGTGATGCCACATCTTTCGTTTTCACAATTTGGTACATTTTCACACTCCAGGGAATTAGTAGGTTCCATTTTGTAGACTATATCTTGGGGTACACCATTTACCAAATCCGTAGCCCTGCTTTCACTTAAGGCTAATAAGTACCAATTACTAATAGTCATATGTACAAATATTTCACATTTCTTTTGCTATTTTCGTTTTCATAACAAACTATCACATTTGATACTGTGTCTGGTGTCACGAATTGTCAACTTGCCACTTGAACACCTGCGACGAATGTCAGGGGTGGTCAGGATTGTCACTGTTGTCAGTCTCTTGTATCTTCCTCTTTCCTCTTGTCACAAAACAGAGAATACAGAGATCCATATCTCAAAACGCAATAACTTGTGAAACACAAAGGAAGAGACAAATCTTAGGTTGCCTCCCATGCTTACAGTGCTGCCACACCCAAGACCATAAAACACCTTGCCATTTAACTTGTGTTTTATGACTCGTCAATATTTTGCCCCCGTAAAGTTATAAAGCGCACAGTACGGCTTTTCGATGTAGTAGGAAAACCAATTGCATGATTAATTGATTGTTGGTTTAATCAAATCTACAGTAACTATTGCTTATAACTTGACTGCAAATGAATAACGAAAAAGTTTGCCTTCAATTGTCTAATAGATTTGCGACTGCCTGAACTGCCATAGCCTAACCACAGACGTAGGATAAGGTCCTTTCTTGTGTGACGTAACAACACAATACAGATGCACCACAAAACACTTATATAAAATACACTCAACAGTGACAAGAATATCATAATCAAGAAAACATAAGAACCTTGCTCCATTGTGACAAAACTCTTGTCAGATCTAAGGTAATGTACACGTATCTTTAAGTATAAGAACAAGAAAGAAAATAGGAAAAAATTAGCAAAAATTGTAATCTTCTGTGTACTAGGCAACGAACCCACTAGTCTACTAATGCTCTGGGAAGCATCTGATGAACTAAATATCTGAATTCGAAACAACGTTGCACGTGATCAATGACGATTTCTATTATTAATTGTTTTGTGACGACTGGCATGTGTGGTAAATATTACACCGTTTGCCTTGGCACTCGTTTAAACTTTAATGTCGACAAAGTCCTAGTGTTTCGTTTTTAATAGTTTTTAAACTAATGTAATAAAACTTTTGCCACAAGCGCTTTTCATACGGCCAAATGATACTGCCCTGACCCTGAGGCACTCTACTTTTGAGGTGTTCTTTCTTACTTGTGTGTTCTATTCTGTGTTATTCTTCCATCATATCAGGTTCTTTGTTTTTGTGTCCGTGATATCGCTTATGACGTTATTTATGAAATATTTGTTTTTTTTGCTAAATTGTTCGGTAATAATAAAAGTATTGTTATATGCTATAATCATTGAACTATATATATTTATTAATAATTCTACTTTAATTATCAGCGATTGTTGAAAATAATACTTCATAAAGCCTACCCTAAGGTTATGCTATTTTTTAGTAAAGAAAAGGATATCTGTAAATATGTCAAATATTGAAATTAAACATCTGTTTAAAAATACTAGGTGAGTAGGAACTTAATTAATTCATATTTGTAGCTTATTTTTTACACTATTATATTTATTTTCAGGTTTTCAGACAATGATGTAAAATTATTATATTTTATCTTATATCTACCTATTGGATTAATTCTATTTTTAATAAGATGCCTACTAATTCTTAGTGTCCTTATTTTGGGACACATTGTGTCTGATACATCTGTAACACAAAAAATTATTAACAAAATTGCCAGTTTAGCATTGGGTATATCAGTGTCCATTGAAAATCCGAAAAAGAAAGAAAATGTCGATGTTTATGTTAGTAATAGTTTGTCTATATTTGATCACATAGCAGTTGCTAGTGCAACGAGTGCAGTTTCGGTAAGTACCTACCAACAATACAGTCTGTACTCGGTTTCGGAAATAAATGAGTGACTCATACCCGCTGTTCTCTTCCGCATTTAAAACAAAGCCAACGTCTTCGTCTTGGGCATTGAAACGCTGCCTGAGTCACTCATTTATTTCCCAAACTAAGTATAGATATAGGTGAATTGGTTTTTTTTACATTAATAATTATTATATAAGTGTATATCCTACTCAAAATTTATATAACGTCTGTTCTCTAAAGGATGGTTTTGCTCTTATTTTCTTATTACCTCTAAACTACAAAACAACCACTAAGCTCTTTTGGTAAGCATACTGGCTTCATATTTGTAAAGACCAGATGTCTGTAAAACCATATGGTTTACCTATCAACATTTACGTGTCTCGAGATATTCATGTAATATAGATAAAGAGAAGGGGAATCATGTTATCAAAAAAGGAACATCACTTCAGCTCTATTGTTAGGAAACTTAAGTAATAATAATAATAATTTCTCTCTGATGCGATATATATATAGTACTATTTAATTATTGCTACTTTTTTGTTACAAAAAATGGAATAAAGGTTTTATCTACTAAAAAGTTGCTCTATAACTGCTAAAAGAAATCCAGTGAAATAACAATCAGATTTGCAAGGCAGCCGTATACCATACTTCTGTAAAATCTTCCGCCTATTGGTGCCATTTTCTGATACAAAATCTGTATTGCATATCCTCTCCTTACCATACATTGAGTCCTAGGTGGCTGTCTGCAATGGTGCGAGAAACTGTGTCTCTATTTAAGACATATTAGGTATACTACGAGTCCACAATAATAGAGATTGACATAGGCAGCGTTTTCAATGGCCAAGACGATGACAGCGCTTTGTTTTAACTGCGCAAGACCAAGACAGTGGTCTCTATTATGTGAACTCGTAGTATAGATTTAACAATGCCGACTACTCGAGTACAATATGTTACTAAATATTTTTGAAAATATGACTATGAGTATCATATTAAGTAACGCTTAAAGGAAATGAAGAACATCCTTAGCACCTCTTGTAATAATTTAATAAAATAATCGTAGCTTTGTTTCTTGAGCAATCAAATCAGATAGAATAATAATATTAATTTCACATTTGTCATTATCAAAGGATATTTTGAAGTTGCAACAAAGTTAAAATACATATTCTGCAATCCACAGCTACGCAAGACCAAAAAATACTTATTAACACGTTTGTTGCCACCTTGGTTTCGGTTGACTTGTTACATATGCCACTTTACAATTTGGACAATTCTTAGGTTAGAAACATTTTTTTATAAAAAAAAAGACCGTTCGGAGTCTTGTATTCTAACTAACTAATATAGGACACAATATAACCTTGACTCCGTTTGGAGCCGGTGACACATGCCAAAAATCACCACCAGAACCTGTTAAACACCTGTTGCTCAATGACCTGTTTGGTCATTGAGCATCTAACATTTTTTTCAGCCTTGTATCAAGCTTGCATTTGAAAAAATGCTTGGATTAAGTACTTTTTACTTTGGAAGTGTTGCCAATTTTGATGGCTTCAAAAAAAACGTGCTGCAGTTTATATTGGAGAAGAAAATTCCTGTTTATTTTGCACCTGAAGGAAAAGTTACAAATGGGAAAGCCTTAATAACATTCCAATCTTATCCGTTTCAATTTGCCACGAAAGTTCAACCGATTTGCATAAGCATACAAAGGCCCTTTTTAAATATATCGGTGACTACCCTAGGGTCATCTTATTTCAGCGATGTGTTCTTCTTTATGTTTTCGCCATCTACCCACTATAAACTGAAATACTTGACACCTTTGGAGAAGAAAAGTCTTTCAGATATTGAATTTGCGGATATTGTGCGACAGAATATAGCCACCGAGTTAAAGGTTGGTATGCAATTGTTTTTTGTTCCATTTTTGTTGTAATTGATGATGTAAGTGAATATAACTTGGGTACAGTTACGGACTTCCATTGTCTCATTATGGTTATATTCGAGGTTATATTATATCTCCGTGTTACCTTCAACTTCAGCAATGGTTTCAGATTATTTACAAAATGAAGTGTTTCTTTTATTTTTATAAGCATCGTGTTTGTGTGTGCTATAACTTGTGATTGATAGACAATCTACAATTAATCAAGACAATGGATGTCCGCAGGAGCATACTGACTACGTGGCTAAATCCACTGAGGCCCTTTTTTTTGACCCTGGAAGCCAAAATTGAAGTTTCTTGTGATAATTTTTCATAAAATTTCTCTACTCACTACTTAATAAATTTTATATAGATAATAGTTTTTTGTAAATTTGGCAGAGGTTAACCCCTATTTCCCCTGATATATAAAATTGTTACATTTACTTACAATTTATAATATTACATTTTCTACGTTATTATGTTATTCAATCTGACATATATGTTTGTTCATATGTTGTGTTTGCATTCCCAGATTGATGTAACAGATTTTACTTCTGATGACCTAATCGAATGGGAAAAGAGGAAACTGGCAGAAGAACAGCATAGGTCAGAGACTCAAAGTATGGCTAGATCTGTCTTAAATAGTGAATTACAACATATGACAGTACAAGTTAAGGAAGTTCTGCCACATGTGCCCTTTAGCGCTATATATAACGACTTATGTAAGTACCCTTTTATTAATATTGGTACATTACGTAATTAATAATTAGGTGCATGAATGTATCTTATTGTTTTACTAATCTATATTATAACCATTTTATATGACCAATTTAATGACTCATCCAATTTGATATCAGATATAATTTAATCAAAAAAAACCAAAATAATATTAAAATATTAATGTTGAGACATATTATTATAAGTTTTAAAAAAATCAAGTACATTTTTTTGTGGGGCACTTTCATCGCATAGAAATACGGATTCACTAGAATTTTACTTCCTAACAATTGGCTACAGAAATGGGGTTCATGAAGATTATAAGTTAAACTTATTCTTCTCTTTTTTTTTAGACGTTACTAGAAATGTGGACAATACAATAACAAATATTTTAGAAGGGCGGGTTCCTTTTGTTGCCGAACAAAATACTTCGCCGAGTAGTGCTAGTAAGCCATCAACATCTGCTAGTTCTAGTTCCACTTCGTCTCCAAAGCCGGTATCAAATACAGGTTTCTTATTTAATACAGCAGCATCAGCATTTGCGAAGTCCGCTACCGAAAGGAGCAAATCTTTTCACGAAAGAAAAGAGCAACTCATCGCAAGCGCTAGGAAACGGTATATTGAAAACCATAACTTAGATCTACCTATATAAAATATATTTTTCAAAACTTAGTTTTAGTGCCAAAATACATTATTGATTTCATAAAGTATTGCCTTATCACCTTTATTCTGCACATTCTTAAACTCATTTGTTAGAAACTAAGTTTGTACATATTTGACTTGTTATTTATTTCATAACTAAAATCAAATTATATATAAAAGTTGTTTTGTTAATATAATACATTTAATTATGAAACACATAATTGTAGATTTTTTATTGCATTATGCAGCTTGACAGGCTTGACAATAGGGTCAAATGGTCATTGACCTCCCAATCAAATAATCAAATCAATCATCAAACCTCTTTAAAAATAAAAAAAATACTTCTATAAAAGTAAAAGTATCTTTAACAACAATTTAACATCAGAATTATTAAAAACTGTAGATTTCAATTAAAAACATCTAAAAAAGTGTCTCGAATCTTCAATTTTCATCCTTAATAGACCAGGGTCGATAGTCTTTGAAACCAAAAAAAATAATAGTAGGATGAAACCCATTGGAAAAGGTAAAGAATATAACAAAACAAAAACTAAAGGAAAAATAATTTACGGGCGATCTGAGGTCGGTAAATGGAGGGGTGAGTTTTTAAGGGTAAAAAACGGTTTCTCTTGATTTCCGGAAAATTCGTATTTGAATCTATTAGACGTGAAAAATAAATCTTCTACATTTCCAGAACCTGGCTCGAGAAAATAAATGTCATGATTGTTTGAATTTATTTGAATCAAAAGGACCAAAAGATCAATGTCTTGACCCACAACAATGAGTTTTATTAGTATCTCTGGCAATTTCTATCGAGGTCTTAATTATGTCAGCATCAGCATCTTCTTCTGCTTGTTTACAGGAAAACCCTTGTAACTGTAATCTTTTCATTAACGTTTTTATTATTTTGTCCTTGTTTTCTCGTTAGATAAAAATTTTTAAAATTAAAAGTTAGATAAAAATTTTCGGTTTCGAGTTTTTTTCGGTTCTTTGCATTTTCTGAAAACATTTGCCATAGTAGGTACTGTATATTTTTTTACACCATCAGAAAGTAGAGATTTCAACGAACAAAAGGCCCACGGACTTTTTAAAAAAAGCAGATACTTTGATGCGAGAATTTTCGATTGAAAATTAGGGTGCTTTTTCGATATTAAGTCAAAATAAGGTGAAAAAATAAATATTTTAAATCAAAAAAATTACAGTGTGTTTGGGATATAAAAAGGTAAGTTTTTATCAAATTTCTTCAAAAAAAAATTTTTTTGTAAAAGAAAAATCAAAAACCACATAAATTTTGAGGTTATGTGAAAAAAGTGTAAATACAAAAGTTGTAGATCTTTTTATTACCTACAACTTTGCCATTTAACTTTTTTCCATAGGGCTTGTAGTTTTGCCGGAAATCGAGGTAAACCGTTTTTACCCTTAAAAACTCGCCCCCTTCCACTTCCCGACCTCAGATCGCCCGTAAATTATTTTTTTTCACTTTTTACCATCTTCAAAGGCTTCAGCCCTGGTCTATAATTACAGACACAGCTTAAAAGTCGCACATGTTGTCCCGGTCAAAAATGAGATTTGCCAAATATCCCCTGTCCTTTTAAATCTCTATTGCTAAGGGCACTGCGGCTGGAGACTGCCGAAGAGTGAGAAAGAATCAGCATAAAATTAACATGTTAAAACGAGCGAAAACGTCAAGCTAAGGCAATGACCGAGACCACCCCTACTGAGATCACTTCAATAAAATTATGTATTTACAAAAAGCAGATAGAGGTTGACGCTTCATTACAAGGATAGTAAATTCGCAAATAATATTAATAATTATTACAGTGAGTGATCATAAATACAAGTAAATTAAAACAAAAACAATTAAATATGTAAAGTACCTACCTACTAAACTAAAAAATGGAAATTTAATGAATGTGTGGAGAGATATTAATTGTTTTTGGATAAATTAGATGAGATTGCCAACAATAAAATACACGAGCAGGTTGCAGTGTGTAGTGACTGTAGAAAAAGTGTAAAAAAACATATAAAAGAGAACTATCATTAGAGCAGGTGACAATTATTGAAATAAATAATTTCCTAAATCTAATGAAAATGTACCTTTGTCTGTTGTATAATTAACAAAGAAATCGACTTATAATCGGCGGCTATAGACTTCATAATTACTGCACTTAATGTGGAAACTATCGTTTTCTCTTTTGCACCATAGCGTTTTGTGAGGGACGTTTCAATAGCCAAGACGAAGACAGCAGCTTTGTTTTAACTGCGGAAGACGAAGACAGTCTGTAATTTTATGGAGTCGTAGTATAACCTCAATTTCAACAAATATTCCACTCTTCAACATGAAATTTCCACTGAATATAAGCATTGGCAATTGTTGAATTCTAGAACTAATTGGGGCAAATATTGTGTGTAAATATCAGTCTAAAAATACAAAACTTTTCACTTTTTCTAGCCTTCAGATGATCTATTTATTGTTCAATAAATAGTCATATGTAAAACCTCTTGTAACACAACGGCATTAAATTCCGTGTCTATACGATAAATATAGAAAACGATAGTGGTCCAAGAATGGAACCTTGTGGGATATCTGAAAAAATAATAAAACCACGTAATTACATAACAAATTTATTTCTTTTAGAACATGTAAAATAATTATTTGGCACCTACGATTGGGAAAATACTGATTCATGTTAATTTACATAAACAATCATAGCCAACAAAAACTACCTCAATGGCAAAGAATGTACCTATTTTATATGGACCCTCTTGTTAAATAAAAATTACCTAAATATCACTTATGCTATAGTAGACTTTAAAAGCAATGATGTATGTATTTAGCAGTACAGGCTTCCACCCCTGTTTGCATTGAAGTGCCTCGAAACATAATTAGCGATTTTGTCAGAAAGGCCTAGTCTAACAATGTCTTTTTCTAAATCCTCTTCTTTGCCCACACCAACAAGATAACCGTTGAGACGAGTGGCGACGTGCGATGTCTGCAATAGCTCAGGTGTCAGGCCTAAATCTTCGCATAGCCAAGTGTGTTCTTGCAATCTGTATTTTTGATGGTAACTAAAAAGTAATGGTACATAATTAATATGGCAATTGCACACATTACACACATTTATTATATCAAACGGGAGAGGAAAACTTTTTAATTGCGAGAGGATATAGTTTTCTTTATCATACTGTAGGTAGGTACATAATTCAGTGTAATTGATATTACAACTGAAAATCATGAGAAAAATGGAAACATTGGGATGGCCAATATATTTTGTGCAAATTCTGTGATCAAACTATGGAATAATTTTATATAAAACAGACATTACAGCCCCGTTGGCTGTGACTGTGGTAGAAAATAAAAAACATACGCATATAGTAAATTTCAATTTGTTATATGGACAAAAACTGATTTAAAAATATAACTAAAATTAATATAATATAATAAAACATAGAATGTAATGCTAGCAGGTAACTTACTCCTCTGCTGGGTAGAATGCTCCTGCTGGTGCAAGTTCAGTTATCAATTTTTCATTTCTTTTATGAGATTCCTTTTTCACCGATATTTCAGAAATTCTTTTTTGATCTTCGTTGTGGTACAATATAAGAGACATGTACTAAAAATAATTAAACGGAAGATAAAATTTAATAAGCTAAATTTAAATGCATGTATTATCGACATACTTGTCTCTTGATGATAGTAGTCAAGCCATATTCATGGTTTTCCCAAAATAATGCTAGGAGGTCTTCATAACTGATCACTTTTGGGTCATAATCTATCTCGATAACTTCTGTATGGTCTCCCCTAAAAAATACGATGCAAAATAAACAAAAGCAGCAGAGAAAATACATGTGATATAGCAATAATATAGGTGATATAAATATAAATAATAGGTATATACATTGGTCACTATCACACAATAACTGACTTTTTGGCAATAGTGCTACTATTCTTGTAACATCCACATATTTGTAACAATTTTGCTTACAAGAATTTATAAAATATTTGTTGCTACCGCACATGGAGGGTTCGGCCATCTCCTCGTTCCTTGTAAGTATAGGCATAGATTAATCTATGGTATAGGTAACACACAATACTTGGGTTGCCTATGTAAGTTTGTAAGTAAGAGACAAGTACGGCATGACGCATGAATGGGATGAAATACTGTTGGGCCTATAGACTTATAACCATACCAAGGGTGGGCCCCATACGTCTATGGGTGGGCCCAACGAAAAGTATCGATATGTAAGCTTTAAAGATTTCCTATGGAGAAAATCTTTAGCAAAATAGAAAATCTTTTAGTTATAGGTAGCTATTCTTTCAGTAACGCAAATCGCGTCTCGACATTTTGTGTCCATTTTCTTCACCTTCGGCTCAATTAATAATTTTAAGTGCTCAATCCCAATAGTCAATATTCTTGTAAAATTTCTACTACTACTAGGTACTCCACGTTCGGGTTGGATCGCTTATTAATACCTTCAAATATCATTGGTATAAGTCAAAAGTGCTTTGGAAGTAGGTATATAAATTTTGGAAAGTGTGTATGAAGTATTTATGGAAATTTTTGGAAGTATATAAATTAAATACAGAATATCGGTAATACATACTGTCAATAGTAGTTATATAGTTATATTGTAGTGCAGTAAATAGTAGGTATTAGTGTGACCATTGTTGGGTTTTAAGTTTTAGTGCTTTAGGAAAAAGTCAATTCACAGGGATTTTTGAATTTATAGGTAAAGTAACACCGTCAATATAATAGGTGATAATAGTTAACGTACGTCAATAAAAGGGTACCAAAACACAAAAGTCAAATCATTAATTCCGGTAATGCGAAAATGTCTGCAAAGCGTCTGCAAACTTTCAAGAATTGAATGATGCAATCGTTTCATCCTCGCGATCATTCTGCATTCCTAATAATTCTGTCTAATTAACCCAGAACAGATGTTACCCGTAAATAGTTGCTATTACCGTCGGCCACAAAGCTAAGAGTAAGAGCATTTATGATTTGTACCAGCGCCGTACTAGGGCTAGGGCCCGTAATATTTTTTTTGCAAACAGCACTAAAAAAATATTTGAAAAATGAAGAATACGAAACAATACAGTATTTTAAAATTTAAAGATGAACTTTCCCGGCTCTCCTTAACCATTATATTTATTATACCATCGCAATTTGCTTCTCCCCGATATTATATTCTATAGACATGGGGGTCTGATCATGTTGCATGTGGCCCACGCCCACATGTGCGATACAGTAAGGGCTTTTGCAGACGGTGCGATTGTGGTGCGATATTTCGTTTGCGGCATATCGCAACGATATCGCGAGACCATTAAAATATATGGCATGTTATGAGCGTTTTTCACATTATGCGGAAGCAACAAAAATAGCCGCAAACTAATTGCGGCATTCTATCGGATCGCAGTACAGTGCGTCTGTGGGTCAAATACCGTCCGTTATTTTTCCGTGCGGTATTAAACCGACCACTAAAATAAATGCACATTTGCAGACATGTCGCTGTTGGTTGCGAGATTTGCCAAAGAAAAAAATTCCAAGGTTGCGATTCTTGGCAGTTTGTTTTGAGCTATTTTCTTGATGTACCCAATAACGTCTTGATGTATCGATTAATAACGTCGATTTAACTGATTGTTACATGTTTCCTCCTTCGTCTTCGATGTAGCAAAGACAATAGAATAATTGAGCTCTTATTATTCACACTGCAACTACACTGCACAACAGAATTAACAACTTACGTGACTGCGCACTGCCTGCAAGATAACCTGAGCCGACAACACGGCTGAGCAATTTTTTTTATTTACATTCGCTGAAAACCAAATTTTATCGACCCGTGTGAAAGCTTTCTGCGATACGACGCGACATGCCGCAACCGGTAAATCGCATCGCAAACGCACCGTCTGCAAAAGCCCTAATACAGATAGCAGTCTTCTCGCGTTGGGAGACAGGCATCAGAATGCGTCACTTCAGACGTGCACCTACGATGCGTGCATCCATGGTACAGGCTTGTGTAGGTATTTAAACAATGCAAGAAGCGATTGACAGTGTAGGTATGTACGCTGCTATTAATCTTTAGTACTGCTGTCGGTGTATCGGCTTGGGCAAATATCTTTAATTGCATATTTAGTTTTATCATAAAAAAATATTTTATGGTAATTATTTATTTATAATAGGTACCTATAACCTATATATTAATTAAAGTGCCGACTCCTTACAACAAATCTTATTACCAGACCTACTACCTACTTTATTGCGGAAAAATACCTGTATAGGTACGTCGTCTCTATTGGTCCCCTCGCTGCTAAAAAAAATATCGGAATGATGGAGTAAAATAGTCCCCTTTTAGTTTTCCAAGTGTCTTTCTTGCTGCGCATCAGAAAGGTTTTCTTACAGCGCAGCGGACGAAAATTACGATATTGTTATACCTACTTGAATTGTAGCATAAAAAATATTGTATTTTTTCAAGCTTGTATTTCGTCTTTACACTTCTAAATAGTAGGCATTGATTATTATAATTGGCGAAATTGTTTTTTTGGATTAATGTAATAATATATTATTATCAATAATTTATCGTAGGTATTTAATTTATAAATATTTAGCCGTACCTGTCATTTTTAGTGCTCGTACTAGCTACCGCCTTGCAAGACAAGGTTTGTTTACTTTCATTGGATTCCAATGATCTAAAATATGGACAAACAACATTACAGCATTATTATTTTAATGAAGAAGCAAAATAAATACAAACATAATGTCAACCTACAATATGTTTGATAACGCCGATGCAACGGTCTATTTTTGAAGTTTGTGTTATTAAAATATAAATTAAATATGTACTATGTATGTACCTATCATAGATTAAGATATTAGATACCTATTATATTATACACTTATTGGAATTGCATATTATGGAATAATACATAGACAAATTCGTAGACATTAGCGTAATCGTAATGTGATTTTAATGAGGTTAGGTATTTATTCTCTATTCCCGAAAGCTTGAAATAAATAATACATATAGAGAGAGCAAAAAACTACGCGAACATAGGTAAGTACCTAACTAACAATGTAGTTAATTCTTAAAATTTAAACAGCTCAATTTATTGTTTAAATTATTGTGCGCAAGGAAACAATTGCAAAGTTCGATGAAACATGTCCTAGTTTAAAGCCTACTGTATAAGCCGCTACAGTACTCAACTTGTCTAATTTCATCATTTTTCGATGGTATCTACAGTAAAAACACAGAAGGTGCGATGACGACATGGTATATAACTGACTAATACACCGGGTGACCACGCCATTTCCACAATTTTTGAGCTATCCAAATTAAATTTGCAGCAGTAATTTACGTCCTAAAGACTCATTTTGGCCTATCCGATATTTTTTTCTACGTCCGGATTCGACGTGAACTCAACTTTGGAATTTTAAATGGAACACCCTGTATAAGTATTATTAAATTTTTGAAATACTGAGAAAATTTGGGGAGTTAAAAAACAACGGATTTTTTTAGACAATTTCATTTTTGAATCTAGAATGCCACGGTTGGTCTAATTTGCTTCAAATGGACTGGTACCTATAACACCCAAAAAAATACATCGACAAAAAAAAAAGTGTCTTGGCGTGCAATCAAATTTGATCAAATCACTTTTTTGTCAATTTTCCCAAAAGATTTAATAATGGTAAACCGATACCATAAAATAAAACTTTTTACTTGATATAATACATCCTTGATATATCTGCAATGTGCGAGAGAAAAAAAAGGAAATTTCGGCCCGATTCAGTAGCCAGCAAAATCCCTCGACTTGACACCGTTGGATTTTTTCTTATGGGGTTATCTCAAAGGTAATGTTTAAAATTGTCTCAATTCACCCAACATGACGGTATGTATTTATATGTAGCAACTCGCTGCTGGACCAAAGTTAATTGCACATATCAAGATCTACGTTCACACCTCCGTGGTTATTTGTGCTGCGACGCACGACGTAATAATTTTTACTTAGGTACTAAACTAAAATGTTTAAATTAGAATGATTTAAAACTCCAAGAATAGACTATTGACTTTAGACATGTCAAAGTTTGTATTTATTTGCAACGATGATTGATTATTTATAACAATGGATTTACCCCCCGGCATTATATATATGACATTATTAAGCCCAGGCGATTATCCACTTTATACTGAACTCTTATCCAAATAAACTTGTCAATTTTGTCATACGTAGTCATAATGTTTAATTGAAATATAATCATAAAATTCATTGGCAGGGGTCCATTAGCAGGGATCATCGAGTTCATAGGTACATATTACATATAAAATACAATAAATTGAAGCTATCATAAAATATTGGTTTTCTATTTATTGTATGTACCTACATCCAAGTATTCCAAGTAATATACGTTAAATAACATATTTTGAGTAGTAATGCAGAAGAATGAGTGTTTTATGTATGAATGGATGTATTTAGAATATAGAATTTATAGACTAAAAAATTACTTACATTTTTTTGTACACTGGGTCCAAAGTCGTGCCACCGGAGTAGCCCACGCGCGTACGCAACACACCAGGCTGTGCCCCGAATAGGGCATCACAGGCCCAGAAACATCCCATACCAAATGTGGCCTTTTTGAAGGGGGTATTTATCTCGTGCAAAATGCTAGGCATTGTTATCTGTGAAATAAAAATATATTTATGAATTTAAGTACCCTTAAATACACGACACTGCAGCAAATCCAGACAAAATAGACAAAAAAAATTAGTAAGTGCAAAAATTCGCATAAAAAAATTCCTACTCTTGCTAAACATTGTATTCAAGGTCAAACATATTTTTCACATATTTCTCTTAAACTGTACCTAATCGTAAAAATATATAGTACCAATGACTTAGTTTTCTTTAATAATAACATATTAAAAATAAGTAAAATCTAGCCATTGATTTTTTTATTCTACAAAATTGAAAGATTTAAGTAATTTGCGATTTTCTCTAAATTGACATTTCTTTGCCGCCACTATTTTGTGTAAGACCCTGTACAAACATATGTGCCACATTTTAAGAAGACAACAATAACCCTACAACCCAGAACAAAAAGTTTTAATTTAAATGTACGATAATACAATAAACAATATTTAAATAATCCAAGTTTAAGTACCTATTAATACTCTCAATATATTATTAATGAGATATTTATGAAGATTATAAACTCAGGATATTAATAAATCTGGCAAGTCATGCCAATACTAAAGAGATAATAATAAATAGTGTGATACGATAATTATCAACGTCTACATGTACTATGTAGTAGAACTGAATGTTTCATCAGATTTAGAAGTTGAGCTTTCAGTCAGCGATTTAGGTCAAGTGGTGGTGGGATTTCCACTAGACGCATCGAAGACATAATCGATCTAATAATTTTAATTACGTAGTTTTATTTTATCAACAGGGCATAGATTACTATATTTGTGTTTAAGAATATGTATTAATGTTGTGTTTAAGAATACATATAATTTTGGCAACTATCGTTACACATCGCGACGTCGGGATTCTCACGTAGTAATCACGGTCTCGATGCGATTTGCCATAACGGTCTCGTGACCGCATTAGTTGGAATAAGTCGCACATATGACGTCCTAACGACGTCGCAAAATTACTAATCCGACATTCTTAGCCAACGTCGATGAATAAATACTAAGGTAATAGGAATAAGTTACCGTGACACATATGAGAAATAATGTCACTGTAACTTCTTCCGGTCAGCTTGTGGGTGCTTCTCTTTCCCTGTCCTATCTTCTGTTCTTACTCGTCGTACTTTAACATTTTGTACTTTTACACAAGAAGGTGGCGTTTTTGGTTTGTCAGGTTCTACAGACCAAAATTGTTTCAAAATACTCGCGCTCATCTTGGGAGAAGTTTTATTGGCAGTTTAATTTGAAATTTAAATGACATGAGGGTCCAACTTTACGGGCTCTTACCACTTTCTTATTCTTCGAAACACAGCATTCCTGAGGATCTTTTTGACTTTCTCATAGTGGACTTCCAATTTCTATAATCACGTTTTCTTTTTCATGTGGCTTTATTCTTTACTTCACTTTCAGTTTCCGTATTATGTTCAGTTGAGGATATGGAATCCTCTGACGACCCTCTGTCACTTTCAGATTGCATAATTTTTGAGTCAGCGTCAGAATCTTCAAAGGGCTATCTGCACTTGGTGAGTGATCTACGTTATCCGATCTTGATCCGTTATTGTTATTAGGAGTAAAACATCATAATATTTGTTAGATTGGACTGATATATCACCACGTTCGTTAAAAATAATAATTTTTTTCTCAAAAACGACAAACTGTGTTACTCTGAATTTTTTAGGTAGTATTAGAAAGAGAGTAATCTATTTCTGTCCTCAGTTTTTTTGAGAACTCCGTAGGAGAGACAATATTCAAAAAAATCAAGTATGCAGTGGATGACATTAAAAATAATAATTTTTTTCACAAAAATGACAAACTGTGTCACTCTCAATTTTTTAGGTAGTATTAAAAAGAGGATAATCTATTTATTTCTGTCATAATTTTTTTAGAAACCCGTAGGAGAGACAATATTCAAAAAGATCAAGTATGCACTGTATGACATATTAAAAATAATAATTTTTTTCTCGAAAACAACAAAGTGTGTCACTCTGAATTTTTTAGGTAGTATTAAAAAGAGGGTAATCTATTTATTTCTGTCATCAGTTTTTTTGAGAAACCTGTAGGAGAGACAATATTCAAAAAAATCAAGTATGTAGTGTATGACATATTAAACGCAGTAGTACTGGATATTGCATCCAAACCTATAACGCTTTTACCTCTTCATTTATAACTAAAATTTCCGTCCCTGTCTACAAAAGACTTTGGGTTTCATTATTCTACCTCTTATAAAATAAACTAAAGTTCTTACGAGATTTATTGGATTCGAAGATAAGTATTTCGTCACGTTCGTCATATTCAGTAATAAGGGATAAAGTATCTAAGCCTGAAAACAAACCAAATAAAAAAGTACATACGTGATATTTTCAATGTTTGAGTTTCCTCCGGTAACGCAATGTGAAATTCTTTGAGCCGCGAAAAAAAATGGCCTTAAAGCTTTTTAACACGTGTTAAGTGGTTTTCCCTATAAATACACATAAAATTAACTAGGAGGCAAAACATTGTTTGATTGTTTTAATATAATTTTTAATATAATATAATTTTGTTCCTTATTACGAACTTTAGTAGTTTCGTAGTTAAATTTATGACCTGTTTCGTTAGAATGTTTTTTTAGAGCTGTACCTAATATTAGCTCAATGTTGTGTTATTTTAAACGTTTTTCAATAAGTTGCATAGTTTGACCAATGTAGACTTTATTGCATTGTTTACATGGAATTTCATATATACAACGTATAGGTTTTCAAGTGGATTCTTGTCTTTAATGTTGGGTAAAGGAATTTTAAGTTGTTTGTAGTCTGTGCTGTGTGAATATCGTATGTTTTTAAAATGTTGGAAATATTTTCTGACAGTTGTGGTACCTATATAGGTAGGGCAATATATGTTTTATAAGGATTTGTTGTATCGATTATTGTTTGGTGGGAATTGTGGTAGTTGTGAATTATGTTTTTGAAAATTTTGGTGATTAGAGAAACATGGTAGGTACTTAGTTATTATTTAAAATAAACATTTTTTGCTTTTTCTATGCATTCTTTTCTAAAAATGGTAGGTAGATGTTAGTTTTAGTGATCTGTCTGCAGTACCAATTATTACAGTTTTTTATGGGCATAAGGGCTTTTTGAGCTGAAATTGATTTATCTACCAGACCATGTTGTTTTTCTATGTTATTAAGTTTTATTGTATCAATAAATTATTTGAATGTCCAAAAATCGTTTATATAATGGTTTGTTTTTCTAAATGTTCTAAACAACGTTGTCTAAACAACAATCACTTTTGGGATATCTTCTACCTAAAGCCGTCCACGTCTATGCAAAAAAGGTGGTGATTTTTTTTTACTTCCCGCGGTTTTTCGGTTTCCTGTGTCATCGGAAGTTGAAATATAGCAACTGTTAAGGGTTTAAAAGATAGCTAATTCATTCTAATTTCATTTGGCACCATCCCGAAGGATGCAACCCAAACGGCTATTACGCTACGTTTGTTCCAGGACATTGGACATATGAACGCTTCTCCAGGACTTCCACACCCTCGAATTCCAGGTAGCCAGCACGGGAGGGTTGGGGAGTTTTGATGTGTTGTTCAGCACATAAAGTAGAACATGTGTAAATTTCCAGCGTTATAATAATTACTAATACCCGCCTATGACTTTCTTCCTCATGAAGATGGCTTAGGACTTTTGGTATGTTGTTCAGTACACTAAATAGAATATTTCTACCAATTTTCAGATTTACATTATTTTTTCAGGCTCAAATCCTATTATGCCTGGGCTATATACCTACATTTTTCAGATACATGCGAGGCACAGACATAATAAAACAACAAAACAACGTTGTATAATAAATACGATATACGTTACACCAAATCTCTTTCGTACGTGTCGGCACGCGTATCGTATCAGAGTTCTGCGTAAGTTGCGTAACATGCACATGAATCAGCTGGTTTTATTAGCGATAACGATAAAGTCTTGTGTAGTTATGTTTGTCTTGTGTAACATTTGCATGCAAATATGTAAAAATAAGTCATTCTTAAACATAATCCAGGATTAACACGTACGGTGCATCTATTTATATTTATGTAATATCAATGATATGTCTCTGGTAATATTATATTGTACCTACTCTACCACCCAGCATCATATCTTTGACTATGGGGTAGTTATATAATCCAAGAGCATAGGTATCTGCTGTATAGGCTACCAGATCGCGGCCAAGGCTCTCGTACAGTGCTACTGACCGATTTGCCAATTATGAAATGCGACGCGACGCCCGCTTTATCTATTTTTATTTGTTGGTATGCCCATGCAGAATTATATTAATAATTTAAGGCTTGCCCAGGTGAGGCAAAGTGAAGTACATGCAACGCAATGGCGCAAGCACTTAGATAATAATAATTAATATATGTAGGTATCTAACACATTTGCGACCGGAAAACTAGTAGGTACTACCATATGCTTACTTCACATGCAATGCAACAACATATTGGGCACAATCCGGGGGTTAAGGAACAAGAAAAACAACCGGAGCAACCCTTTCCATATATAGATATAGTCAGCCATAAAAAAAATTGAAAGGTGTATTTTCTTTAGACAGGACTTGATAACTGATCGATTGACTTGGTTTTTCTTTTCTTGTTTGTTTATCGTCAATTCTAAACAGTTTATTTATAACGTTATATAATATGATTTAGCATCTACTGATAACTAGAGTTACGAGAGTCACAGCAGAGTACACACAGAGTATACAACACGACATAAAATCAAAATGGTTACAAAAAAATTCATAAGACAAAGTCCAACAGTCCTAAAAAATAGAATATAGGTACCCTCAGCGATTTATTTTGCAACATACGCCAAAATCGGTCTCTTTACTGGGCTATTATAACCGATGATCCAAAGTAGTGTTAGACATTGTATTGTTAATTGACGAAATCAAGTACAATAATTAATGTATGTGGAAGGACAAGGTCAAGGCACACGAGCATGTCTGCAGATGATCGATTACTAGTGCTGCAAACAGTGCAAACACTCCGAAACTGAAAAAGCTCTCAACGGAGATTCTAACAAAAAAAACGTAGATACTCGAAGAACTTGCAGTTTGATTTGAGGCATTTGAGGAATTTGTGAATAAAAGCTCTGAAGTCCAGACGTCGCGCGTCGTCGAATAGGTACCGCTACAAATTTTTTTCGAGAACACCATAACTGGAATAATAATTGGGACGTTCACAATTAATTCTCGACCGCACACCGCGTCGATTGCTGTGTAATTGACTTTTTTAGCAAAGCTACCTGCGCCGTGACGGTAACATTAATTAATGTATTTTATTTTAGGTTCATAATTTCTTAGTGGATATCGTCCTCATCTCATCTGACATATAGTTCCTTAGCAGCATCTTTATAAGATATTATGTTTGTCTATATAAGTTATATGTAGGTACATATCTATTGATACCTAGTTATATTATGACCCTGAAAATGAAAATGTGTTCCATATAATCACTATTACAAAGTCAAATGAGTTTTATTTTAATATAATTATTAACCGCCAATAATTCTTGCCTTGCGAACCAGTTCTAGAACGAACTTTGTATCGTAGATTATTGAGATGATTAAGATTGATTGAATTAACTGTAGATCATTGAAACATACGATACTAATTCAACAAAGCCCATCATGAACTGCTATATGACCTATTTTATATTCGTGTATGTCCGCAGAAAAAATTGGCAATCAAAGTACAGTACATAGTACCTACATTTTTTTAGAACTAAGAGAAATTCTCATTTTTCAAATGGTTAGTAATGGTAAACAGACAACATACAAATTATACCTACTCACTAATTTGGAAATGGAAAAAAATAGGTAGGTACCAACGTATTTTGTTTTGTGCCAGTAACTATTATAATAAACGTCTTATTGACAACCAATGAAATCTCGATTTCATGGATATTTTTCGTATCTAGCGTTTTTGCCTTTACCGCCTTAGCAACGGGCGATAATCGATAATTTCCCCAGGGAAAAATTCGATTGCTTTGACTACCAGATTGACGCAGTTGTGTAGGTTATATAGTAGCAATTTTATTAACACCCAATCGGGTACAAAATTATAAGTAATAATTATTTGGTTCTCTTTTCTAAATTTCAGCATCAAGATCATTTTGTCAATCATGATCACATTTTATATTTTATCAATTTCAGCATCATGATCAATGATTCAGTTCCAAAGAGCGAATACATTTTAAATTTTAATACTACTTTATGAATACAAAACGAGTGACAACTGCCTTGTCAAACGAAGAGCCAAATTTCATGCTGTTTTTTATTTTAAATATAGTAATTTGAGTGATTCTCTCGCCAAATACAACAGGGGACCAGGGGCGTAACTACGAGGGGTCCCTAGCCCATAGGAAAATCACCCATAAACGCGTGTTTATTTAAATGACACGCAAATAATAGAAAATGTAAATAACCTTAAAAATACATCAAAAATTTGTTCTTTAGCTAGTTGTTATAGAAAAACTGCATTTGAGATGCGAATCTTCTCGGACTGGCTTAACTAGAAGAAACGACAAGCCGTTATCGAGAAGAACCTGAAGATAGCAGATGTGACTTTCACGAAACGTCGTTCTAGAAGAATAATTTTAATGCCGCGCGGCGCGTATAGGTACTGTAAATGTGACGATGTCATTCCAAATCCAAATGCTTCTTTTAGTTTTGATTTCATATACTCTGGATTATTTGTAGAATACAAAACTGTTCGGTTTCAAACATCATTCATAAGGTATTTTCTCATTGATATCACAAGACGTTGCACAGGAATTTGCGTCCCGAACATTTGGTGAAACAGGCTTTTCGCGAAAGAGGTACCTAGTTCTCCTGGTAATTCGTTTTAAAACCTACTGAATGGGATACGCCTTTAGATCACAAGTTTACCTAGTTTGGCGCAGGCCCAGGCCCATTGGAAGTGTGCCACTTTTTAGGTACTGTTAAATCCGGCTAGGATAACTATTTTAGGTATATGTATTTACTGACGTATATGTTTCATTCATTTGTCGATTGAAACAGTTTTTTTAAATCGGGAAACAGTTTTTTTTAATCGGGCCCTGTGCGGAAAGTCGAAAAGCCCATTCGCGCCGAGTATATACATATACTACAGCCTCTAGGCACAGCTTAGGTATAGCTGTGCTCTAGGTATCACCCACGATCAAAGTTTACGGAATTACCGCAAAGTTTGCCACGATTATAGACTGAAAAAGAAAATATGTTTCATATTATACCGACTAGAGATTAGACTAACGTCTAATCTAAAGTATAGACATAACGTTTTACGGTTTCTTTCCTCCATCGCCTAGCCAGTACGTAATTTACTTTTTGTTGTAAACTTGTAAGATGAAATGAAGCTTTCGTGCTTAAGGGCACTGAAACCAGATGGTTAGACGTCTACGACCGACATAATTGTTGTATTCGTCTTTCACCAGACCTTGGTTAGCTTGAAATATATTATCACTTATAAACACACACACATATAATTTTAATTGTCAGGCAAATCAGGATCAGGCAAATGATAAATTAAAATATCTAGGCTAAGTTCAATGTTGACGGAAAGCAAGGTCAATAGCCATAATCTTACGATTTATTATAACTATTACGTTGGACTATAAAAGTGTTATCCTTATAATCCTCTGAATCTATTAATAACATATTTCCAGAAGTGTACGATTTTCAATATCGAAATATAGTACTTAGGTACCTAATATTAATTTTGACAAATTAATTTAATTTATAACAAAGTGTGTATAATATCTCGGCAAATTGTAAACAGCTAGCTTTAAGCAATTATTATTTGGAATCGGATATTTCAAACTAAATAGAAGCTGATCTATCATATATGTCTAATGCAGGTTATACCTATAGTCTATAGTTCTGTCAGTCACTTCATCTATATATTATAGGTATATCTATACAGCCAGATATATATTTATACCTATGTATGATATATGTTTTTATCATTATAGCAAAACAGGTTATACATAAAATTGACAATTCGGTATATATAATATAATATAGATGTTAGATTTAGATGCGAAAATGCAATACTATATTTTTTAATAGTAGATATACTGCTGTGCTTATTGCTATGGCAGTTTTGTAGTTTTCTATTCAGCTGCAATATAATGTGCAACTGTTTCCGCTTCATTATATTATAGTAGAAATATTACAAATATCATTTAATATTATTAATGTTATCGGTTAAATTCAAACACTATGAAGAACAAAACTTACATGTTTCAAGCTGAGATGTTTCTGGCCGCACAACCTGACAACCCGGCAGCACTTTTAAAAGTGAGGCAATTTCAGTTCTCAGTCTACGCGCTCATGCATCAGGTATGTCAACTTGGAATTACTGGTAGCATGTCCCACTCCATCAACATGACTGACAACATTCACATGTTCGGCCATCAACAGGTACCTATCCTAATTACATCTCGATATAGAATAGGATGTCAGCATCTCTTAGTAACACGTACGATTTTTGGAAATAAATGTCTGACGGGAAATTGTCCTACTTTTTTGGCGGGGACGGTTATGGCGAGTTGAATAAGATTTGCGCTGTATGTATACCGGGTGTCTCACGGTGACTACCTATTAGAATATTTCAGACTACTCGAATTTGAATTTTGCAATTTTGGGTAATTGGGTTTGAGGGGGCGTCCTGCCGAAATAAAATAATGACGTCCACGTGACACTTAGTCGACGTCGACAAACATTTCGTTTAAATATTGATAAAAGCTGCAGATTGATAAAGATCTATTTTTCATTTGTTTACCAGCGTTGTTGTTATTGAGTTATATTAAAATTTGTATAAAATATTGATACTTGTTGATATACCTATACCTACTTAGTATTTAATGTGTATTGATGATTTATTAATACATAATAAAAAGCTAAATTTATTAATACATAGCACTTTGCATGAATTAGAAGAAGTGGCGGGCGCCCCGAAAGCGACGGTGCCTCGCCTAAAGGGTATGTAGTTATTTAAAAAGAGCGGTAGCATCGCATGCCACCAAGTTACTAATTATTTTAATTCCAAGTGACCACGGAATAATAGAGACGGAGTAATAGAGACCAAATTAACTATCCCTAATTTAGACTTTCCCAAAGTGTCTACTGGGCCCTTAAATTTGGTTGGCAACGTGGCTGTAGCGATAAAGAGCAAAGAGGAGCACGTAGATCCGGCTGTGGCGGCTTATATGCACAAACTCGGGTAGCACCTAGGCGTAGCCCTGAAAATCAAAATCTTGAGCTGTCGCGTTACCCAAAAACCAACTCTTGGGACTCTGACTCGAAAACCCTGACTCCTGACCCTGACTCCTTAGGTCCTATTCATCGCGTCGCCCGAAAACCAACTGCCTTATTCCACTCTCGGTGGTTCCACGCTAGGAATGCTGAATTGCAATATTTGTAACGCGTCAAACCTTAGGGTCTCGGATGGGCGCCCCGGCATCGCGTCCTGCTAAGACGTCGGCGACGGACGCTGCCTGCTCAGACGTCGGCGATGGACACTGCCTTGCCTAAGGGGTGGGTTTTTTAATATTTTAAAATTTAAAAGATTTAATAATATGACAAACAAAAATTACGCCTGATTCTCTAAGCAAAATACATCGTAGGGTACTTCTACGCCTTGTAGCTCTTATGCGTCTGGCTAAGCTTATACACCTAGCTATTTATCATATATAGGTTAAGCTAGACAATATTTCATGACACTATTTCAGGCTTATTTTAGGGCAAGTAGCGCCCTAAACCGATCTTTTTTCCACTCTTGGGGGTCCCACGCGCTCGTAATCGCTGAATTTGCAATAATTTCTGAAACGCGTTACCAGCCTGCTTTTTCTAGGTAATAAATTTTACAGCGCGGCAATTCGACTGTTTATTATTAAACCCTTATCTGCCGCTAAACTTACGTATTGGGAAATAAACCGGATGCTTATGCCTCAACTTTATCGAACCGATTTTTAAATTTGATTAATAGTGATTTTCGGATCTCAAGCCTACTTTCCAAGGGTTTCAATAATAAAACGTGGCAAATTCGACTATCTCCAAACTATTTATTTAAACCTTCTCACCTTCTCTGCCGCTTAATTTATATATTGGGAAATTTAAAGAACCGGATGTCTTATATCTGGTTTCCCATCTTTATCGAATCGAATTTAAAATATACCATGTGCCCCACAATTCCCAATATCAGTTGGTTTTAAGAGTAACCCAGGCAGCAGAGTGACGTCATTTTCCCGTGATATTTACGTGGCCCTTTACGTCGAAATCGCCAATATAATAACGTAACGACGTAAAAATGACGACAATATGTCTCATCGAAATGACGTCATCTAAAGACGTCAAAGAATGTGTAGATGGCTTGTTTTTATTATTCTTTTCGTCGTATAATTCGTAATTGGTAGCATGGATGAAAGTTAGGGTTTGAATAAATAAACAGATTCTATAATTTTCCAGATGTATAAACAGTTATACACCTGCATAATAAATAGTCTTACAAAATAAATATTCTCTTATAAAATAAATAAATTTTCGAAATCAATGATTTACATTTTTCAGTTTTTCTTCCAAAAAATTAATCCACAATACATATTAAGCAAAGATAGTGTACTTTTTGCATTATATGAAAGTTCTAAATACTACTTTTCCGTTTTTTTTACATAATAGCCGCAGAAATGACGTACATTAGACGTTTCCTAGATGAGGTCGCTAATAAGTGTAAAAGAAGACGTTTAAAACACGTCTCTTTTTGGGGGACAATTGACGAATGACGGGTTACACTACAAATCAACGTGAATGAGACGTCAAGTGACGTCACTCTGCTGCCTGGGAAGTATATATGCTGTAAACCCAGTTCAAGGAAAGGATTAAAAAACTACATACAATGAAATGAAAATGTAGACAAGTAGACAATGTAGACAAATGGAGAAAGAATAGTAGACGTCGCACACAGATCATACAATGCCGGCAAACGTTAATTCTGGTTTGACGTCACAGCCACTGGTAGCACGTTCTGAGCTGTTTGAATTTAACCTCTTTTTAGCTCCCGCATAGGATCACGTTTTATTATAAATTATAACATTACTCAGTGTTTTTAATATAATTTTTATATTTAAAATAAAATTATTAGCAAGTTCCCTATTAAAGCAATACAATTGTTTTTCTGTCGTGTTAAACTTATTTATTCCCCGATTATTTAAAATTAATACTAACTGCGTGTAAAATCAATGTTTTCCTGACAAACGTAGAAAAAAACTCGACTTTTCGAGTCAGTTGTCAGAGTCGATTTATTTCAGTACAAATTTTACGGTAACACCGATATAATTTTTGAAATACTGTTTGAACGTTCCATGTAGGTGGTACCTTATATTCTAGCCGCTATCCAAAGTTATTATTGGGGTATCAAACATCATGAGACCCCCTTAACTGCATCACTGACTTAGACTGCATTAAGGTTGGGATTTTGTAGAGTGAGAGGCAAATAGATGCATTCATTTTGGTTAAGTATAAATAACAAAAAAGCTACATAAGATTTGATAATCAAATTAGGTGCATGCATTAACTATTATTATAGTATAATGTGATTTTAACAATAAAAATGTATGTTAAAATGAAAATATACATTTTTATTGTTAAAATCACATTATTAGCGCACAGGCTTATAAGAAAATTTTGGTATAAAAAAACTTATATTATAATTATCACTATGATAATAGATAGTACATATGCATCTAATTTGATAATCAGACCTTATGTAGCTTTTTTATTATTTATACTTAACCAAAATAAATGCGTCCATTTGCCTCTCACTCTACAAAATCCCAACCTTAATGGACTGGTGACTGGTATATATACATAATAATATAGTCAACTATTCTGGTATATAAAATGGTAACAACATATTGTATTATTAACCTATACATTGATAATGTTATTTAATATATTTATATCAGTTTCATAAATAATAATTGATTTAATTGATTTTGAGTTGTGGTATGAGGTAGGTACGTGATCAAGCTAACGTAGATAACATTTTTACAGATAAATATATAGGTACAATTCCTACTTAGGGCCAAATATAAAACAATTTATAACCTTCAAAAGTTTCAAATACCGTAGAAAGTAAATAATCGATAGTAGTAGAAAGCTAGTAAAATTTTAATTTTATGAAAGAAAACTAATATGGCAATTTCGTATTTGGACCATACATTGATTTGCTTAGACTGCCTATATAATAATGATATGTTATGCCATTTGGAATGTGTAATGTGCGAAGTGAATTTAGTGAAAAATCCGTTCGGTTCTATAATATCCGGCGGTATAGGTACACAATTAAAATAAATATAGTAATACAAAAAGCCAAATTAATGCAATATACAATATAGCACGTAGGTACCTACCAAAAACAAAACCAATCTCCAAAACAACAATTCGAAGCCTGTTCTGTAACATCTTGAAACAATAAATTTCGTCAACCACATCATTCAAAAACTAGAAAACATTTAATTTCAGGTACCGTGTTTGCCGCATATATGTATTGCAATGTTTACACATCCGTCATACTATATTGAAAGCGCATAGCGGTTTTGTATGAAGACAATAAACCTGAATTGTGACTAATGCTATACGAGAGGATATTTGATGCCGTCTTTCGAATTCGGTAAGCGCGCCAAGTGCGAAATTTAAAAAGAAAACGCCTTTCTGCATTATATTTTGGAGTCTTTTCTAGCGTCATCTGAAATATATTCAACACTTTTTAATAACATATATGCTGTAGTTAAGATATCCTCAAGAATATAATACTCGAAAATGGATTCTGATAGCCGCTAGTCTGAGCTTGCTAAGGACTAATCTCTACGCGTAATTACTACTCAAGAAACTACTCAGTCTGTTGAGAAATTACTTCACACACATGAAGCGATTCGAGTTTGAAACTCTGTGGTTATCATAACCTTGGTAGTGGATTCTCTGACGCTTAGAGAAGCGACAACCTTTACAAAGAAATTGATGACAAAATAAACACCGATTTTAGTTGCTGAAGATGACACTCCCAGAACAAAACGAAGAAAGGCAAACACAACGCTTAAGGAATATCTAGTATCATAACTATCATATGATAAAACCGGTGAAGGATCAGAAGATGCGGACCAAAATGAAAAATATTTCAGACCAATATTTGATGCAATACTGGTATCAGGGTTGATGATGTCATCTTGAGTGAAATAAATGTAAGATTCGCAGAAAATGATAAGCTCCTAAGGTGCAAACATTGTATTTCTATTTTCTCGGCTCCCGATAAATTCACGATGGTACCAGTGTAGAGGGCGCTTCGAGCGCTACATCTTTTCTCCGAATGACTTTGTCGTGGATGCAAGGGTTATCGATTGGGGGGGTGGGCCAAACTTTCTTTTAAATTAAATAACATTTGAAACGTGATTATACTATTTTAGCCAAAAAAAAATTGTCACCAGCAACACATGCACAGCACACACCCCAGGGAGTCCAGGAAAAATACTTAAAAGTTCGTTGTCAGTGGCGCCCGCCGCGAGAAGTTCGAATCTTGGTTTAAAGACACGGAAACGGTAAAGTAGGTACCAGCTAGATCTTTGAATCGCATTTAACCCTCCCCCGACTCAAATTTTTGGGGGAAGATCCCGAGCCTTTGTCAAGGATTTTTCGGGGTTTTGGGGTAGTTGAGAGATGGTATAGCCGTCGCGGTAATGGTAATAGATGATAATAACAGGTTCCGATTTTTTTAACCAAGATACGATCCTCTCGCGACGTACCTCACTGCCTTGGAATTTTTTAAATAATTTTTCCCGGACCTCCGGGGTCAATTAAAAATAAGTTGCAAATGTTTATTTAATAAAAAATATACCGACCCCCCCCCCCCCCAATCGATAAAACCGTATATAATATATAAATTAAACACTTTGGAGGTGTTTCACACCATTTTAACATTATTTTAACGTACAAGTAGAATATATAAGTTTTAGATAATGGTTCTAATTGGCAAGGAATGATTGTAGGAAAACTATCGGTCCAACAGATCCAGGTTTTTGCACAAATAATTTACATGTTTAAAGTTACTGTTACGCGGACGCCGTAGCTTAAAAATTGTAAGTTACGAATTTTCAAAAAATTTCCTTTTTCGCGGGTTTTCCCGTTTTTCTCTACTGAAAATGCAGCTAAAGGGTTCTGGTAGAGCTCATTTTGCATTTGCTCATTTAGCTAAAAACTCAAAAAACGATTTTTTGTGCATCTAAAAAAACTTTCAACAGTTTTTTTATGAGACGAGCGATGTTTTAGCAACAATCAAAAGGTAGGTCTACTTAAACAATGGTTTCAAATATATTTATATTTATTGTAATATATTTATTGTTACAAAATATATTACAAAAAGAATAAATAAAACATCAATAATTTATAATATCGACAAATATAATTACAATATGTAACATGTCATTGTACAACCTTTAATTTTATTAAATAATTAAAAATAATTAGGTATTCCATTACAAAGGATTCTTAGTGTAATAGGAGCTATAAAATGCAAAATAGCAATAACAATATAAATAAGGTATAGAGAAATGATTAATAAACATAACACTATTGTTTTTAAGGAGTATAAAATGACTATAATATTCCCAATTTTAGTAACTACTTTCTTCCACTTGTTATTGCTTTAACTTATAACTTACTTAATCAAAAACAATTTTAAGTATTTTAAAGTGCTTGACTTTATTTTAGTTATATATAAATGTTGCATTTAATCCACAAATATTAAATATGTACGTATACCTATGTATGTAGTTTATTTGTCCAGTAGGTTATGCAATGTAATTAATTTACGGTAGTTTTTATGACTCATAAGTTGATGCGGTTTCTCAATATCTGCCATTCAGATTTTAGAGTACTCCTTCGTTCTCCAAAATTAATCATGTGCTTTATTACTGCAGAATATGTAAAACTACAATTGTAAGGGTAGTTAGTAATTTTCTAAAATAAGCATGTGTAAAAATCAAAACCACAAGAAAAAATAAAAAATATTTGGTTATAAACTGCCACTTGTCTTGGAAAACAGACCTTTATGAAGTCACTGTGGGTGTCAAGCGGGAACTAGGTATATCTGTACTCATTCTTCTGATTTTAAATTGAGAGGGAAATATGTTAAAAACTTCGATACATTTTGTGCAGACCTATTTAATATGTTTAATAAATTCGCTTATTATGTCTCTAATCCGGCATCTGATGTGAGATAATAAATTTAATAAATTCTGAAGCACTACCAAGAAAAAACTGGCCCCCAACTGTATTCAGATGCATTGAGGCCCGTTCTACTCGTTCCCATACAAACCCGCATGCTTTCCATATGTGGTAGTAGAAATTTATTTTTATTCCTGCAAACTGAAAAGAACATGGCATTCATTGATTTATACGGACTTAAATACGGTATAAATTTAGTAAGAACTAAAAAATATATTTCACCTCAAATAACTCCAGGACCAGACGTATTAAGGGGATTCTTCGTTTAAACGGAAACGTTATTCAGTGGCAGTATTGCTTCAGGAAACATCTATTATAATTTGTTTAGTTAATATGTTGGATTTTGTTTTGTATTTCAAATAGTTAAATTTTATATTTATGCGATTAAATCAATAATCAATCAATAGCAAATTGAACAGGTATTACAAATTTTCTTATAAAATAATACTCTTAGGTACGACGATTATTTTTTTCTATAATATAATAATTTTCCAAGGGCTCTTTTCAGCCGAAAATGGATGTGAATTTTTCAATAAAATTTGGTTGGAAAAAATGTCACTTGACGTGTTGGTATCGAAAAATTTCACCTGTGGGTGCTGGTTAATAAAGACGACAAAATATTTATATTTAAAATATGTATCAGTGCTGCTTCAATATTTTTTTATTTGCTCAAACAAATGAAAGATATATCCACTAAAATCAGTACTCCTATTTTTAGTTTATATGTCTAACCAATATGATGGTTTGATAGTGTTTCATTTCAACAAATTATAAAATAAGGGACTTTTTAAAATATTTAAATATTTGTGTATTAATCAACATTATAATCTTCTCAGGTTAACATTTTCCTCACTTAAAAATAAATACAAATATTAAAACAAGTAATAGATTTATTATTAAATATTAAAGTATTTTTATCACATATTTGGAATGTACATTAGAATTTTTAAGATATATACATAAATTACCTATATTAAAAGTTAATATCTTCCCATGTGCTTCCATTTCTTTAATGTCTCCTGCTTTCACTTTAAAAATTAACTAATCAACAGCAAATAAAGTTACTTGCTCAGAAAAATACAAATGAACTATACCAATTAAGTCCCAGTTATTGATTATACATGGAGAGTAACTTCCCTTAACGTTATTTTCTGAGAAAAAACATTTTAAGCAAAGAAATAATCTACGGCCATATTCAATAGTTTTATTAATTGTTTAATTGCAACACCATTTTATATAATTTTCCACATTTAGACAGCCCTATATCAAAAATATATCTGATGACATTTGCTGTATGGGCAAAAAAGTACAAAAAAGTAAAAAGTACATTGAGTACTTGTTGGGCAAAAAAAACGTAATCGTCATTTTTATTTGATAAATTTTTGTTTTTCTGTTTTTAACGAACTTGATGTCAATGGTTAACCGCTTGAAAAGGCTATGGATGTTTAACCTCCAGATAGTAAGTTTAACCTCCAGTTCTCTTCAATTAAATGTTAAAATGACAGAACTAATAGCGGAAATCAAAAAAGCATGAACTTCCCTCTATATTTCATGACTGATCTTAAAAAAGGCTTACTTACCATTTGAAGTCACAACTTTTGTTTGTATTGACATATTTTTTATCTATTTCAAAAAATAAGGCTGAAAAACACGTGCATTCAACCGTGACATAAATAATTCTTAACAGATTTTGATATTGTTGGCTATATTTAAAATAAGAACTACACCTAGGTCAGGGCAAAGATGTGGACCCAGAAACAATATATATTTTATTGATATAGGTACCACCTAAAGTAAGATTAATTTTATCTGGTCATAAACCTAATTTTATTCTAATTAAATTTAATCAATTCGCAAAAAACGGCGTCTATGAGCTGCATGGTATGTCTTCGCCTAACTGTACAATGGATAGTTGCTTGGCCAAATACCGGATATCCGGCGAGCTGCGAGGCCGGATAGCCGAATATCCGTTCAACACAGGCGTTCGAGTAGCACAGGCGAGGCGCAGCGAACGCGATCGGATCGATTCGGGCGGTTTCGGGTATCAATATCAGTTGTTTACTCGCTGCTTGCTGCATGATTTGCGTCGTAAAAACTAAGAACAATTAAAACAAAAAATGTTTTAAAACATTTCAGTTTTTTAGAAGGTTCTTTTATTTTCTTTGTGACTTTTTTTAACTTTTTCTACTTTAAATAAAAGCAGTCATAACTATAAGCCATTTTATTATTATTGAGTATCCGGCCGGATATTCAGTTACTATCCGGCATCCGGCCGGATATTAAATTTAGGCTGGATACCGGATAGTCTCCGGATATCCGTTTCATCTCTAATGTATATCAACTGGAGCATATTTGTGTAGTTCTTATTTTAAATACAGTATAAAAAGAATGGATTCATAAAATGATTTAAATAGATAGCCTCAAGATAGAATAGCCTCAAGTTTTTAAGCTTTGCAACTGTACGAGGTCATGTTTAAATATCTTAGGAGAAAAAGTTCAAGTTATTTCTGTTCCTTTAAATTTGTGCCTACACGTTATACATTAACTTTCAAACCACGTATACATTTACGATAAAATGGTAGTGATTAATAATCGGGATTAAAATTATTTCTTATTATCCTTTTCCAAAAACCAAATTTGAAATAAAAAAATAGCCTAAAGTTGCTGTTATGTCTTACATAGCTGTAGAATGACCTATAGATGAAATTTTATATTTACCAAATTGCTTCTGAGCTCCATTAAAATATTCATTATTGATTTAAATTCAATGAATTATACGAAGACATAAGAAATGAAACATTTGGGAATATATAAGAAGACTTACATTTAGAACAACTTGTTCCATAGGCTGACAAAGTATTTTTATTTAAAAAAAAGTATATTGTATAATAATATACATACTTACACACAACTATAAAGCAACAGTTTCAAAACACCTAAACTTAATGATCTATATACACAGAAAAAAATAAATCAAAAAATATTTTATTAAGTATATCGGTTAAAAGAAAAAATATCACGCTTTATTTACTACAATAAAATTAAAACAGTAATTTTCAAAACCTTCCAAAATTAAAAACTACTGAAATTAGTCTATTGGTCAGGGGATAAAAATAGGCCTTACCTAGAATTAATTCGGGAAGTTTTGAAACTTTACAAAATTGTTGATTTAGGTATCTAGAACTAAACTCACATTTTACATAAACTGGGGCTTGCTTCCGGCGCCGCTATATTCCCAAGATAGCTGCTAATAATAGTTTTTTTCAAATATTTCAGAAATTGTTAATTTTTAGAAAAAATATGTAGAACAAAAGTGAAGAAGAGGAAATTTTCTATAAAAAAATGTTCTTAGCATATTTTCTTTAAAGTAATGGTGCCAAAGCCAAAGGTTCTTGCTCTATATGGTTCCAAAGACAGAGAGAATAATGGTCTGGACAAATATTGATATCAGTGTTTTTTGGAGGCAGTTACAAAAAATAAATTTAATTTAGCTTCTCTACCAGCGACAAGTGCAGTTGCAAGACAGCATTCATTGCGAACCTCAATCAAGTCCAACAATGGTATGGCTGTTCAAAAAAAGCAGAAGAATGGGGCTGGAAGAAAACCCAAACTGGTATCACTCCAATAACAACATTCAAGGATCCTGCTCCAAAAACACTTCTTACAATTTTATCATACAAGCGTAAAACAAACTGGAAAAGCAAAAGCAGGTTTGAAATGTTCTATCATTTGTAGTTTCTGTAATGGAAACTCTTGCGAAAAAGTCATCTAAGCGATGCTCAAGGAAATTGATTACGTTGATGACTTGGACTCGCCTTTGGACATAATTTTATCAAATAAGGAAGTTGGGGAATCCAATGAATTAGGAAAGGGACGTTGTTTCTGAAATAGAAAATTGCAATTGCTGTTGAAAGTACCTTAGTATTAATGATCCAGGTCCGTCGGGCATTTGCACTTTGAAAAGGTTGAAATAAATATGCTGTTGTGGAGTAGGCCTACAGGGGAAACCACATTTAAAAAAAAACACGCCCCCGTGTACTTTGCCATTAAAATTTTTAATATATAATATAAATTATTATTAATAATTTTGAATTAAATTGATATGCCCTCGGATACACCATGGTTTTATGATAAAATTGTACAGAGCTAAGACACATTAATTTCGAAAGATTGCTGTCAGAACGTCTAGACGAATCTAACCCAACATTTTCAAATATACAACAATTTTTGTGCCTTAACTGTTGATTTTACAGAAAATATGTTCAGAACAATTTTTGTAGGAAACTTCCTATAGTGCATTTTACCTGTCTGCATTTATTATTTCTAAAATGAGCAGTTTTTGAGATATTTGAAAAAAACCGATCATTGGCGGCGATCTTGGCAATACGGCGTCGGTAGGTCCCTGTTTGTGAAAAATGCGGATATTAGTTTACGGTTCCGTAATGCACTAACCTACGAAGTTTCAAAAATTCCCGAGTTAATTCCAGGTAAAACTACCTGACTGATGGACTAAATAGTGTAAGTACCAAGTGCCTTCTTAAGGGCCAAATTTATGGAATATAGAAAAAAATACATAATCTACTAAAGCAGCTCTGATGACTGCTATCCTGAATCATGTCCCACAAGTGGCAATTGTGCGCAGGCACATTAGAAGTAAGAAGTAAACGCAGGTTTACTTCTAACGCCGACAAATAAAATATAGAAGTGATAGAACTATAAATATCACACTATAAACCATTGTTAACAATCTTGTTAAAATTTTCAGCTAATAATAATTAGTAATAGTTCATATCGGTGGTCGACAGTTCAGTGTGTATTTTCTTGGCGCTTTGTTTAAACTGTATTAGTGAGTATTTCCATAGTATACCTGAAACTTCTAAATTTGTGGTTCAGATCTGGAAAGCAATATAACATGATGCGGATTTAGTATTGAAAATAATAATTAACTGACACATTCAATATGTAATAGATATACCTAGATTCATAAAGTCGCTTTACTTAAATTACAAAAATGTATAATTTCAATGATTCATATATAAAAAAATTAAGCATCCTGCCCTTCAAAAAATAATACTGTATATTATAGTTCATACACTCTCTTACAATTGACATAATGTGTATAGCTTTCAATTATCAGAAGGCACTACTCATATTCAATAAATGATATTTTGAATTTCGATACATTAGTTTAATGGCAAATTTACTTTTTATTGAATTAATCTGAGAATTGTCATTATTTAAGAACTGGGAACTGTACACACTTATATAAAAATCAGATATCTACACACCACATATACATACGTAAAAAATTAAATGCTATAACGAAGTCGTTAATTAGTATCAGTGCGAAAATATTTATCTAAGGAAAGAAATATTAAAGCAAAACCTGTGAATTGTTTTTCTCATGTGCAACTGATTTCCAGCGACAATACGCTTGTGAAAGTTTCGAATGTAAGGGGAAGCACATAGTAAGAAAGCAATCCGTAGTAGATTGCCATCTGCATAGGCGGTGTTGATATGACACATCACGCCCATTTTTATTCTATGAGTATATAGAGCAAACACATATTGTAAGAAAATATTTTTCCATATCCTTAATATTTGTATACTGAATTATATTTATAGTATTGGTCGTAAAGAGTTGTCTATTTTTATGTTTACACATTATTTTCATCTTAAAATAGTTAAAATATTGTTTGGCCTAGAAAGATTGTAATAAAGCGTGCATAAATTTAAATTTCCCACAAAATTGCAGATAAGGCAGAGAGTTATATCGGTTATAAATCGGTGTCATTCATTAAGAAAAGATATCTGTAATCATGATTTTGTATGTTGTTTGCGGTTATGTTTCCAATCGACTAGTATACAGCGGATTAAAAACAATGCAAGTTTTTGCAGTTCGTGAATGAGCAAAACAACTCTCTAAAAGTAGTACAAGCAATAAAGTCAGATTTGTCAAATATTTTTTTATGAATAACCCAATCATATTTACTTGAAACCAGAGTGATTGTTTTTGAGGTTATGCCCATACATTTTTTTACAAAGACTGGGATCAGTTTGAGGTGTGAAACGGGATATGCCTCGCAAATTGACGACGTTACTGAAATTACTTTAAAGAGTGCAAACATTCTCACAACACCGGAAATGCTACGAAGAGGAGGTTTCAGATTTAATTATAAGAAGGCATTGGCTTCTTATTCAGTACCAATTTGTTACCATTAATTTTGGATTCCTTTTTAAACCATAGAGTATAATTTTTAAGTCTCTTTAAACCAAAGAGTACAATTTTAAAGTTTTTTTTATATGCCAATGATATTTGAGTTGAAAATTAAACTCAAAAGAAGTTTTTTTTGTTGTTTTTTGTTTTTATTTAAATAATTTTATGTTTTATGACGAATTCAGGGCAAAAAACTCTGATTTACATCTTGTTCCGAATGGCCCCAATATGAGGGGTGACAACGTTATTTTTTTTATACATGAGATCCTAAGACCTCAAAGGACTATAATCCAAAATTTAGGACCTTGTACGTCAGCTAAAAAAAATGGTATATGCAAAGATATGCGAAATCATGATTAATAATATGTAGATGCAGAGAAACCAGAAACAATTGTAGAACTGTACATACAAAGGATAAACTGGAAAATATTAAATCAACATATTTGATAAAATAGGAATAAGTAGGTAAGAAGCTTTGTCCAAATTTCTGTTAATAAAGGCAAAGCATGCAGAAAAAGAGTAAATCTTTACTATTCGTACATAATTCCCATTTTCCCGATTTTTTTCTACTTACATATTTTTGGTTGTAGAATCCAAAAACAGGATTTTTTGCCTGCGACACTGGATTTTGACTTATACTCTTCTCTAGGTGCATTTGGTGTGTTTTAACACATGATTTTGCAACAAAAATACTTGGGTTTTATGTTTATTTACAAAAATACATGAAAAACAAATTTTCAATTTAAAATTTCCAATAGTGGACATTGGAAATGTGAAAATGGTCTCGGGAGATAGAGAGTACCAGAAAATACAAGTCCTCCATTTTAGTTCCCTTATCAGTTTAATATATTTTTGCTGTTTTTGATTTGTTATCAAATCTTTTGACACACTATTGGCCGCTGATATCAAACTGACAACTGACTTGTGGTCGCTTAGGTACAATTAACTTCACTATCATTAGAAATGCTCCAGGCTAAATAAAGAGGCTAGAAATAAGGGGCTCACCTGGAAAAAATAGGTGGATTTAGCTTTACATGCTAACTTTGTTTTTTTAATTGCTAAAAATACTAAAATGACAAAACTTTGAACTATAAATTAAAGGGAACTCAAGCCGATCTAATAAATATTAGAATGGATGTGTGCGGAACCATGTTGGCAATTGATCAAAGTTTAGTAGCCTAGTAAATCCGGCCGTTTATCTTCCTCAAAGCTTCGAGATTAAGTTGATTTCATTTTAGGCCTAGGAAATTTTTTTCTGTTTTCTAGTTATTTGAAAGATTTTTTGTATATAATCCGATTTTTATCAGTTACAAGCATTCAGTTACACAATCAATTACAAGCAGTTTTTGTTATTTTGTTCATTTTCCAATTTTCATTGTTTTTTTTATCTAATTTCCAACCATATAACTTACCATTGATAAAATTATATATGCCGTAACAATAGGGGTCACTTTATATAAGGAAATGGCCGTTTTTGGACAAAATGGCAAGAGAGACCTGATTCATTGCTAGTTCTTCAAAAGATGGCTGCCAAGCCATCCCATTAATTGGTCACCATTAGGTATATCTTATCTTTCAATCTCTTTAACCACACTTATTATTTTAATTTAGACATTTTCAACATGAAATTCCATGTAAAAAATTTCAGAATTTTTATGATAGTGCCTTTTAGAAATTTTAATAATTACATAAAATTCAAAGTGCCTACGTCAGACTGAAAACTATACTATTGTATTATACAACATCGTTTTGGTTTTGAGTAATCTATATTTTCTTCTGTAGTATTACCCGTAAATCTAACAATATCTGCGGTAGAATTTATGTTAGATTCGTTTTCGGAAATACTACCTACAGGTGATGTAATACTATTTACATCGTTGCTACTATTCCTAATTTGCATTCTCTGCTTCTTCAAATCTGCTAAAGTACCATTGCCATTTATCGTAACTACAACATGAACTGTTACTTTCCCATTAACATCTGTTGTATAAGTGTTCTCCTTGGTGTCTACTAGTTGCTTGTCTAAGACCGAATCGTCGTCTTTTCCTTCGGGTGCACTACGATCCTCAATTATTTGGACTGTTGATTCGTTGTTTGTCGGACTCGAAACTTCGTTTTCTTTGTTACTTGTACTTAAATCGGACAAATGATTGTTGTTCAATATTATCTTTGAATTTTGTTCCTTGAAATTACTCGATGATATTGTACTATTGGCATCATTATTGTCCAAACCCTACAAAGATATCATCATTGTAACCAAGAATATATACACATAAACATTTTAAGACTCGGAAGGCAAATCATAGATTTTACCAAACAGCTTCCATTCACATTGCTATGGGAGAAATTTTAGTGTATGTTAAAACATTTAAATAATAGACCAGGTCTTTGAAAATGGTAAAAAGTGAAAAAAAAATAATAGTGGGATGAAGGAAAAGGAAAAAGGAAGAGAATATAACAAAAATGAAAGGAAAAATAATTTACGGGCGATCTGAGGTCGGAAATGGAAGGGGTGAGTTTTTAAAGGTAAAAAACGGTTTCTCGATTTCCGGCAAAACTACAAGTCCTATGGAAAAAAGTTAAATGGCAAAGGTGTAGGTAAGTAATAAAAGGATCTACAACTTTTGTGTTTACACTTTTTTCACATAACCTCAAAATTTATGTGAAAAATTCAACTGTTTTGGGTTTTTTATTTTTCTTTTACAAAAAAAAATTTTTTAAAAAAATTTGATGAAGTCCCAAACACACTGTAATTTTTTTTTATTTAAAATATTAATTTTTTCACCTTATTTTGACTTAATATCGAAAAAGCACCCTAATTTTCAATCGAAAATTCTCGCGTCAAAATCTCTGCTTTTTTAAAAAAGTCAGTGGGTCTTTTGTTCGTTGAAATCTCTACTTTCTGATGGTGAAAAAAAATATACATTACTATGGTAAATGTTCTCAGAAAATGCAAAGAAAGAAAAATCCTCGAATCCGAAATTTTTTTTTAATCGTGTACAATTTCGGGCTATTTATTAAAATTTACACTTTAATTACTCGAAAAACTTAAGATTCCATGTTACATTGATAAACAAAAAAAAATACAAATCCATAAAACATAAAGATTGCAAAAAACATGCGAAAATAGTTTTTCTAAATATTAAAGATAGGGTTTGAAGGAGATTTCATCTAAAAAATGTGACTGCAGCATTTTTTCAGTAAAAAAGTTGATTTATTAAATTCTAATTACATTTATGTCATACAATACAATATACCTACGATATAAAAAATTATTTATTCGAGCAGCGAGTGAAAAATACAATGTGTCTAAACAACATTGCAGAGGAAAATGCACAATAAAAATACCAATAAACATGGATGTGCTACTGCTTTGACCAAAGAAGAAGAAGAAGAAGAAGAAATCATGTGTAATGGTATCCTGGTTGCAGCTAATCAGGGTTTTTCTATCAACAGATACGACTTGAGACTTCTGGTTAAAAACCACTTAGATAGAAAAGAAATACATATATCATATTTTAAAAATAACATGCCAGGAAGAGATTGGGTTGTGGGCTTCCTAACAGGAAGTAAAAGTGTTTTGCCAGACAGATTGGGAGGAAATATAAAAAGGGAGAGAACAGCTGTAGATTCAGACATCATAAGATCTTATTTTCAAGAACTAGAGGTTTCGTTGGAGGGAGTAGCTCCAGAGGCGAGTGATCATAAATTTGGTAGAGATTAACATGAGTGACGATCCAAACATCCTGAAAGAATAATTGACAGCCTTCTACTGTATAAGTGATGTTTGCAGGCACTGCATCCGGAAAACTAATGCCTGTTTATACTATCTACAAGGCAGATCATCTTTATAACACTTGAACCAAAGGAGGACCTGAAGGGTGGAAATGCAACAGATCGAAATCTGGATGGTTCGACCCCACAATATTTGAGGACATTTTAGCTTAATAATTCTGCCTTATTTTAAAAAGCTTGGAAATGGACCAAAAGGCATTATTTGTGACAATTTGAGTAGTCCTCTCTATACACATCATACAACAGTGCGAAATAAACAGAATTCGGTTTGTGCTGTCTCATTCCTTAAACGTTTGAAAGTTAAATGGAGAGAGACACTAAACTATTGCCACGGTGTATTGAAACTTAAAACACCCAATAGACAATATTTTTGGCATCACAAGATTTTCGTGGTCACAACGAATCAACAGAATCTTTTAATCGGGGAAATTATAAAGAAGCAAGTACCATCCAAATTTTTTATTTTTTCAGGGACATGAAAAACTGTAAAAAATTACTTTAATTCCTAAGTATCATTTTAAATCACTGACCTTCAAAAATAAAAAAAATTTACCTGCGGCGCATTTTAGTGATTGTGCTATGATATTAGCCTCCTCGAAACAAAAAAACATGAGCCGCCACTTAATGTGTTATTCTTTGAATTATAAAAAAATTCAAAAGCGTGTCTAGACTGGAAAATTAAGTTTTGATGAACATTTTTATCTCAAAATTGTTTCAAGTGACCCCATTTCACGGTACTAATTTAATAAATAACTTACTTTGTAAGATAAACAAACCACATGCTGCTTCCTGTTCCTCATGCCGAGTATGGATTAAAACAACTCACAAGAACAACGATATTAAAGGAATTGGATGTACATAACATGTTTTATATTTTGCTGTAATTATACAAATGCATCAGTTTCACTAAAAGAATTTAGTATACCACGGCAAGCTAGGTGCAATATAAACTAAAATAGTTTTATAAGTGCCTTCAATGTCTCAATACACTTTCTTGATATTACTATTCCATATGCTCAGTGATTGGAAATAATTAATTCCTCCTATTTCTATAAACACATGTATGATTTGTCTTTACATTTATTTCTGTTTCTATATTTTTATACTTATAATTTGATTCATAATTAACTTAGAGAAATCTTTACACACAAAGACTTATAATTGCATCACTGTAGTTTCATTTTTAAGTTATTCCGCTGAACTAATAACGAAAAGGAAAAGTACAGATTAAAAATTTATGCAGTACAGTAAATGCAGCTTTAGATAAATCTGCTTTTCTAATTGCTGTACCTCTATTCCATATACTTACAGTAATAAATCGTTAGACTTACATTATTCTCCGCTTGCAGCCTTAATCTTGCTTCCTCAACAGCGTCTCTCCTGGCAGTTAATCCTTTGTCACGCAAAGATGTTCTTCGAACCGATTGTGTTCTCGTATTACTCTGTGACCTCCTAACCTTACGTTTTGCTTCCGCTTGTTTCTTTATTTCCTGCTCAGTTCTTAATTCTAGTATTCTATCTTTTATTTCCGGATCCTCGCAGATATCTAGAATTATAATACAATAACAAAACTATTTTACTCAATAAAAAAGTCAACAAAACCATTTTGTGGAGTATATGAATTATAAATTACTTAGGTGACTACATTTCTGCAAATAGCTCAGCCCACAGGAACAAAAAGGGTGAATCAAATATGAACCGGATAGTTCTTGTACAAAACTTAGATATTATTACTAATAGTGCATTGGTCAGGGCTCGGGTCAGGGTATAAAAATAAGCCTTACCTGGAATTAACTTTGGAAGTTTTGAAACTATGCAGAATTGTAGATTTAGGTATATAGAACTGAGGTCTACAATTTGCACAACACGGCGTACAACTTGCTGCCGGCGCCGCCATATTGCCAAGTTGGCCGCCAAAAATAATTTTTCAAGTACCTCACAAACTGTTCATTTTTACTTTACCACTGACAATTGCAGCTGCAAGATAGCATTTATTACGAACCTACCAAGTAAACACTGGCTAATTAATAATTTTAAATTAAACTAATTTATTAAATTAAAGATAACGCTTGGATATGCCACTGTTTTATACTAAAATTGTACAGAGCTTAAAATAAATTGCTATCGGCAATTCTAAGACACATTAATTTCGAAACATCATTGGCAGAATATTTTCAAATTTACGACGACTTTTGTGCCTAAACCATTCACTTAAACGTTACAGAGAATATGCCAAGAACATTTTTTATATGAAATTTCCTATTCTTAATTTTTCCTATCTACATATTTCTTCTAAAAACGAACAGCTTGCGATATTTGAGAAAAAACTATTTTTGACCGCCATATTGGCAATATGGCGTCGCCGGCGGAAGGTCCAGGCGCAGGTGGAAGGAAGGTTTGTGCAAAATGTGAATTTTATTAGTTCTAGGTACCGAAATCTACAAACATGCGAAATTTGAAAACTTTCTGAGTTAATTCCCGGTGAAACTGCCTAACCGATTGGAGTGTAAGTCAAAAATAATATTAAATCGGCTTGAATTTATTTCCATTGCGTGAAAATCTATTTTAGGGTGTAGAGCTAAAACATATGTAATAGGTGGGTAGGTACGTAAGTATATTTTTAAGAAAACTGCTACTTCATTAGAAGATCTCTTGTGATCTATCGTCATGTTATTAGTTAAGACAATGAACTAAAATCACGTTCAAAGTCTATCTGTGAATCACGTGACCCCTGGTATTACCGACCTCTCCACTCCAAGCTACTTGAGGCCCTTATAGTGCCTTATACTGCCTGCAGGTAAAAGTGATATATCTACACTATTAACAGATATTGGCACTAGAGACACAAAATTCGAACAGCTATGAAGAGCATCACACATGCAATAAATTTTAGTACACTATACCCCTTGTCTTATTTAATTTTCTGTCTATCAATTAATGCAGTTTTATATATCTTATAGTAAAAGTAACATGGAGTAACAAATAAGTGTCTTATAGCTGTTAAAATATTAGTGCCCAGTTCTTTATTCACAATTTCATGATAAGTTACTCACCAGAGGGAGTTTCATCATGCTTATTTTTGGCATTTAGATTGGCACCGGCTTGCGCTAGCAACTCTAACACTTCTAGCTAAAACATAATAAAATTAACGTTACACGTATTCACTCTCAATGGCAATCGTACATGACCCCAACAGGCAGCTGCATGAGAAGGTTGCCAATCATCTTTATCTTTCACATCCGTTCTTACTCCATGGTCAAGAAGAAATTCTACCACCGAAATATATCCATTTGCGGCCGCTATGTGCAACTGAAATAACATTAATTAATTAACTACAATAATTAACTACATCAATTAAATTAATTGATGTAGTTTTTCGGTGGCTTGACTTTTATAAAAGGCTTTCACCACATCTCTTAACGGACGTCTCTTACAGATTTTGTTTTCTTACTCTCGATTGTGATGGTCATTTCTTATTTCGTAGGTGCCAGATAAAAAAAAGGGAATTTGAACTTTGGACAGAACCCGTCGAAATGGGGCTTGAATGAAAGATCTTAATGTATATAGAGTCATCAAAAAAGTTAGAATGAGCGAGATACGGGTCATGGTTTTTATTGCAAAATAATTTTGAAAACGGCACTTTTTTCACTTGTCTCTATAATGGAAAAATTAATGATTTTAGAGAAGAGAGTTTCAAACAAAAGTTGTTCAGCGGATGATTTTACGTATGGATTAAGCATTTAAAAAATATTTTAATATTTTTTATATTATTTTTAATCTACTCACAGGCGTTGCACCTTGATTATCATAACATTCTAAATCTCCGCCGCTAGCTGCCAGTTTTTTTATATCAATAAGCATTTGTCTTTCAGTAGCTGCTCGGGTTTCATCTATCAGCTGCTGAGTAACTCCTCTCTTGGCCATTTCACTTTCAATATAATCTAATGCAGACTCATCTTCGCATATATCGTATGGCATGTTTCCATCGGCATTTACAGCTAGTAAATTAGCCCCACGTGATATAAGTATCCTAAAAAAATACTGAATGTTTAATATTTAATATTAATAATATTAACGATCCCAACATATTCAGATTATGATTAGCCACTACGATTTAAAATGTATGTTGTAGAAACTGCGCAGATGAACAGCTTTGTAAAGCATGTCACGACACGTTTACACACAATATTACACAATTACTTTTTCTGAGCATTATCCGACTTTGTTTAAATCATAGGAATAGGCAATTGAAGAATTATTTAGGACTTCTTATGCAATACTTTCACTACAATGCCAGATGTTTCAAATCTGATTTGCAACCACATCCGGAGTCCCGCAAGGATCTAATATTGGCCCACTGTCATTTTTAATGCTTATCGAATTTTTTATTTAAGTTTAGATGGTGCAGATTAATGTTTGCTGATAGTTGTTGATGTACCTAATTTAAATATACTAAATTTAAATGTTTGAAAATATAAAATGGTGTATTTATTTATTAGGCTAGTGTTACATGTTACATACAAGTCTCACAAGAAAAGTTTCAATTTTAATTAACTTAAGAAAGCTAGGGTAGTTATTCATTAGCTGTTATTCATTTTGTTTGGAACCAGGGGTTTGTTTAATAAACATTGTGTAATTAGCATTAAAATGGAAAATTGTGAAAGATATATTAGGTATGGAAATTTTGACTGATATTTTGCAAGAACCCATAGAAGCTACAGCCAATTTAGTTCCAGAAAAGTCTAAAGTAAGCTATTTTAAAGAAAATCTACAATTTTAAAATTGGATGAAAAAGAAAAAGGAGTTAGTGCTATAAACGAAGAAGTGCTTCTCGCCCTACTTTCTGCATTTGAGTAAAAAAATTGCACTTTCTTGAATGTGTACTAAATATTCTATGACAGGCGACTTTAAACGTAAACAGGGTCCTTGATATAACAAGACATGGCAAACTTGTGGCATATTTAAAAAGCCGATTAAGAAATTTCAAACCCAAAAATATTTTTTTTTACCTCACTAGTAATCTAAAGTATACTTTAACTCACTACTTTATCTCACTAGTGACTCATGGGCCACTTTATACCTTTAAAATCTCATCACTCTCATAACGATCACTGTATATGAAAGTGTTGGATAAAATTAATAATGATTATCTTACAAGATAGGTACAGAGAATCTTGGTAGACACATTGATTTCTCATTTTCATTTTGTGCACATGTCGATCAACATGTTGGGCTTCATAATACGTAATTCTTAATGTTTTAATAGTGTTAATTACGAGTACGCTACCAGTTGCAGCGAAACTTCAATTAATAAAGGAAAACACCCACATAAAATTTAAGACGTTATGGGATGAAACAAGTAGCTGTCAGCTGGCCAGAAATCTTTTGAGATATCCCAGCGAAGATACAGCGAGGAACTATCTGGCAATGTCCAGGGGTAAACTGCGATTTGTTACAGGAATCCTAACCGGACACTGCCGGGTAAGGAAACACCTCTATAACATGAGACAAAGTGACACACCCATCTGCAGAGGATGTGAACAAGAAGATGAAACGATCGAGCATGTACTTTGCGAATGTCCCGCCGTGTCATCGACCAGAGAATCCATATTGGGGGAACGTTGGCCTTCTATGGCCAATTTGAGGGAAATGCCCCTGGGCAACATCATCACCTTTTGTACAACATTGGGCTGGTCGATGACCTAGGGAGACATTTCCCTCACGGAGGAAGCACAAGGGGCCCAATGGGGCCTAAGTGCAGCGGATCTCGATCCGCACTCCGGACATATTCCAGATTCCAGATAGTGTTAATTACTTAAAAATAATATGTTTTGCATATTTTCAATCTAGGTTAGAATTGTTTGTAAATCTCTAGCGCTCATTTATTTCTATCATTGTAAAACATCATTTCACTGTGAAAGAGGGCTGGATATATTACATTAATACCTGTAGGGAGTAGCTTATTGAAAGTTTATTTTCTTTCAATTAAAATTTGCTGTTGGAGTGAAACAGAGATCCCAGACCGAAAAGAGAGGAAACTTTTCTGTAGAATTGAAAGGATTGTGAAAATTTCTTACTTATTTTTCTTAGTGAAATAAATGATCTAGATAATCTGCTAAATAAGAAAAAAATATACAGCTATCAGAACAAGATTTAAAAACATACCTAACTAATTTTAGATGTCCACATGTCGCAGCTGCATGTAAAGGTGTCCATTTTTCACTATCCTCGGCATTAACATTGGCACCATATTCTAATAATAGTAATAACATTGACTCATTATCGTCTATACAGCACTGATGTAATGCTGTAAGGCCATCTTCATTGCAGGAATCAGGACTAACTCCTTTCATTAATAATCGTCTAACTGCAAAAATGCCAACGTTACCTACTTTATACACCTACTTTATACATTTTCAAGGCATTCTTGACTATTCCAAATTAAAATACTATACTGCACATTACAAGGATATTATTTTTTAATACCTGACACTTGTTATTTAGTCAAATTTCTTGCTTGAAATGTTAAATAAGTAGTAAAAATGGTACCGGTGAATCTACAGCTAAAATGAACACGTTTTGTATAAAAATGACGTTAGGAAAATATTCACCCTTTACGAGATACAGCCCCTCAAAGTTTCCAAAGAAATATAGAATAGCAGCTGCAATTTGAAAACCAAAAAAGATATAACAGTCAAACTTGACACACATTTTCTGCTAGTGCATGTGCAACTTATCCACAATTTTTCGGTAATTTCTGCCAATAAGAATCCCCCAAGTTATTTTTTGCTACAATTTATTTGTTTGGCAAATATTGAGTATTTAAAAATACGTATAAGATTTATTTTGAAACTGTACCTCTCTGACTTTTTTGCTTTAAAACTAACAGAAAAAAACTTTCATTATCATTCTCATACAACACAAGATAGTAGCTAAAAAATATTTAAGTAGGCAACTGTTGTTGATGTTGTTAATAAGTTGCACATGTTTAGTAGAAAATTTGTGAAAGTTTGACTATTATACCTTTCTTGGTTTTCAAATAAGACCCACTATTCCATTTTGAAGGGCTGTATCTCGTAAGGGGTGAACATTTTACATTTTACTAAGGTCTTTTTTACACAAAACGTATTCTTTTTAACTGTAGATTCACTGGGCCACTAGTGCTACTTATTTTGAATATGTATCATTGATTGTGTATATTTATCATCAGTATGTTTATTCTTTCCTATAATTTATCTTTATTTCCATTGATAACTGTTTTTTTATATATAAAATGTCAATTGCAAATATAATTAGCATATATACAATGTATTTCTGTTCTGTGTCAGTGCACTATTGAAAGTAAAAATGAAAGTAAATACATGCTGAGAATTTGTTAAATAAAAAGCACTCCCAGTCTTCTGTTGATGGCCAAGGTACATACTAATCTACATGAAAACTTTCGATTGCCATTTGGCAGCTATCAATGCAAACTAATGCATGTTGAAAACATGAATACTAAAGTGTATACACCTCTGCTAAACTTAATAATAAATTTTTTGCCCAGAAATATAATAGAAATCCCAATGACCTTGGGTTTGCTTTGAGATATGCAGTCCCAAGCTACTTTTTGCAACATTTTTGGTACCTACCAAAGTGTATTTATTATATCAAGTGTACAGTCCCACCGACTCTTTACTTTGCAACGTATAGACGGATGAGAGGAAACTCGCGATGTGCAATTAGCAACAATTAATATCTAGCTTTTTTTTCTGACACAAATTTATTTTGAACCACACAAGGTGGTCTATTTGTTTTGCATGAGACTACATACTTTATAATTTTAAATAGAACATATCTAAAATACTGCATGTAAAAATGTTTAATTTTTGAGTGATTGCACATTAAAACTTTTATTAACTGAACTTATTTCTAGAGGATATCAGAAAAGTGGAATTAACGCGCGAAATGTTCTCCAGTAATGTGACATTTTGTAAAACTTTGAAATGAAGTCTAAGATATTTTCAAATGCACCACGGGGCACATTTAGTTTAAAATTTTGCGCTTCATACAAAGTCAAATTCAATGCAAAGTTCTGGCAACCCAATTGATAATATTTTTGAAATTTACATATTTTTACTCCAAAAACAAAACATCAACAAAACAAGAACTGTATATATTAGCAAAAATCAGGGAAAACAATGAAATCCCACAATGTCCCACGAGCATCACAAAAGTGGCTCGCATCAAGTGGTGAGTGATACACTTGCTATTCTTTGGTGGCTACCTACTTTTAGCAAAGCCCTTTCAGATGAAAAAGAGTGGTCACTTTTTTACCCATTTTGGCTACATACATTTGGTGGTTCAATAGTAATAATCTGATCTCGATTCTACTAGCCTCAATGACAGGGGGAAAAAACCATTACCTCTCTTTGAACTAAACTGTATGCTTTTTATTTTTCCAAATAAATAAGTTATATTTACTTATAATTTTTATTATTTCTGTTACATAATAAGTCCTACAATAAAGAAAACCTAAATTTTCAGACATAATCCGTATAATCCCAAAATATGCAGACTATCAAACCAGATTCACATTAGATTAACAGTTGGAATCTGATCAATTTGCTTGTCACTTGTCAGTAGGATTTAATTACTACTTATTACTTGTATTATGACAAAAGATATTCACTCTTGCTTGCTTGCTTGCTTGGATGTATCATTGATTTATTATCCTCGTATAATAATTAGGATATCTACAATTAGTAATAAACAATGTAACTTCTAGCTGATTATATTATAGTGTACCTGACAAGGTTCATGAGATATAGGTATGCACTCACTATTATATTATAACTAATTGTTTTAATCAAACCAGTGAGAATGCAACTATTAATGTAATCAATATATAATACCTTCATCTATATCATTTCTGGCAGCGGCTTCCAAGAGCACAACACTATCACTGAAAACTAATCCTCTTTTGTTCGATTTTTGTTGCTTCGAAGTTTTTCTGCCGTGTTCTTTTTCCTTTTGGGTCCAAAATTTCAGTTGCTGGTTTCGCCTCTTTCGAGCTAGGATTAACCTCTCTTGTGTTGGCATTTGCTCGATCCTAGGCATTTCCTCGATCAGTTGAAAGTGTTCCATCTTAAGTTTTTTATTGTGATGTCAGTCTTATATCCTAAAAGGAATGAATAATTAATATTATATCTGACAGTGATGTACTGTTTATCATGTTATAATTTAACTCGGAATTGTATACAATGAAAAATACATTTGAGGAACTATATCAAAGTGCTATATCTTTTATTATCTGTAAGGCTACTGATTATTATCATTAGGAACGTGATCATTTCTTTTTTTAAATAAAAGAGTAATCAAATTTGAAAATTATTTATTTAGCAGGAAATTAATATTACTTAATTGGTAAAATAAACGTATATACTTAATTGGTGCAATTTGTAACACCATGTAATGCAGAATTATTAACAGTTGCGAAACTTAATACTGTCTTTATCATTAGTGACATATATTTAGTCATATTGAAAAATTTGCAATATTGCAAAGCATTTTCTTCTTAATCCTATGATCAGTGTTTATATTAGATAGACACTGCTATAATAATAATATATTATTACAGTAAATAAGTCTATTTTAACCGGGTGGGCCAACAAATTTTGAACTTTTTTCGTTTGCCCTAACTTTTTTGTTTATTAACCGATTTTAATCAGCTTGGTATCATTTTTTACAGAACAGAATGAACACAAAATTTAAATTTTTAAAAATTCAAGATGGCAGCCGCGTTGGATAATAGCCCTTTCTTTTGGCTAGGTAGTTTTGAAGCAAAAATGTCAGAATGACTCATTCAATACGAAAAAAGCAATAAAATGGTCAACCCTACATTTTAAGAGATCTCGATGTAATCATACAAAGTGAGTGTCTTTTTGTCATTTTTATGCTGTAGTACTTAAATTGACCATATTAGTTAGGTTAGGAAAATCCGGGCGCGAAATTTGAAATGGGTTCCTAAACACACTTCAGCAAATTGACTGCCATGTATTTATTTCTTATGGGAGATTCAAAAGAATGATTTTCAGACGGGAATTTCTCGGGTTTTGGGCATTTCTTAGTATTTAAACATATTATACGTCAAACTTTAAACATATTTCTCTACAATTCAAGCCCAAATTGTTTTTTTAGACCTACCTATTATAAGGTATTGGATAAACTTATTTAATAACAGTTTTTTACATAATGAATTATAATTTCATTGTGTTAATTTAAAAGCCGGCAATATTTGTGGCAGCATCGCTGAATTTGTATTTATATTTGTGTTCTAGGTAGGTCATTTCTAATCTCATTTTATTTTGATTTACCTATTTCACGTTTTGCAATTTTCATCACAAACTTATCTATTTTTTCTAATTGCAAATAATTTATTTTGAGTGTTGGTTAGAAAATGGGTGAAAATAGAGTGCCTACCTAATCAAACTCTCTTAGACGATTTAAGATGTTTTAAACGTGGCACTAAAATGTACACTCACTTAAAATCTATTCAGTTACTACTTAAATTTATTAAAAGCACATTATTCAGTATCTGGATCAACTGATGTATCTTGTTCTTGGTTGCCCCGACCTGAACAGAGTATGCATATGTAAGGAATAAGTGCAGAAAATCTATTCCATCCAAAGGTGTAAAGCATTGTTTTTCCGAGCCTTTTCCATTAGTATCATCAAGTTTGCTGTGCGGTATCTGTTTAGTTAGATAATGAACAACCTTGCATAACAAAAATATCCATATATAAATAATAATCCGGTATCTAGAATTCCACATTTGGGCCCTTTTTCGATCATTCTTTAATAAAAATGTACATAGTAGGTATCTTATTACATCATTAATATAAAAAATCGACAAACATTGATCAAAATAGTAATAAGTAAATAAACAACCCACCGACAATATCAAAACATAACCCTTAACCTGACTTTTTTACAGTTCAGCTGGCCAACCCTTAACCTGACTTTTTTACAGCTCAGCTGGCCAGGCGCTCTTGAGTAAGAAATGATAAAACTAATACGCGATGTATGCGTCCATGGAAAAAGACATTTTAATTTAAAATATTTTGTATATTTAACTCATACCTCTGAAGTTTTCATTCTTTTCTTGTTATTTTAATGATAGATATGCTTGGACATTCTTATTAAAATATATTTTTATCTAAATGTTACGATCCTGTATAACAACTGTCATAACTTACCATCCGACAAATCAACATTGCAAAATTCTAGGATCATATCAAACCCCTTCCACTCTGAACCATTGGATCAATCAACAACATACGCTTTCTATACAAACATTGCCTTCAAAAATTCGTAACATTTCTATTTTATTATCGTTTAATTAATTTTTACACAGTCTCTCAGTCTCAGTCAACTAAAATATCAAGAAATTTATGTATTCAACTTATTTCACTAACAGATTCTCAGAACAGATCACGCCTGCAGACGCTCTTAAACTTACTCAAGTTTAAGAGCGTCTGTAGGCCCCATAAGACAAGAATACGTTAACTCCCGCCAATTTGAGATCCTAACCTAACTAATATGGTCAATTGCACTTTATACATATTTTAGAATTGCACCACTTTATCTCTCAACGGTTTGATAGGAATTCAATTAAAACAATTTTGTCATTGCCAGTGGCGGCTCGTTGGGGTAGGCAAGGTAGGCCATAAAAATTCGTTCGTCCCTCGCTCCTCAAAACCATTTCAATAATTAATAATTGCAGTAATAGTTTCTCTTATTATACCTACATATTACTAAAAGTGCACCGCACCAGCAATGACTATCGGCAATACGGGAATTACAGATAAGTAGTACTTTATTTACCTTGTTTAAATTTATTTTCATTTTCATAGGTACTTACCTATCTTTTATTTAATAAATTTAATTAGTATTTAAAAAATGGATAATCCTATTCACGGTATAATCTGTTCTTTATTGGAAACTCCATTTTCTATCTAGATTGAATTTCTATTTTTCCCTGCCAGATTCATCAAAATTTAAAGAATACCATAAAGAGTTTCCACGTGATTTAGTTACAAATTTAACAGAATTTTATAAAAATATTTTTTACGCAACAAAAATTGATTAATGAGTTAGGGGTTAAGGGTTATAGGCTCCTGATGGACCGATTTTTTTCCTCAAGGTCTTAAAATGTAGGGAAAGGTCCACTGTATTGCTTTTTTGTATTGGATGATTCATTTCGACATTTTTGCTTCAAAAAGAACCAGCCCAAAGAATGGGCCATTTTCAAAAGCGGCTGTCACCTGAACTTTTAAAAAATCGGCAATTTTGAAATTTCCTGTCGATAGTCCTTTCTGTTCTGTAAGCAATCAAGGTGATTAAGATCGGTTATGTTATCGGTTAAATGAAAGTGGAAAGTGGTAAATGAGAGATACGTAGGTACTTGGTTCCACTTAAGGGGTATATAGAAGATTGTGGATTGGAAATTGATTAAATATGCATATTATCAAAGTTTACAGAATATGTATGTATTCTGTAAACTTTAATATGAGGTATACCGCATGTAATAGAAAACAAATGAATGCATCAATGGGTGGAATAAAAGTGAAAACTGTGGAAGACGCGGAGACAATAACAAGACATTGATATATCCAATCTCTTTTGCGGGAATTTGTGAAGGATATTGATAGAAAACGGCGCTAGTTCCAAATCGGACTCTCCAAGTAAAAAAAATTGTATAAAACTTACATTGTTTTGATATTTTCTTCACAAACCACTTTGTACTTATAAGTATTATAATGTAACAATCAAATCCACATAGGTATTTCGATTATAGTGATTAATCTTTGACTCAACGTTTATTATCTAGGTTTAATACGTACCTACATGTGTATTGTTAATGAAAACTATCTTATCTAAGGCATATTATTTAATATTATCAAAGTGCCATGTGAATTTAGTATTATGAGTATTAACAGCACGGCGATAATTGAATTATCAGCTTCTAAGTATAATAATTTTATGTAATATATTCTATTTTTGTTTTCAAATAATTATATAAATAAATAATGTGCATATTAAGACACACATAAATACATAAGATATATTGGACACATCAGATCTGTCAAGCTGTAAAATGCATCTAATAAAAAATGTATTACTAATTGAGTTAGTGGCGCAAGGCTGTTTCGGTCGAGTTACGTCGTCAGTGGCGTATCCAGGGGGGCGGAGCAAGGGGGCATTTGTCCCACCCCAGAACGTTAGAACTTTTTAAACATAACTTGAAAAAATTCAACAGCAAACCAACAAAGATTAAATTTTAAAAATTAACTTCGCTAACAGCTTGCTAATAATATATTATTGCAGCCGTTGAGTGCTGCTGCAATTTGGTATGAGCAGAGAAACACTTGCTTTGCCCCCCTTGCCCCCCCCCCCTCCTCAGAATCTCAGTCTGGATACGCCACTGTAGGTAGTACCAGTACCTACTAGTAGAATTAGCGCTCCTGGCACTATTTGGAATACTGAAGATTTTGGACCAGGTTACTCCCGAATATGTTGTAAATACAAAGCTTCAAATAAGCAGGGCATCAAATAGTAGGTATAATATGTTCTTGCCTCAGGGGCCGAATGTTTTTTGGTATGATTTAGCAAAATGTGTCTACAGGTATAATAGATGTTATAGGTATTATTGTTTCTCGGTTTATTAGTATAAATTAAATTTTTTTTCGTTCTCAGCTCGTAAAGCAACATATAATAATTATTGTAATCGATTAATTTTGGAAAATAACTCACCAAATGAAACAATGGTCAGCAGATTGATATGTACCTAAATCCTAAATAGTACTTATAAATTATAAAGTTCAATATACCTATTGAACTTTATCTAGTAAGTAACGTATAATGTTGGTTTACTAAAATTCATGTCTAATGAAATCTGCGGAGGATATTGATATTATAAAACCTGTTTATAATAATTCAGGACTAAAAATACTCTCAAAATAAATTGGTAGGAATTTCTATTTTATATTTACATTACACACCAGATTGAGTTAAAACAAACAGTATTAGGGTCTGCTCGTTGAAAATGTAGCTTCAGTCGGCCTCAGTACTATCATAGTGTAAATACAATTCAGTAACGCATTCAACTTTATATTTTGTTTCAGTAAGATCCTATAACATTCGCATTATAAGATAAACTGAATCTTGATTTAAGTAATCCAAATCGCTTGAGAATCGCATACAAAACCGGAAAAGCTAGTTTTAAAGGTGCTAGGCACTTATTACTAGACAGGGAAGTTAATCCCCACCCCATCCTTGCAGTTTCTACTTAACTTGTGATTGTGACTAAATTACAAAATCGTATTACTACAGGTTTAAACATTAGTTTCGGTCATATTTTTAGGGTTAATATGTTTAATTTTCACATGTGCACGAAAAACATTAAGAAGTGTTTAATATTTTTAATGTATCGCCTTGTTGTTTATACAAATCCTGGACCTTAAGGAGGAGACTACATTTTTCTCTTTTGAAATTACAACTCATTTTTATTTTACTTTTGTCTTGAAAGTTTCACAGTTCGCTCTCTCGTTACTCATTATTGTTGTATTATTTTTGGACATTTTTTTAATCGAATGGTTTAATAACCTAGCTACTACGGATATTTGTCCACATAGATAGTTATTAGAATTATGTACTTCACAAGTACCTCAATTACGTTGTCAGACAAAATTTTCGGTCGCGCAGCACGTTTTTTTTTTAAATTTAACCCCTCAAACCACCCCTTAAAGGTAATACAAATAGGTACAGGGTAAGTCTCTTAAGATTGACACCCCCCTTATCTCACTTATCCTTTGCCGATTTAACTCATTCAAAAAAGTAGTGGACGCGGTTTTTGATGAATTTTTATAATCTGGGCACGGATATTAAATATCTCGTAAGATATACAGGGTGGAAAATAAAACATGATTTTTTTAAATGGAACACCCCGTATATTTTTATACCAAAATAATGTCCTAAATTTTCTGAATAAAAAAATATCTAATTGTTATATAATCACTCCACCTGTTCGTGAGATATTACTAAAAACTTATCACATTACGGGTGTCAATTATAAAACAAAAAACATATCAAGATACCTCTGGAAACAATGCCATTTATTGAGATAATAAATAAATAATATATAGGTGACAATAACAGTAACGAGTAATAACAATAAACAACATAAGCCTAATAAAAACAAATAAAAGTCAATATTAATACAGTAACACAATAGAGTAACACAATTTTATTTATTTACACGTAACGTAATTAAATATTTTCCACGTAACCACCACCATTCTGAATGCATATTTGGCATCGCTTTATAAAATTGCTTCTCACCCTTTGAAATATATCACCATTTTGGTTTAATTCCTCAATTTTTACACGTATGCATTCTTTTAACTCATTCATATTATTAAAAACCCCAGTTTCGTATATATCTTGTTTTATCGTACCCCAGAGAGAAAAATCCATAGGTGTTAAGTCCGGACTTTTAGCGGGCCAATGTATAACACCGTGCCTTCCTATCCAAATAGGATATTTTCTGTTTAGGTATTCGGTAACGTTCCTTGTAGAGTGTGGTGGTGCTCCATCCTGCTGCCAAATAACAGATCTGTTGTCCACTAAATTAAGATTATCTAAATAATTTTCAACTGGATGTTGAAGAATATCCACATAACGTGGTGCATTTAAGGACCCATTTATAAATACAGGACCTACAATAGCATCCTTGTGGATGCCACACCACACGTTTACTGTTTGGTATCCTTGTTTTTTAATTTTTTTACAATATGTGGATTTTCCACTGCCCAGTAATATGCATTTTTTCTGTTAAAAATTCCCGCAGTAGAAAAACTGCTTTCGTCAGTCCAAAAGACATGACTTAGAAACTCATCATCTTCCTCTATTCTATCAAGTATGTCTCTGCAGAAGGTTAACCTGTCTTGAAGGTTGTTGTCGTCTAAATATTGAACGGGCAAAATACTATATGGTTTAAAATTATGGCGATGTAATATTTTTATCACACTTCTTTGTGATATATCCAATTCTATTGCTGCGGCATAGGATGAATTTTCAGCAAAATATAATAACGCGTTGAGTTCTATGTGTTCTCCTGTTTTTGTTCTTCGCCTTTCCCTTTTCTTGTCTCTCAGAGATTCGGTATTCCTAAACTTTGCATAAATGTTTTTAAAACTATTTTTGGAAGGAGGTAGCCTTTCTCGAAATAACCTAACATACTCCCTCCGAGCAAGAGACTTATTCTTGTTGCACTGAATATAAATTTCAAGTAACTCTTTTCGCTCTTCCAATGAATATACCATTTTCAAAATAACTTGCTTCTTTACCAACACTACGTATTTTTTACGCTAATATCTAAGAGAGTGAACTACTATCTCACAAAAAACTGGATGACATCTGTCAACAAATAAACAATGCAAATATGAATTGTCTCCAGAGGTATCTTGATGTTCTTATTTTATAATTGACACCCGTACACATTTTTGGATTAAGAAAATTAAGGACATTATTTTGATCTAAAAATATACGGGGTGTTCCATTTTAAAAAAAATCATGTTTTATTTTCCACCCTGTATATTTTACGAGATTTTAAATATCTGTTCTCAGATTATAAAAATTCATAAAAAACCGTGTCTACTCCTTTTTTGAATGAGTTAAATCGGCAAAGGATAAGTGAGATAAGGGGGGTGTCAATCTTAAGAGACCCGGTACAACAGCCTAATAATTATTAACTATTATATTGTTACATACGTTTCCATTCTACTTTTGGCTTAAAAGTTTCACAGCTCAACGTTTTCTCAATTATTGTTGTATTTTATATTAATTATTCTTCCCATATCTGGCAGGTCAATATTACGAATTCCCACTAATCTGTGTTAATCATAGCCCACTTGGCATTTTATCATACAAAAATTTAAACAAACGACTAAATTTAAAATAAGTGGAGGTTTTTCGAAGATAAGATACCGAATAAAATACATTATGGAATACAGTTATCTATAAAACATAAAACAAACTCAATTCTCATAACTGAATGTGAACTTGCTGCTATGGTTCAAAAGGCAGGATGGAACCACGCTTCAGTTACCAGATTTTCAGCTACAGTGCTTTTATATCTCCGCTGCGAAACGAATTCATCGTTACAGCGACCCGACAAACGCGTCCAAGAAGCGTCCTAAGAGTCCACCATTAATTCCCTACGTTAGTACTTTTTTTTATGTTCCCTACCACTTATACTAACGTTTCGCTTGCTGGGTAATCCTGTAATTACTGTATACTTAGAATATTAGGTAGTATCATCTGTGGTAGTAGTCTTTAATCTATGATATTAGGCGAGGCAAATTAACATTTCATCTGCGAAATCTTTCCGAATGGATGGATTGAGATCCGGTTTTTGACTTCCCATTCAGGAAGACATTTTTTGTTTTCATATTTAAACAATATGCACTCAAAAAAAATTATTTTTCTAGGGAAAAATGCACAAAAGCGGCTTTGCACTAGACCAGTTTGCACTAGATCAGTATTGCACTAGACACTAGACAAATGTGTGTTGATACAACTCGTCCGGATGTATACAAACTTTACTCGTTCTTCGATGAGAAACGTAAACATAATATATAACCTACAATTTTAATGTTAAAAACATAAAGACTTAAAGACAGGAGACAGCGTGGTTTAAGCAATGGGACCTTTTATGGTAGCCTAGTGCGGGTGCCCATAAATGTGAAGAAAAATTCAACTGAAAGATAACCAAATTCTGTCAGAGATTTGAAACGGTGGAAGGCTACTGAGGGTACGGCATTAGTCAAAAGAAACCGAACAGGTGATCGATATTATTCTCGCTGGAGTTACGATGTGCGAAATCGTGCCCTCTATTTCTTTTTCGTACAGCAGCTTGCACCAACGTTAGTCGGATATAACAGTCCCATATAAGAGACTTATTGTTGACTCTCTCGTATTATTCTTTTTTTACGAAGACTACACGAACAGCGCATGTTGTAGATTAAAAATAAATTAGTGACGTAATTCAATATTTGTCAGTGGTAGACCCTGTGACAAACTCCCCGTAACGTAATAATGCTATTACTGTACACGTATCTTTATTATCTGGTCAATCGCCACCCTGTTAAGAGTAATTGTGATAAAACTGGTACTCCTTGGAAGACCTTATGTCATGTACACGTATCTTTAAGTATGCGATTAAATTAAAAAAAAACTGCAAAAACGTACCAGAAGCTGTGGGATTCGAACCCGTAACCTATAGCATGTAATCCACACGCTTTGCCGACTGGGCTACTACCACCCTAGCAAAAGTTTGATGAACTAAATATTTGAATTATACGTCGAAACATGTATGTACATAGATATGTAGGGGTTGAAACCACTGCGATACTAATGCCAGGGCCGGCTGCCAGGCTCATACTCCGGTGAGACACTCTATCAACACTACTATTATTGTTATTATTAGGATATACATTCGCAGTATATTATTCTATGTCTACGGTAGATTACACAGTAAGACAGCAAGGGAGAGAAATTTTGTATAATTTGTAACAAGGGATACCAAAAACATTAATAGAAAAATAGCATTCCCCCCGGATGTGTACCTATATAAAAATTCTTTCACGACCTATAATGCAATGTTTAAATCAAAAAAATATTTGTTACAGACTAATTTTATTTATTTTAAAATTCTTAGTAATAAAGCTCAATAATTAATAAACCTCAAACCCCGGGCCAGAACATAAGTCGGGAGCTGAGCCCCAGGCCAATAATACAATATTGTATATTAGGTATATTTGTTTTTATCCGCAAACTAAATTATCAATTCATTAATTTGTATATAGATCTACAAATGGCTATTGGTAATTTATTTGATTGGTAAAATATAATGTAGGTATAATCTTTAACAAGATAAAAAATATTTTATTTGGAACTTTCACTGATTGTGGTAAGTGCAATAATTGCTACAATAAATAAAGGCAGATACATTGCAAAATGTAAAAACCAGTAGGTACTAAGTAACTGTATACTGATTTTTTTGAGGGTTTATGCGGTAAAAAATTGAATGTATTTTACATCTTTTTACACTGTAGATATGGAAATGTCTCATGTCTCACGAACAGTACAAATTTGAAAACCAATGATCCGTATTTTCACATCTCAATTAAAGAAGTACCTACCTAACCAGGTATATTCTGTAAAGTCGATTATCAATTGATGAGAACTATAAGAAGCTATTTACCTACATGTTTTACATTTACCCCACTTGGCCCTAGCAGTTGCAAGAAGTAAGAAGTAGAGTACATAGCAATAAAATGTATAATATGAGCTCTATTTCTTATTTTCAGGTGGCAATAATTGAACTTGACCACTTGCTTTTCGCTAATTTAACAGACCGAATTAATTTGATTCTCCATATTGTCACATTTTTCGCCGAGGTAGGTAGGTATCTACCTAGAGCTAGCATTATTATAGAATACTTAGATAGTATGTCAGTAGGTACATACTCCTAGGTATTAATTATATCAATCTACTAGTGAAACACACAATCAATCATCTTACATTAAATGTTACAACTTGGACACCTACCTCTAAAATAATAATTACCTATTAGGTACCTAAATAGTTTTATGGTTCCTATTTACTAATTATATGTAAGAACAAATTGATGTTTTTAGTGTTTCATAAGTAGGTGAGTACATTAAAACAGAACATACCATTTTACACCAGTAAACATTTTCTAAAACATCGCAATCCTTGTTAGATTGAATAGGTACCTAACTAGGTAGGTACATGACATATTTTATAAAAACCTTTCTTACCTCTCTAAACAGGTTAACCTCATATTCAGTTCTTGTTTCTCACTTTATAACATTTAACTATCACAATTATCTGAAAAATACGGCTGATAGATTGAACACAACTTGTAACACATTATTTTCAATATTTTTTTCATACTTATTCACATTTGTACTGCATATAAGTTGTATGCAGTTAATTGCAAGAACGGTTTCCGGATAAGCTCCACTGCATTTTACCACTTTACATTCTCCGTTCTCTCGTCGACTACCGTACCACCTGACAAAGTTCTACCATATGGATAAAGCCGTGGGCACGATATGGAACCAAATATTTGCCATGAGCGTACGCCTACCTGATTTTTCATGTATGAGGCCATAAATTAAATATTTATTTAATTACCCGTAGTAAAGATAGTTTTGGAGTATTAATGTACTTGAGCATAGAAAAATTACTTGCTATAGATCTGTCATAGGTATATAGAAAATTTTTCGCCTCTTAACAAATCTCGTGCTTTATGTTGTAGGAATCAGTAGCGCAGCCAGAACTTTTTTCAAAGGAGGTTTTCAAATTATGTAAGTACTTATTTATGTAACCAAAAGCTCCCGAACTTCATTGACTCAATGACTTACCGTTCATTCCACTATTCTCAACTCAGGCAAGTGAATAGTCATATGCTTCGTGATGAAAGGCGTTCACCGCGATTGGTTCTGAACTCTATCGATGCACACCCTATCTAGTAATAGGTATGTAGTAACGTAATAGTGAATATGACTAAAATTTAAAATATAAAAATAATAATAAAAAACAACGTAACGTTGTAATAAAACGTGTACTTCGTAAAAAACAAGATTTCTAATTCCGCGCGACTAGTATGAAAGATCCAAACAGCGATAAAATTGACGCGGCCCGAAACTAGCGTGTATTAATTTGTAACAAATTTATTATTGGTAATTAAAGCGTCATATTTTGCATATCTCATTTTTTAGTATGGTAGAACATTTTTGTGCAATAAAAAAATTGGGAGTGTTCCCTATTATTGTCCTACGGTACTTTTACATATTATTGACAATAATATGCAAAAGTACCGTAGGACAATAGGGAACACTCCCAATAATTCATTGTCCTTGCATAGACCGCTATTAAACATTAAACAAAGAGCAGCACAACATAAATATCGGCCTTTGCTCATTTCAGATATTGAAGAAATGGAGTTTGAACATATGCACCTATATGTAAGATTTGTGGACGGATTCTTAAATACCTACAAGTGTTTTTAGAGGAAATTCCTCGGGAAGACCATGTCTCAACCACTGAAGAAGATGTAGAAAACGTGCAAAATAGAATAGAATAAATCAATGACCAGTTCAAACAAGTATGTTCTAAAACTATATGCACGAACATGTTTATTTTATGTATAGAGTTCGTTGGGCAACATTTTGTAATTATTATCTTATCATTAAGTTGTTAAACCGGTATTAGGTGTAAATTGATGAAAAATGGTTCCACAATACAGTCTCCCTAGAACGGATAAACGCATTGGCCTTGAAGAATGATAGGTCATATGTTTTTCCAATATACAGCATCAACATCTAATGTATATTGTCTTACATATCAGGTGGATAATTTCCATTATATCATACTTATTAATCCACATATTATATATGTTTTATCTGACCCACCATAACCAGTTTCACAATGAAAAATTATTACACTTGGTTTGAACAGAAGATTTAATATCCTATTTATTTGATACACGCCACTGTTGTGGAGATATAAAACAAACACTGACATTACGCAGGCCATCGGTTTATCAACGCGGGAAGAGTTTGTTTACATTCAGATAAATATTGAAAATATTCAGTACGTGTGGGTTTACTAGGTTTACTATCGCTTATCGCTTGTGCTGTAAAAGTATGTACCTACTATAATTTAAATCCGTCTTTCCAAATCGGGTTGGTTTAGTTTTCAGTCTAAAGGTTCCCAAATAAATAGGTATGTTGATTCCCGTGAAAAGACACGTGACATTTGTTAAACAAATATGACTTATGATCTGATCCATTCATATATATCCTAGATTAGAATGTCAAATATGTGGACAAACTTTCATTATGCTGTTTTGTCTGGACTATGTGCGTCAACAGCGAGTACTTTTGGAAAGTTATCATGGTTGCCTAGCATAGAGGTACGTATACGATATAATATCCTTGAATCTTATTCGCAGGAGAGTTCACCAGTTGCGTAACATATATTTTTTTAACGTAAAATAGTACTAAATTTCTAAAGAACAATGATGATATAGAATATAGCCTATGATATGCTTTATCCATTTCACTTACCAACTGTCCCATGTTACTTATAAGAATATACCTAGGTATTCATCCTACAGACCCTATGTACCTACAAAGTAGGTAGGTATAGAAAAATTATGGGTCAGAAAAAAGGGATGTTATCAATGGTTTAATTGCTATCGATTTGGATAACGCAGGCACAAAAAAAAATAAAAATTTTGGTGCCTAGGATTTTAGAACTGATTTTAGGTATATTTGGGGCCCTGAAGCCGCTGAATCTAAATAATATATGAAATCAGTTTTTCTCTATCTGCTCTACCTTTTTAGACAGTTTTTTTTAACATGCAGTTCTAATGTGCACTTCCAATTCCCTTTTGTGACGTTATAAATTACATATACAAGGATTGGTTCCTATATATTTGCCCTATTAGTCTGCTCTCTAGTTAGTTCCAAGAAAATCCACCAGATGGAGTATCCGATCCGAGCATCCGATAACTACTTAAGTGACCGTTAACGCTTCAACTAGACTTGAGGTTAGTTTGTGAGTTCTCGTCGTGATTTCTAATTCCGCGCAATCAGTATGAAGTAGCTAAACCGCGATAAAATTGTCGCGGCCCGAAACGAGCTGTGATGTCATAGCCTATCAATTCCTCAACGTTTCAACCAGAATCAGCTCTAAACAAATCACGTAGGCATGTATTAGACATGTAAATGATAAATTCTAAAACACTTTTCATGTTACTTTCATTTCGAGTTGCTTCAACGAGCAAAAATTGAACTACAAATGATAAAATATATTCCGATTTGTAAATTAAATTAATTTCTGCTGCTAACAATTTTATTTCAGAAAACTAATGTTCTATTCCCTATAATAGTACCTATTTTTTTTCAGGGATATTTGTTGTTAAGAGCAATATTTTTCGCCTGCATGATAGTATGTAATGGGGCGGTATGGACATTATTTGTAAAAGCTTTACATCAGACCAATTCATCCCTTACTGCCACAGTGATTAGTTCAGCGTCCAATTATGTATTTTCGGTAAGAGCAAAATAGTGTGTGTGTGTGTAATAATTTTAATACGAAGTCCTTGGAGTGCTCTTTGTCTAACATGCGAAGACTGTCGGCGTCCTGTGATATATTTTGATTTCTTAGATTTAAGAGATGGACTGTATATTTGTATCATGAACAGTTCAATACCGATCGCCACCTCAGTGTGACAAAAATGCTCGTGTATGTTTGTTTGTAGTAAGCATAAGTATGTTTGTATGTAATAAGTTTGTTTTGTCATTTGTTCTGCCCGTTGGGCCAGTGGCGTAGACGAGGGGCATTTAACTATTGACAATATATAAAGCATTATAAATCACTCATCTCTACATAATTTACATTTAACTTTTCCAGAAAAACTTGCATATATATTCAAAAGTAGGTAGGTACCTACCTACTTTTACTATGACCTAACAAATAAGAGTAACAGCTATATAATAGGACGCTGATGTCTCTGATATTCTGATGTCTCATGGGTAGTAGCAACTGGTAGCATTGATAGGAATATTATTATAACATGTTGCCATGCTTGACGAGGTAGACATATATAATATAGTAACATTTATTTTTGTTTTATCATCTTTACGCATATATTTTGTTACAGGCATTCACTGGATTTTTTCTGTTTGGGGAAATAACATCTCTCCTTTGGTGGTGTGGAATGTTCTTCATCATCATTGGTGTATTATTAATATTATCGAATGAATCTGATTCAACTAATAAGTGCTCTATTGGGGATAAAAAAAAGACAAGTTAAAATTAACCATGATATTTTCGCGCTAGTTATCTAGGTAATCTTAATGCCAAATGTACTATCAGGGCAGGGAGATGCGCGATATATGACTTATATACATTTCAAGGCATTTACATTTGTAAGCATCAAATTGGACATGCCTCTATTAAACATTGCGAAACATAAATGATTGAAAATTTATAAGGAGATGAATGCGGCTATATCATTTTATTATTTTCCGTGTTTGCCAATATTTGCTATTCTGAAATCATCCCAAGTATACCCAGATAGCACGACGAGTTCGTGTATTTATTAAATCACCAATTAATTACATAATATTTATAAATGCAAAAGATTCAATTACCTACAACAACCAACTAAACGCTTAAAATTACTTGTTACCGCGAACACTATTTTACATACAGAAATTATTATTGACGAGTATTATGGACATGTGATTTTATGAGAATGAGAGTGTTAATTTTATTTTATACGTTTATATGTTAATATATTAAATTTGTTGTAATTTGTCATATTTTATATATATGTATTTTGCGTATAATTAGCATATGCGTGAATATATTTATTATTACCTCTTTATAGTCCATCATTACCCCCCTTATCATAACCATCACCCGTTGCTGTGCCTGTGCATAGTGGTAATACTTCTGAGATAGAGCCTCTCGTATTTGGAAACAATAAGCTTTTGGCATCGATATTTTTTTTTCCGTTATTTTTTATACTACTCAATAGAATTAATTCTGTCATCTAGATAATCTGTTCATAAGTATATCCAACCCTTAGATATTCAATGGAAGATCGGGTTATTTACGCCCTCGATGATGATCCGATCTGATTGATTCGAAGCCGTATTAAAATTAATGATATTTTAACGAGATCTATGTAAATAGTTAAATTTTCCAAAAGTAAAATGTAATTATTCACTACCATATTCAACAGAATAAATTTTTTTATGGCCCAAGGGGGGCACCTATTGTCCCCCTCCTGGGGCCGCCAATGCCCTAAAATTAGAAAAATGTGTTAGGAAGTTGGCATACGCTATGCGTGGTCTTAAATGGGACATATAATAATTATATACACAACAATTAATAGTAAATTGTTTATATTATACTTTATACAACGGTACATTATTATTATTATATTACAACAGGTTGATATAAAACAATGGATAACAGGTTGCTCTAGTATTTGTGGTATTGCCGCTGCAATTTATTACATTAAACGTTCCACTATGCCCTAACTTGCTTAGTTAATTTTGCGTTACTTACTTTGTTTTATCGTTGATTAAAGGAAGATGAAGATACGCAACTATAATATATATAGCCTTACCCCGATAACATGGGTTTATGTAAGGGTCCGTTATTGTCGCTTAATCCAGCAAAGAATATTAATCCATGCGAAGGAACATATACCGACGTACGTAACCCGAAATACTGGAGGAACTAGGAGAAAATTAATTCCTTGAGCGGGTAGCCAAAACATACAACTAGTTTTGAAAGTCTGAGAAAATTTGGTTCTACATTCCTCAAAAATGTCCGGCTTCTTCTCCATAACACTCATAGCTATAAAAGAAGTATAACATAGTAGAAAAAAATGAAAATCTATTAGAGATACATAATAACATATGTAATGTTGGATAATAATAAGTTTGTTATAAATTATTAAAGTCTCGCACGCGAGCGAACCCTTTCATACAAGTTCAAAGTCGTGACGCCACGTCCTGCTGAGAAGACCGATTTTGTCGGCTACGGGAGATCCCGGCACTCGACCGCTTGTTTTCATAGTTCATTCGGCCGCTTTCCGGCGCAACACCTACCGAATATTGTAGGCTGTGACGTCACAGCTCGTTTCGGGCCGCGTCTATTTTATCGCTGTTTAGATCCACTATGTTTTTTAGTATTATTTTTATAATTAAAATATTAGTCACGTTCCCTATTATATGTACCTAGTGACCTAAATAACAAAAATGCCACGGCCGTTTGTTGGGCTCTTTTGCATTTAATAATACAAAATACAAATACCTACTTAAACCTACCTACAAAGAACACTTTTAATTCACAAGGGTAATTTGTGTCTGTAGAGAAGCAAACAATAAATAATAATAATATAATGGTAATAAGGAATCGGTACATATGGATTATTCATACATATGTTTTCACGCGCCAAACGGGAAATGCGATGTTTTGAAAAACAATGTTCGGTTTTTGGTACGTATATCGAGAAGCAATGAGTGCATGAGTGGCATTGATAATAAATGGTAATCACATTTGTAAGAAACTTTACCTACCAACGAAAAATAAAATTAATAACTGAGGAGTGAAAAAAAATTGATCTATCAATAGCTTTGTTGCCACAGTTTTTCTGGTTGTACCTAGGAATCTTCTGTCTAAAAATCTGTACCTAAAAAATATCATTAGTTTATTAAACATGTAAGTAACTATCACCACAATAAACAAGTTTGAAAACTTAAAAATATGTTATATAAATATCATTGTTTGAATAGCTCACTTGGGATCACAAAGAATTGCAAAAAATGGTAAAGCAGCCAGCAAGAATTGCATATTTTTATATCTTTATAAAAGCTGTAAGAATATATTAAGTACTTATTATTATAATGGAAGACGATATAGCAGAAAATTGTTTTACCATATTGTCAATATCGGTCCAGCTAAGGTTGTACCATAAATTGTATATCTACCAATTGTTGCTATATCATATTGTTTCGGAGAGTCAGAAGTCTGTTGGACCTAAAACATTTTATATTAAGTAAGTGTATTTTACGTCTGTGTACTCGTCCGGATCAAAGTAAACTGTCCGGATGTATAGTTTGTACAATGATTATACGCGCTTATCTGCCTCGATTCGTTAGACAAATCTGAACCAGTCGTGACGTCGACAATGATACTCGGCTGACATCAGTTTGCGCCAGCGGTCGATTTCAGACGTAGACAGGCAGATTTCTGAATGTGCAAATGACCTGTAAAAACGGCGGGAATCCAACTAGTGGCGGAATCGACCAACGCCGGACATCACCGTAGACGGCAAACGCCGTCGTGGTGAGGGCGCGATCTTATCCATGGGCTCGATATTTGTCTAATGGTAGGGTTGTAATTAAGGCTCGGAATTTTAGGGAAATGTAATAGTCGAATAGTAAAATAGTCGATAGTCGACTAAACCGATTAGTCGACTAATCAGAACTATTCGATTAGTCGACTAGTCGGTTAGTTCGAATAGTTCCAATTAGTCTACTAATCGGTTTAGTCGACTAATCGATTAGTCCACTACCTAGTACCTACCTTATATGTAACGGTTTATCGAGACCTACGTAATAATTAATAATTATACCATATAATTATGTATACCTCAATAAATTTAGCGTTCTTTATCTCGAAATTTCCGTATGTCTATTTCTATTGTATTATATTCACAATTCACATGAGACGATGCGCAATGTGTAGTCGGAGTCTCGAAGTCACTGTAAAAAACTTATAGACTAGTGGACTAATCGACTAGTCGGTTAATCGACTAGTCGGTTACTAGAATTGCAAAAACCGCGAATATCGACTAGTCGACTAATCGATTTTAATTCCGAGCCTTAGTTGTAATGGGTCTAATGCTTTTGGATATGAACAGTCCTTCTCTGTCTATAATTATTGTAGTTTGTATACAAACTTTCCTGATTACTTGTTGACATGTTGACAGATGAAAAATTTACATAACACATAACCTACAATTTGTATGTTAAAATCTCAGATCAAAAATAGATAGATAGTAAGATAGGTAACATCCATACCCATAGTACAGTACTGTTTGTTCACCGAATAAACAGAAATTTGTGGGAGGGGGGCGCAGTGTTTGTAAACAGAACTTAGTAAATTTCCGAATGTTGGGATGGATTCGACCAATAACATGTGGGATAATAAACAATCATTCTACGTTCTATCCCATTTCGTGGATTTTTAATCTGAGGTTAAAATCATGAAGACAAGAGATCGAGCTTGGTTTAAGCGAGGGACATTTATTTTTCGTCGACAAAATGGCAGCCTAGTGCGGATGCCCATAAATAGCCTAGTGCCCATAAACTGAAAGATAACTAAATTATCTTAGAAATTATGTTAGAAATTATGCTAGTTATAATAAGTTGATATATAATAACAGTTGGGCGATATATATGCTCGTTAATTTCGATACCTATATATATGCGAAATCGTACCCTCTCTTTATTTTTCGTCCAGTAGCTTACAACAACGTTAGTCGGATATATCAAGTCAGATATAATCAGAGAGATTATATATAAGTATCTGTGGATATAATGGACTTCTTTGTGTCTCTCTGGTTTTATTATTTTTTTAACAAAGAACCCTTGAACAGCGTATGTTGTAGGTTTTAGATAACAAATAATGACGTCAGCCACTGCTTTAAAGATTTGAAGTGTAGTAATAAATAATAAATATATCCAAGATACCTATATAGATACGATAAAATAAATTAATAATTACTTAATTTTTATATAGGTCACATATGTGAGATGATTTCAGTAATTTACATACTTATTTATTATCTAAATACCTACAGCAAATACATTGGACTGCAAATTTTTACAGACAATCAACAGTCATGCGATACGTATAGATTCATATGAATTTAACATGGATACCCGGACATACCGCTACATATTTTCAGAAATAAAATTAATGTGTTAATTTTGGCTCTATCAAATCAATATATATAATAATAATGATGGCCTCTACTCCACCCCCACACCATTATAACCAATATGGTTAGCCCAGAAGTCAGAAACTTGTATGGGAATAAACCCGTCTCCCATATTATTTTGCTGGCCGCACTAGAGCCCAGATTTACGTAGGTACCACCATATTTCATATTTTTACCAACCTCATATTTTTTATGTTATACATTGATATTCTTGATTAATAATTAGGGAAATATATAGTATCCACTTACCTCAACTTTTCTGGTCAATGTCTGTTGAGAAAATTCTGCACCGACGCATAACGTTCCATATATAAGAGAATTCGAAATTATTGGGTATTTATCCAAGACATGTTTAAAACGCCTCCCAATATTATTCATTTCTGAAAATGTATATAGGTATATTTATTATATTTTAAATAAACATACAATCTAAACAAATCCGTAGGTATTGGCGGTATGCCTGTTCTGGTAGGTACTACTCGAATCCATGTTTTGATTTATATTATTTATCACTGAACAATATAAGATTGGAGTTTTCCTTTATTTTTTTAATTAATAATAGCAAGAACCCATATAAGTACCCTACTTCCTTCCTACTCCACTGATTAAAGAATAATTTAGGAACTTATTAAAATACAAAGAATTATAGACAGGTAGATAGATACCTAGGTACTTAGGTAGATAAAATACGTGCTCACTACTCACACACCTATAGAGTATATTTATTATATTTTAAAATATCCGGCATAACATGAAAATACCTACTATCATGGTTAATTACATTACAGAAGGAATTAGTAATTTTGTAAAATGTTTATATTATATGAGCACGCGTCGTATTAATATCAATATTTGCATTAGCGCTTGTATTTCCTAAATATATATATATTTTAGGTAAGCATAATTAGTTAACAACATCCACAAGCAATTAATACTTCTTATGATATAATTTGTCCGGGACGTAATAAGGTAAGTATGGCAGGTTCTTCAGATGAATGTTATTCATCAACCTCAATAGTAGCCTCAGTGGAAGTTAGGTTAAAAAATACTAGCATTACAACTTTCTAAAATACGCATTTTAAACGTCCAGACAATAAAGAGATAAACTAGGCATCCATTATAGAAAATTACCTATATATTTTGGAATATAACTGATATATAACTAGGTACATACCGTGTGTTATATCTGGGAGTTCTACTAAAAGATGGAAGCATCTACACGAGACCCACTATTATAATAAATGAATTCAATTGATGGCAATTAACTGTATATATTCGGTTGGCTTGTGTAACTTTTTTAGAATGAATAATCTGAATATTCATAGAGGAATGGATAATGATTGAATGATATTAATTATTAAATTCTATAATAATATACCTACCTATAAATGTACTCTACCCTAGTGACCGTAGAGTGAGAGTGGGTACCTATATGGAACATTTTTTTTAAGAAAACGTGAATATTTCTTTAAGGTGGTTATTTTCTTAAAATGTTAAATATTGAATCGGTAGGGCTTATATACGGCTATAAATTCCATATATTAATTTTTTTTACAACTCAAATTACAAAAAAAAATATATTTTTGGGTGTTCCATATATATTACCCATAGTTTGAGGTTATACCTATGAATATGAATAGTGCAAGTTTTAGCATAACAACCGAAGGTCAAATATTCGAAGTTCTTCATAACTACCTATATTCGGGGGATATATGGAACAGCCTATACCGATGTTCTAACCTTATTCCGATATTTCAAAAGTAGATAATGAGACACATATGCATGAGTCGAATTTTGTACTTTTATGAGGACAAATTTATGGAAAAAAATGAAACAAAAGGTGTTTAACTTTTTTTATTGATATAAAAAACAAATAATACAATTTAAAATGTGATAATAAAATTTAAAAACACATCGTAACAAAAAATACATATTCTTCTAGGTATTCTAAAAATGTAGTTTGTTCCATTGCTGCTACTTTCGTGATTTTACAGAAAACTATCTATTGAGTATATTCTTATAATTTTTGTTAACCATGAGGTTATGTACTAATAATATTAATTCCATTGGAGCCACGGCCCACTAAATTTTAACCGGTCGTGCATTGCAGCATATGTTTATCTCAAATAATAACTGAGATACAGAGCACACTTTTAGTGGTTTAAAATTTTCATGTTTTTCACTTTTCATGATTTTTTTAAAATATTAAATTTGCCTAAACCGTGCCAATAGCAACACAACCACCAACTGGGATTATGCATTGCAATCAACCAATATTGGGATTGTGCATTATTATAGCATGAGATTGCCCGTAATTTCACTTAATATGTATTTATTAAACCTATATTTACAATTTTACCATCTAAGTGATATTAATGTAGACCACCATAGATAAATAATTGTAGACCATTACATATAGCCGACGGACATTTGTCGTCGCCTCTTGCGAATCGTTGAATTTTACCCTAACCACTCAGTTTAAGAGGGGGATCAGAGAAAAAATTGAATTTAGTAGGCTATATTTCGTGGATGATTTAAGCGAGTAGTGTAAACTTTGGATAAAAAAATGTTGATATGTATTGACAGATAAAATGGTTAAGGGGAGAAATTAAATACATTTCAAGGGAAATTTCTCTTTTATAGCTACAAATGGTATTTTTGCAATTGAAAATGTAAAGAGTCATTAGAACTACGGAACTACCTTCATATATTCTATCTGGAATATAGGAAGGTAATACTTTATAATGTGAGCCATACTCCCTTTCATGATTCACTAAACTAACTAAACATAAATATTATAAAAAAAAATATGCGTGCAGCAGAGTACACGTGATAGAAGCTCGTGTCTCTCGAGTTTTCTTTGTGGAGATCTTAGGCATTGCAAAATCTTACAAAATTCCGATTCTATCACGATAGTTTATAAATTATATCAAAATTGCTTTCCTTCCGCTTTAGAACACTTGTGGGGGATCGTTGTCCAAGTCAAAGCTGCATTCACTATCTGTTTCTCTCTCATATCTGTCATATGCTTTATCTCACTTGCGAGACGAAAATTTTCTAAACTGTCTCGTGACGCGACCTTGAAAAATTACTCTCATGCGGCCAAAGTAGTATTTGCTTCAATAAAATACACTTTATTCCGCATCCTTTATTTTCTATTTCACTTCAAAAAACTTGCATCAGTGCCGAAAACTATTTCAGAACAAGCGGTCAACTTTGGGTTGAGGTAGGTTCTGCACGGGGACGTATGTACTACATCTCACTCTTAGACCTCTCTTTCTCTTTCTGGCTTACGTACCAATGCCTTGAGTTTCTGGTCCCATTGAGGAGCGAGAAAACATAACATAGGCACTGACTAGTGGTATATAATTTTTGGTTATATTCAAGACATTCTTACACAAAGATATTTAGAAGAGAAGATAAAAATAAAATGTATACTTTTCAATTAAAACTGTTATTTATACAATAAATTACAAGTATTGTAAATAAAAATCACATTCAGTATAATTGACAAACTTATAAAATATTAATTATATATAATATACACACTACCAATAAGTTAATATCAAAATATTTACTTATAAATAAAATCACATGTATAAAAAGTTCGTTTTTAACAATAAATAAATCTAATTATATACAGATATTAAAAATACCTAAAATGTGATTATATTGGTTTAAGCAGACTATAGTGCTGGACCAGCATCCTCCTCAAAATTAGAGAATGATACATTTTTCTCCTCTATTCTATGCATATTTTCTACTGTCGCCGCCATTATCCTTAAATTGTCAACACCAGTTAGCAATTGCCTAAAATAAAAATGATATTAGACTAATTTTTTTCTCATTCGCTCATGTTAACACGTTGACGGAGAGTAAGGACACCTACTTCGTGATAAAAATGGCACTAGAATTGGGTTGTGTTTACTTAGGTGGTATTAGCTACTATTGTATTTGAGGCCTATGAAACAGTTAACGGTGAAAGTTTACCTTAAAGAGTGCTCAGCGGTACTAGCAGCAGCTCTAAGTTCTTGAGCCAAGCGATGAGAGTGTAATTCATTTGATGAATTATAATAGCCATGTCCACCGGCAGCCTCTTCACCTCTCAAACTCTGGTTGTCTAGCTTTAAATTATTTATTTGTATCTATAAAATAAAAATATGACATGATACCAAGAGTGCAGTATTATCAAATATCAGTAATAGTGATAGTATGAATAAAGAGAAGGGAGTAGACAGATCGATCCTTACCTTCAGAGATTTTATTTCCTGCTTCAATTTTAACACAGAACCCTCTGCAGATGTTGCCCGTCTCTAAAAATATTAAAGGCTTAAGACGTACACATTCTTTATAGGTTTGTAGATATAATTTATATTACAAAACTACTAAACATACTAAATAAATATAAAAACAGAAAATATATACATATTTATTAGTTCTAACACCTCGAGTTCTATTGCCTAAACTAGAGTCCATAGAAATACAGTCTGGACAGCACTGGTGTAATTGGTGGATATCAGGGTAAAGTGGATTGAGACATATGATAAAATCAATTGTTATTTAATTGGGGTTGATAAAAAGTATATGAATATTATATGATCCAAAAATGTGGCCAAATGGAAGTGATATGTGACAGATTTGAAAAAGATTCTTGGACTATCCTACATTTCAAAGAGATGATGTAGCATGTGTGAACGAAAATCAAGAGACAATTCAAGGATTTTCCCATAACGTAGATGGAAATTGCACCAGAAAATGCTTTTCAAAAATAAATAATCGATTTAAGCCGGGCAATAGATACGATTTAATTTATATAAATTGCCAAAGCCTTTTAAAAAAATTAAATAATATCAAATATCGTATTTCCTACTTTAAACCACTTGTATTGTGTTTTACTGATACACATAATATAACAGATGAAATTAATGAACATGAAATAGAAATAGTTGGATATTAATTGGCAAATTGTAAGTCTGACAGCAGACATACAGGAGGTGTCTTAATATATGTACATAATAATATTTCCTTTACCGAAATTTAAAGAACAGTGTATCAAGCTACATATATTATTCTTGCATTATATCATTCACTAAATGGTTTTCATGCTGACTTTATAAATAATTTTGAGGAACCGTTAGAAGAAATAGTATCCTACAGTGCAACAATAATCATTGTTGGTGATTTCAATGTAAAGTTACTAAAGCCCAATACATATTGTAAGAAAATAATTAATTCATTAGGTCTCTATCGACTAATAAATGTCCCCATAAAGGTTACAACGGAGTCCTTAACCCTCATAGATTACTTGATTACTAATGAAAAAAATATTAAATATATGCTGTATATGATACCCCTAACATTGCGGATTACCAAAAAGTACTAGTTTCATTCGGTATACAAAACAAATAATCATAACATGATATCAAACAATAATATCATAAGTCATTCATGATAAAGTAAAAAGGTATAAAAGAAACTTTAAAAATTTTGATAATTCAGTGAGAACTGGCACTTATGGGAGGGGCCTATACAACAAGTGACATGTCAGTTCGTGTTTGCCTGTGGTAAGTTTTATTTTTATATGAATAAATGTTGATTTCCTCTAAATATATACTGGTAGAATTGTGTCGTTTTCTTGACCTACTAAATAATTCATGAATTTGCATTATGTTTATTAATATGAATATCAGAAGGTTAAGAAATGGAATGTAGTATAGTAAGTATTCAGTCGATAAATTTTCGTTTAATTTATATATATCTTAGGTTATATTAATTGACAAATTTTCTACCAAAAGTGTTACTACTTTTTGATTTTAATGAAATTTTTCTGCATCGATCGGTACAGTTTTTATCCACCATCCCCATCATCTGAATTAATTCACTAAGTTGTAGAAAATAAAGTGCATACACCATTATATACAAGTTTTTTTACATACATTGCTTTTCTCCAAATTATGCTCCACTTGTTCTAAAGCTTTAGCGAGATTTTGTGTATACTCATGTTCTTTATTCCGAGCCAGTTCTAATTCTCTACTGAGACAGGCACATAATCGATTTTGCTCTGCTAACTGCCTTCTGGTAATGTCCAGTTCATTTCGCAGTCTCTCAGATTCACTTTCAGGACTCGGTGGGACGGATATAATATCTCCTTTCTGGGAACATACAGCACTGTCAGCGAGGAAATCTGGCAAGCTTTTAGAATTCCCCACCTAAAATATGGCATATACTGTAACTTTTACTGTAATTTATCACCAACATAATAATAACATCCAACTACGTTCACAAATAAACTTGTCTGAGCAAATTATTATACCTAGTCTTACCTCACTCACTGCGGGACAATTCCGTGATCCATTTGAGGCATTGCCAATAGGAAGATCTAAAGGAAAAGTTCCTTGTGGTCTCAAAGGCAGGTCTAACGGGATAGGCTTGCTGCTACTTGCACCTGCTTCTCTGTCATTAATCTCATATTGGGCTCTGTTATCCCTATTCTGCGTAAAGTCAGGCAAATTGTTTATGTCCCCATTATAATTATTACTGTTACTTCCTAAATAGCTCTGTTCGATAACTAGATGATCTTGGACAAAATCAGGTAGTGCTTGTGAAAATTCAGGAACCACTCTTGGATGCTTTGATTCCAGAATTTGAATATTTGGCTCAGCTGGTCGAGTTTCAGTATAAACCTTGGGTCTAGCTCCTTTGCTTTGATAACTGCTACCAGAGTCACTACGTAAAAAGTGTTTGAATGAGAAGGGGTTTTCTTCCCTTTTCTGTCCTTCGTTTATACTGGAACCTAAGGATTCACATTATTAACTATTTCACATGAGATCATGAATTTTCATGTTGTAAGGACTTATTTCTATCAGTAATAAACAAATACGTAAAAAACTTATATAGGTTACATAGGTACTTATAAGGTATTAATAGTTCAATAAATGTCATTGAACTATATACGAAGTAACTGAAAGGTAACGCCTTGGGTTGTAAACAGTTACTAAAATACTCCTATATATATATATACTCTCTAAGCATTATATTATGAGGATTGGGACTAGCTGAAGATGAAAGCGAAAACTGCAAGGAATATTACATACATACAATATTACATACAAAATGTGAACAATTGTACAAATGTTGTTGTATATACAAGATTAAACTGAATCCATTTACTGTAGCTATTAAGATATTTATATCACACCGTTAGAAATCAATTTCCAATATCGTTACCTGATGCTCCAGCATTTTGATTTCCTAACCTATTTACGTCTGGATTCCGTGACGAATCATCCCCTAAATCTAAACGTAAATGTTGAGGCAGCTCAGGATCTGTAGTGTTATCGTTATCATTATTTCCGAATACATGAGAATGGTGAGATGGTAAATCATCATCTGCCATCCTAAATAACTTACAAAAAAACATTCACAACCGACACCGAAAATAAACAGATTTTGACACTTTGACAGATTCATAGAAAATATATATGACAGATATTCTTTACTCTTCCTCTTCCTCCATCACGGTACATAGTACTCAGCACAAAACATTCATAATGTATCTGTACTATCTATATTTTTGTTCTGAGGTACTATCGTTGAGTGAAGAAACCAATGACTTCAGAAAGGACTTCTGAACGACAGTTAATTAGCTATTCTTCATTCTTTCTCCATCGCGGTAGGTACATAGTTCTCGGCACAAAACATTCATAATGTATCGGTACTACCACAGAACCGTTGAGTGAAGAAACCAATGATTTCAGAAAGGACACTGAAGCTAAAGTCATTAGACGAAATGATCTTCATCAATCATCAGGGATGAAATAAAATTTTATTTGGAGTTTTCCCTATAAAGTTTATAAAGCCACTGGAGTCTAATGAAGTCATTGCGGTTTGATTCATGAAATTAATAGGACGGAAATTGGAGATTGAGACACGGAATAAGGCTTAGGTAAGCTCTGAAAAATCAGTTCAAGCCTAATTTTCAATCTACGACCCGCGGATATTTTATAATATAAATTAAAAAACAACTTTTTACAGTACTGACAGTTGTTGGAGTAAGTTTGGACAAAAGAAGTTCCTACTTCTGCGTTTTTAACACCACGATCACTTTACCACAGCATATGTATAATATGCTGTGACTTAAAGAGTTGTTTGTTTGTCTTCTCTTACTCCAATCCAACCCCACCCGAACTCATTAAAATGACGTAAGTGAGTTAAATGTTTTGTGTCAGTGACAGTCTGTCATTCTTCTCTATGATGTCTGTCAGTATGTGCTTTGCTTTGTGCTTTGGGCACGGTTGTTTCATGTTTCTAAATCTATTCCTAATTTCCTATGATCTATTCTAGAAAGTTGTGTGGATAGTTGGAAAGGTGAGGTTTGGTTATGAAAAGTTTGTTAGTTTCTAATATTTCATACATGCCACATTATTATAATAATTATTAAATTTAACTAACAATCTATTGTAGTATTTACCTAGGCCGAGCAAATTTAAATGTAACCATGTGAGCGCTTTGTGTGTACCTACTTAACCATAGTCTCGCGTCCTTTAGAAAAATAAGGATTTTATGATTTATAATGGTGTATGTATTCACTCACATCCCCATTTTTGTATTTTATTTATTTCGTGATTCAAAATTAATATTTTGGCCAAGACAAAATGTTCTTAAACCATTTTTTTTGCAGCAAAAATGTCTGATCGTATGACAAAAATAGAAGTTAGTAAGTTGAGACAAACAGAAATTGATTTCATGAAACAAATTGAAAGAACAAATTTTGAGAGGGTACAGAGGTTGAGGACTCTCCGGAAAAAAAATTTAATCACAGGAGCCCTATTAGGAGCTTGTGTTTTTGGTATTTACGGTTATTCCATCTTTGCTGTAGGACAGGAGAAGTTCTTGGATGATTTTGAGGAACCTGCCAAAACTACTCAGTAATGGCTTCAGCAAAAGCTCTTAAAGTTCGCTTGCCGCCATTACCTACTATTAGAGACTTAGTTAAGCTGTATCGTTTAAAAGCTATTCGACAATTATCCCAAAACTTTTTAATGGATGAACGCCTCACAGATAAAATTGTTAAAGCTGCTGGTAGAATTGATAACCATATTATTTGTGAAGTTGGACCTGGACCTGGTGGAATTACAAGATCAATTCTTAAACGCTGCCCAAAAAAATTAATAGTCGTAGAGAAAGACCCTCGGTTTCTGCCTACCTTAGAGTTACTTCAAGAAGCATGTAAGAGTTCTACACAAATGAATATAGAAATTGGAGATATAAGACACTATAATTTCGAAGTAGGTTTTAAGGGTGCCCCACAACACGGTTGGTTTGATGCTCCACCACCCATACATTTAATAGGTAAGTGGTGTGACTTAAGTCTAAGTACTATGATTGGATAAAGAAGTTCAAAAATAATGTCTGAGCGTGATACCTATATCTCCTAACAAATTTGATCATGCGTAATGATATTGGCGCAAAACTATATCCTCTTTACGACTTATCGTTTTATCAAGGGATAGAAGAATACTATAAAGTAAGACCACTTTCACATGATACCTCCATGCCTGAATATAAGGAATAAATATAAATATTTGTTAGCTTGTAAATAACATTGTTTACAACTGTTTAATTAGTTTGTTTAAAAAATACATGTTTAGTTTCTCCTTACAGGTAATTTTTATTTATATCCAATTACATTCTAAAAAAACTGTAATAACTGGTCACGTCCATAAATTTTTTTTGTCTAACAAGCAAACTACTAGACCTTTTCTCATACATTTTTGCATTTAGTGTCTACAACCAAACAAATACAATAAAACACCTTGTACTTTTCCGATAAACCGTTTTTCTTTGCTCCCCTGCATAATTATTAAAAAATGGACTTTTAACAGTGATATGGTTTCTTATATAATTTTAGGAAATCTGCCTTTTAGTGTGTCAACAAATTTAATAGTACGATGGCTACAGGCCATTTCGGAAAAGTCATCGGCTTGGAGTTTTGGAAGATCACCAATGACACTTACCTTTCAAAAGGAGGTCGCTGAAAGAATGGTAGCACCTGTAACACATAAACAAAGGTGCAGGTTGTCTGTTATGTGCCAGTTGTGGTGTGATGTTCGATATAAATTTACAATACCCGGAAGAGCATTTGTACCGAAGCCAGATGTGGATGTGGCTGTAGTAACATTATATCCATTAAAATATCCAATGATTACTCTCCCATTTAAGATGGTTGAAAAGGTTGTAAGGAATGTATTTAATATGAGGCAGAAATATTCATTACGTGGAGCAGAAAGATTGTTTCCCGAAGAACTTCGTGACAGTTTAGGTAGGCAGTTAGTTAGTAGATTAATAGCCATATTTGTATATTTATCATCTTATGAAAATTCGTAGAAATATTCTATTTAGTGTACTAAACAAGATACCAAAAGTCCTAAGCCATCTCCTATGCCGCCTTCATGATGAAAAAGGCATTGGCTGGTATCAGCCCAGTAGTTTTGAGTTTTAACCCGGAGGTTCAAAAAAAACCTATAAAACCCCGATTGAAAATCCATCTACTACTTTTAAAGTTACAATAGTATAAAAATGGACAATAATTTTGCATTGGCTAAACCTATCGATGAACAGTTTAGTTCTCAAAATAGTTAATTTGTGCATTTGAAAATTGCAGCCTGCCTACTGTAGTACTTATATTCTGATCATTTTAGGTCTAAAACTTTTTCAATTAGCCGATCTGGATCCTACTACAAGACCTTTTCAGATAACTAATGAGGAATTCGCAAGAATTTGTTATGCTTACAAGGTTATTTGTGAGGAGCATTCTGGTGTTGAGGAATATGAGTCGAGAGCTCCTAAAGTAAAACTAAATTTAGTTTCTGAGTGATATATTTATAGTGTTAAAGTAGTTGAATAAAGGCTGTTATCATATCCTCTGGTTTGATTCATATCTTTATTTCCAGTTTCCCAGTTGTTTATAATATATACACAGAGCGGCAAAAGAAGTGACGCAACAAAAATCTTCAGAAAATTCGTTCTAAACAAAAAACCCATCATACTAATCTTTATCACGTTATCCCCTAGCTAAAGGGATGCTTTTTGGGTGGATGGTAGTTCTCGATATCTGACATCTTATGTCAGGCATAGAAGTTGGCACCCGAACTGGTTCACGAAAATTTTAATCATTTTTTTGGACCTGTCATTCCCTATCTGAAGGGAAATTAATATTAAAATAAGTAACCTACACCTTAAAAGTTTTATACAAATAGGCATTAGAATAGGCATCAGGTAATAAAGGTAATAATAGGTAGTAAAGGTAATAACAGGTAATAATAAAGATTTCCTCATACCTTATATTTAAATCCTAAATATTTTTTGTTAACAAGGAAAAAGTATAATCCTCTGGTATTAAGTTTAATCGCTCTGTCGTCACAGCAAACTGTTGTCGATATTTTAACCTTTTAAAATTACCGCCGCCTTATTGAAAATTCAAATTTAAAGTCCTTAGCAAGAAGACTAGAACAGGGAGACCGAGCTCGCGTGTTTCGGGCGGCACAAAATACGTCGGAAGATAAACTTAATTGCGGCTGGCGGCGGACTCTTACCTGCGGTTGCCCTTAAGGGCGGTTGCCCAGAGGACGGTAACGGCACGATTTTCCGTGCGCGATATCGCAACGACCAAAATTCCTCAAATTTTCATACAATTAAATGCAGTGTTCGCCCACTGGTTAAAAAATGCCGCGACGATATTTAATACCGTCGCGGCAGGACGTTACCGCAGAAACTCGCGATTTGGCGGTCAAAAAGCGCGCGATTTCGTGTCACCTGACTTGTGAACGCCAATAAAATTAAATGAGTTCTAGCCGACACGAATTTACCAACGATATTTTCAAACATGTGTTGCCATTCAGTGCGTGCAGTCCATAGAACTACAGGTTGTGTTTGCATGTAACTACAGGTTGTTATGTTTCGATCCATCACTTTCAAGCTCACAGCAAACAACTGACTAAAATCGATCTGGCAACTCGGCATATTAAATATAAACAAGTTTCGAACGATATACCGTGTAGTGGGCTAGCACTCAGGGGGTCAATTCTTGGGCGTTCGCAACTCTTAATGTCATACGCAAAATTAAGATGACAGTATTTTCCAATTTTTGAGGGTGCGCATCTCTGCGTATGCGCAAAATTTCGTTCTTATATTTGCGAGCGGGGCATAAGCAGCTCTTTGTGCTCATTTTGACATTTAGAGGTTAGAAATTCGAAATTATTTTTACTGTTTTGGTTTATATGAAACTGTGTGTTGTAATTATATTGTAATTAATTACTATAGTGCGTGCAAGAAAATATGGATGACTTAATAAATGTTCTTGCAATACGAAATTTGGAAGGAGCGGAAGATCGTTATCGCCCTGATATAAGACATAACCCTAGGAATCCTTTCATTGACTTAAAGTCCAGTGTTAGTAAATGTGTAAAGGAAGTTGTTAGTTGCCCCCGGAGTGCTATTTAAAATGTTTGTAATATTTATCCAATCATTTCCGGCGTCTTTCATGGAATAATTGGTGGTTTGTTTGCCACTAATTAATTGAGGTTTTTGTTTAACATATTCCACCAATAACTGCTTTTGTTTACTTGTGGCATTAGTCCCCCTTTTATTTTTTGCCTCGTTGTCGACCATATTCAAATCCATTTCACATACGACACAATCTACTATCCTAACCAAACAGCAAAAACTCAATGACAGCTGATGACAGGAAAAACACAGGTTAAGTCTGCTAAATTAGTTCAGTTTAAACGGTCTTAGTTGAAATGTACTAATATTTGCCAAGTTGCCAGATTGACCATGCGTTTACTTGCGAAGTGTGATTTTCGCTTTGCGAAGACCGGTCAAAAATTGGATTTGGCATATGTATACGTTTCATTTGGTGCGCAATTTTAAGTATACGCAAATAAACGCATGTTCTCAAAAATCGACCCCCTGGGGATGCGGCGCGATGTATCGCGCGCGGCAAATCGTGCCGTTACCGTCCTGTGGGCAACCGCCCTAAGGAAGCATATTAGCTGGGAAAGCACGAAGGCTCACGGAGACTCCCGAAGCTAGGTAAGGCACCGCTCACAGAGCTGCTAACCCCTAGCAGATTTCGACGACATTTGTGCCGTTCTCTCGGTACCTATTTTACGCGAACTGGTCCCTATAGATAGTGAAAGTACAGCAATTGGCGGCCAAATTTAAATAGTAAAAGTGATAGGTACAAGCATAATGTATAAACATATAAAAAAAATAAATCTAGACAAGCTTTTTAGAAGACATTTTAATAAAGCCAAGTTAAGTTAATCATATATATATATATTTATACAGGGTGGCCCATTAGTGCGTGGGCAAGCCATATCTTCCTTACATATTAAGAAAAAAACTTGCCTAATTTTAAACTTAAGTTCTTCCTTGAACAAATCCGGTACAGCATGAAACCGTAATAATTTTCTGCCGTCACTTCGATTTAATTCAAGATGGCTTTCCGAAAATGAAGTTAAAATTGAAATGTGAAATTGAGCAAATACCGAAAAGTTCGAAAACGCATTTACTTCACATATCCTAGAGCAATCATTTAAATAAAATCTACCGATAAGATTCCTCCATAACTCCCGTCGTTCTACATTTCGATTGCCTACAATTTTTTTTATTTAAGATAAATTTTTAACTAACAAATTGTTTACCTGTTGGCAATTAAAGTAATTTCACTTTATCGCCATTACTTTTACACATTTAGGAACACAGCAACTAGGCATTTTGTTAACGTTATTATTGTTAAAATTAACAGGACACAATTGACATAATAATGTATTTAATAATTAATTTGTAAAATTTCGGACTTTGATGCAATTTTTGAAAAAATTACCTGTACCTTTACATATACCACATAAATAAAATACGTGCAGAAGAATTCACTAATTGGCAGTCTTTAATAATTAATTGGTTTTGCGGAGATAGTCGAAATACGCCAATTTTCAAGTAGCGTTTGGGCCCGAACGGTTCGTCGGGCAAAAAAACCTAAATAAGAAATTTGTAGGAAATTTTATGTACTTCCATTTTGAATAAAATTTTCGTAAATACCGAAAATTTTATAGTTTCCAAGTTATAAGCGAAAAAATGCAAAACAATTAGATTCTTTATATGCTTTTTTCTCAATTTTGTGTCACGAAATTTTGTCAGTAGACCTTAGATTCTGATTAAATACCCCCCCCCCCCAAAAAAAACATACACAAAATGGCAGAAATCAAAATTACCCCATAATTTTCCTGGTAAAAACACAATTTGACTGGATTATAAGAATATTACATATCTACATCTGTCTTCAGTAAGTAGGTATTTCATTCTTCATTAATCTTTCGGCCGTTTGGCGATATATTTACTATCGTATTCATATACTAGCATGAAATCTAAGGAACACGTTCATTGTTTGGTAATTTTCAAGATTTACATAAAATATTCCGTATTATACTTATCACGTCCAGTCGATATAATTCCAAATTAAAGCATGTGTAACTGTGGTGATATAGTGCGCGGTTTGTTGTTTTGATAAAAAATGAAGAGAGGACTTGATTCTATGTTTATAAGAAAATTTGCGAATGGACCTAAATTGCCTGAATGTAATTTTACACCGAAAGCTTATAAGGTAAAGTTTTATATACCTATTACCTATTTTTTTGTTTCAAATAGCCTGGCCCTTGTTTCACTATTATTTTATTATAATACTTAAACGACGATTTGAAGGTTTAGTAGGTACTTACTTTTCTACTTTTACTCTTTTTGTACGAATAAAAATCCTTATAATTTACATTTGCTTTTCATCCACATAGGGCCCACCAATAGAAGAGTTAGATAAAATTAGAACGACTAATTTAAATCCTGTATTAAAGACATATTACAGTAAACCCTTGGCACTGCATCAAGGGCATAAACAATGGCTCTTCGATATAAATGGGAAAAGATATTTGGATATGTTTGGTGGTATTTGTACAGTTTCTGTTGGACATTGTCATCCGTAAGTATCTACCCTTAAGGCAGTTCTTCCCCAAACTAAACTATGGGGAAATGTATGTACGTAACACGCATGTACGTTGTCGATAACACATATAGGTATTTATTACTTATGTCACCTATTCTTAATACACATGTAACGTATGTTATGGATAGCGTAAATGTTCTATCATCAGACCCAGTATCTAGTAATCATTAATGCCCTTACGTGCATGAATTCTTCGCTGCGTTAATTTTAAACAACATTCAAAGTGTACGTAAGATTTGACAGAAAAATCGTTTTTGGGTACAGGATCATATTTTTTGAGCTAAATTCAATCGTAAATGCCCCCCAGTGGCGTCCCAAAAATACAAATCGTAAAATCGAAATCCCAAAAACCTGGTCACCAGGTCTGCGAATGGATAGTTTTTAATAAAATTTCAAATGGGAATATCATCGTGGTCGCCGATTAAGAATCCACAATCTATTTGGCAAAAAACAAAATGGTGGACTCAAAATGGCGACCATTTTTTTTGCACATTAACAAAATTTTGGCTATTTTAGGCTATTTACAAATAGCCTAACAAGTCAAACTGAAAAGTTTGTCATGCTTCTCCATTAAAAGCTTTACATATTAAATATATATTTTTCCAATCCAGATTTTCTGCAATCACATGTTATATAATAATTATAATAGAGCAGCCTTTGGAAGCTGCTATTTTGTATGCAACTTGTATACCATCTACATATGGACTCACCATATTTATCAGCCTCACTCGTTTACGCTCGCTGCTCGCTCGCTATAACCTGAGGCTAATGTAAAGTTAAAAATTAAAGTTTGTTAGGTAAAGATAACGCAGAGACGTTATGTACTTATTATGTAAATAGCTATTATAGTTGCAAATAATCATATATTTTCTACAGGAGAATTACGGAAGCTGTTACAGATCAGTTGCAGATCTTAGGGCATGTTTCAAACGTCTATTATCATAGTAAAATTCACGAGTACTCAAAAATGTTAGCAGATACATTACCTGGAAATTTAAAGGTAGGTAGGTATGTAAGCACGTTTAGCAGGTAGTTAAATTAGTTACTTTTGCTTATATTTTTGAGATGCATATATTTTTTATTTATACTATTGATAATTTTCGAGCAATCCTTTGTTTCTTTGGAAATAGTTAATGTACATAATTATTCTTTACACTCTTTTCAGTGCATATATTTTGTTAACAGTGGATCAGAAGCTAATGATTTAGCTCTGTTAATGGCCAGAGCATACACAGGGAGATGCGATGTTGTCTCGTTGAAAAATTGTTACCACGGAATGACCTATCAGCTAATGGGAATGACTTCAAATAATTATTACAAATATCCTGTGCCAGGCCCTGCAGGTTTCTTTACGGTAAAATAGTTGTATATTTTTTCTACGTTTTTTGTCCCCTTTCCGTGTTTGTTTCTATGACAGTATGATGCGCTTACTGGCGGGAAAGGCTAACAAAACGGTAAGTAACACTTACCGTTCTAGAACGGCAAAATAGAATTCAGTTTAAAATTTAATTGATTTATCTTAACTCATTTGACTCTAGGCACTTTAGAAGGTGGATTTTACAGTTACGATTTTAATAAAACAATTCCCTCCAATTTTAATAGGTACTTACTTCTCTATTGACAGCTCAATAACAACTTACTTCACATATATTATAAAGCTCAGTTTACACATTCACGCAAAGATCATAGATGATCACTGCCAATCACGGACATATACAAAAGTTCATAACAATTAAAAGAAATATATATTTTTAAATCTATTTATTGATTTTAAAATTAAATGTGCAGTTTTTTCTATTTAAAGAACATAAAAGTAAAAGTACACAAAGTACATAAACAAACTGTACTAAGGGCATAAAAAATGAATCTCTTGGAAATGTTACGAATAAGTACATATTATATAAAAAACTGAAAGACAATAATAAAAATATCTAGTGTAGCAATATATCGTAAATTCAAAAGTAATATAATACTATAAATAAAAAATAAATATCTTCTATACTATATCCGCTTTTAATTAAAAGCGTTTACCTATACAATAAGCTTTTAACAGTCTCAGGAGGTCTGTGATTTTCCTTGTGAATTTAACAAACACAAAATCTCAAACCGTTGAATGACCTTAGCTAACTGATAATATGTACAATAATCATTATAACTACTTACAATTGTTTCTTTATCCACCTTGTGCGGAAGAGGGAAAATCGATAGTCTCTTAGGTAAAAACAGATATGAATTAAGAGAAGCTATAGTTGGTAAATAGCGCCGGTAAATCTTGGAATGTTTAGTTTAAAATTTTCTAATTGATGTTTAAAATTGTATTGAAGAATTGGTCATCACAGATAACATTTTTAACGTTTGAATTTAGAAGAATTACGGTTCGGCCGTACATAGGCAGGCCCCCTGATGTCTCCCAGGAGGGACACGAGCTCTAATACCCCCGTAGTAGACGCCTATGTCCTTCCTTTAGTTATTCTATTAATAATCCACACTTTATCTCGTGAATTTAAGGTCTCTGTCGATGTAATAATGAAATTTATCTTTCATTTGGGGTCAATGCTTTTTTTTGCTTGACTACTGATATGATTACATAATTGATTGTTGTATGTTTGATATTGTGAAATACCATTTCCAAGCACTATGTATTAACCTTGGAAAAAGGAATACAATACTTATCCTAAAAAGCGGATGTACACTCTATTAATAAACATGTTATAGTTACTTAAGTAACTGGAAAAATGGGCCTTATGTTTCAATTTTTATATAAATTTTCTATCAGTAACATGTTTTCGGCCACTGCCGCTAGAGCTCGCCACTGATTTATAAGGACTTTTGGTTTATTCATCACTAGGCACCTATTTGAATTTATTGAACCTGAACCCCTTATAGTACAGGGAATAAAGACAAAAAAAAGGTCAAACTTCGGAATAATTCCCGGAAAGCTGGATCTTCGTATAAATCTTTTGCGGTTCTAGACAATATCCCAAAAGTCCCCATCGATATGTCGCTGAAAGTGATACTCGGGGTCAAAGGTCATGAAAAGCGGTTTTTGGCGGAAATCTCGCCAACGGTAACTTTTAACGATGAAATATCGGTTATCAAATTTGTAGCTTAGGCTGCAGATAAATTGCCTACAAAAAACGTATCACTACTTTTCTTCGTAAGACTAAAGGTTTTCGAGAAAATTCTATTTAAAAAGTTGTAACGTACAGTATGAATGCCTTAACGATTTCAAGGTTCTAATTCCATTTGAAGGAACTAATTATTTATAATACCCGTTAGAAATAATTCCTAATCGTATAAAAAGTGACTTCTAATTTAAGTAAATAAACCGAGACAGGGTCGGGCCTGGTTTTTCTTAGAAACAGTGTAAGTAGCAGTAACCACGGTGGATGTAGGTGCAATGTTTATTACTTTAAAATAAAGCTCATATTTTAATAATTGTTACTATTTCTCAAATAGCTTTTTTTCTATGAGAGTAACCGTTAAAGAGATATTTGTAAGTAATATCATAAGGGCATCTAATTTTTCCGAAAAAAATCGAAAAAACACGTTGCTAGTCAACGTTTTCAGCGGCGCATGTATCGTTTCGAATATTTGGGCTGTTGAGTCACAAAAGGAAGGTTCATGCAAAAATCCAGCTTTCCCTGGATTTTTCTACTGTGCAATTAGAGACATTGCCCATATTATTAGTTGACTAGACTAATTATATTTAGAACAGGCATCTTGTAAATCTCTTAATATTTTTGAATATTATATTATGGAGTGGGTCAAAATCTAGCTATCTAGATATCTAATTTCCAGCAAGCAACACAGGATACAATTTAGGTCCGCTCTTGTCATTTATATTGGCATGCCCCGAATGATAAATAAATAGTAATATAAACCGTTTGACAGATGATTCTCAACTTAATTTTTAGGGCCGGTTTTCCATTGCTCGGTTAAGGTTAGTTTAGAAGTTTAGAATGTGAAAAGTTTCTTTCAAAATATTGAATACAACAACATTCTAAACTTCTGGTTAGTTAACTGTTGGCTAAATTACCTTAACCGAGTAGTTGGTAGTTAGCTGAAAATATTTACGTTGAGAAGGAAATCTAAATATGTGTTCAGTTATGTCTTCTGTGATGTCTCATGATTATATTAATTTGGAATTTACAGACGATGAATCCTGACATATACAGTGGCATATGGGGAGGAAGTAAATGTCGAGACAGTCCAGTTCAGACTGACAGAACTTGTTCTTGTGCTGGTGAATGTGAGGCTGGAATAAAATACCTAGAACAATTCAAAAATGAATTGGACTATAATATTCCAAAAAGTAATGTAGCTGGATTTTGGGCAGAGTCCATTCAAGGAGTCGGCGGAGCTATTCAATACCCCAAAAATTACATTAAGGGTGTATATGATATTGTTAAGGAGCAAGGAGGTGTTTTTGTTTCAGATGAGGTACTTTCCATTTCAAACATTATTATAATAATATATGAGTGAATATATTTCATTAAAAGAATATCTCGAAGAATATTATTAATGCTTCAGGTGCAGACTGGTTTTGGTAGAACTGGTGATAATTTTTGGGGCTTTGAAACGCACGGGATCGTACCAGACATCGTGACTATGGCGAAAGGAATGGGAAACGGATTTCCTTTAGGAGCAGTAGCAACGACTCCTGAAATCGCCAAATCTTTAACAAAAGCTACACATTTTAATACGTTTGGAGGCAATCCGGTAGCGTGTACTGTCGGAATTACAGTATTAGATGTAAGTTGGATGTGTTATAATTTTAATAGAGTATAAAATAAGCCTATAATAACGCACGTGACATCTAATTTAGGTTAAGAAAGAATATGATAGATAAAAAAAATGAGGACTTAAAAAATAGTTGAAATTTTATTTTTAATGATATATATTAAATGCCTTATATATTAACTTTTTACCGCCTGTACTGTCGACACACCTAGATAATGACTACACTCAACTTTGCATTCCTCTATGCTCAACCTGGCTCATAATAGATTAATTAATCATCTAAGTAAACGAAAACTTGGTCAGGCTGCAAGCTACTCAACGCAGTATTAATAATGGCCCCTTGAATATTAGCGTGTTAACTCACCCAAATGGCATTTTGAAATATTCATAATTGCCATCCGGTTCGTTCAGAACTTGAATTTAATGAACTAATTATGTCAAAGATGCTATAATAAATCTGCCATACGAGTAGGTTCAGTTGTTTATTCTACCGGGTGGGATTTTAACGAACTTGGTGATATAAGTACATGAAAATGAGTTTGTTTTTACAAATTTCAACCAGTTCTCATGTTCTTGTTATGGCATCCTTTACAATAGTATACAAACATTTAATTCAATTTCTGTATATATACAAACAATTACATAATCCTCTAATTTTAGATTATCAAGGATGAAAAACTTCAAGAAAATAGCAAAGCAGTGGGCACGTACTGTTTGTTGGAGTTGGAAAAGCTGAAGGCTCAGTATCCTCTTATTGGAGACGTTCGCGGAAAAGGTTTAATGATTGGTGTTGAACTTGTTTCTGATAATAAAACCAGAAAACCCTTAAACCCACATGCGTTTTTGAAGTTTTGGGAGTATTGTAGAGATCAAGGACTGATCATTGGCAAAGGAGGATTATATGGAAACGTAAGTTAATATAAAGTTAATTTACCACATTATCTGATCATCCCGCGCATTATTTTAAGATGCAATACCTCTCAAATTGGTTGATAATCTATGATTTTTCACACTTTTAAAAGAAAATCATGAATCTTCCACTACCTAATACAAATCTTTCTTAATGGTAATTATCTAAATGATGATATTTTAGAAAATTTCATTTGTTAGGGCTGGTTGTATAAACAGTTTGAACCGTAGTTCACGGTTGAACTGCAGTTCAAAGTAAAAAAAAACATCATAACAATAGTATTTCAGACTGATCTTAGTTTAAATGCGAAATGAAAGCCCAATTTCGGCAGTTCAGAAGTTGATCTCTCGATCCAAGTGATTTTCTAACACCACCATTTTTATTTTGAATGTTATTAGATTATAAAAATGTATGAATTCAACGATATCATAAGTGTTGAAGAGTATTTTCGTTTTATGGATGTTGTAATAAAGCCTGGGATGCCCGGATATTCAGGGAACGAGCATTTTACTAAATGGAAAGACAATGAATTTTGCAAAGATTTCGCTTAACAAAAAACATAGTTGCTTACATTCAGCAATCTCTTCCGTAAGCATTTGTATTTATTATTACATTATAGCCATACATTCAACTGTGCTTATAAATTTAAGTACAAGGCTCATCAATATTCCAATTAATATGCCACTTTTGCACTGAAATTAACAGTTATTTTTTTTACAAGAAGACGTCAATGTCAATCTACATATAAATACAAAAACCCCTTTCAAATAAAATAAGCCATATCATTCATATTCCAAACAAAATAACAATTTGTACCTATATAACTTGTTTGTTATGTTTTATAAGTAGCTACAAGAGTAGAAAAGAAACTTTAGATAAAACTACTTTCTTCGCGAGCAAGCCCTCCAAATAAAACGAAACTTTTAGGTTATACTATATGTCAAAAATGCGGTAAAGACGCAAAAGTAACCAAATACTGGTGCCAACATAAAATAATCACAGTTCAGCAGAACTGAGGTTCAGTTTACATAGAACACCGGAATAAAAAATGAACATGGTAGTTCACACACTGATCGGCGTTCCATTGAACCTAAGATCAGATTTGTTTTATACAGCCGGTCCGTAATATAAAATATTACTTGATAATTACTTGATAATATTATCATTACTTGATAATTAATGTTTTTAAATATTTTACTTATAAATATAGGGTATTAATTTCAGGTTTTAAGAATAAAACCTCCAATGTGCATTACCAAGGAAGATGTTGATTTCACTGTACAGATATTAGCGAATGCTGCTAAATATGTATCTTAAATTAAGATATTTGGATAGCAATGACAATAGCGATGATTTCAATAAATTTATTGACGGTTGGTACACATGTATTTCAATTAAATCTATGAAAATATGAGTATAAATATGTTAAAAAAATTAATTAATAAATATTACTTTAATAACATGATATTTTTTACAAGATGGAGGTATGCCATCAAAGGTAATACATTTTGAACACATCCTTGAACACATTTTGAACACATCCTTGATTTTTCAGGATTCCAGTATATATTTAAAAATGTGTGAGACAGTTTTAGAAAATTGGATAATGTGCTTGGATTACCATGAACATGAAATTGTGCAATTGTATTTAAGCTTTTCATATCGAAGCTGGTAGTTGTCATATTTATGATAACTGTACTTGAGTGAACACATGTGACACATGTCGGAAAATATGTGACACTCTGTAGATGAATTATTATAATAATTTAACTATGTTGTTACTATACTTGTGTTTGATTTAGTATTTGAAAGACTAAGCTTATTCTGTTTGGAATAATTTGAAGTGAATCTGTTTTCAATATGTTCGCCCGATGCGTGTGTATCTGACAGTGGGAGGCGCCTTTCGGAGCAGTGACGGCGGAGGCGAATTTTATTATTACTCGAAGATCGCAGATTATTACTCGAAGCAAGTAGAAATACTCGGGAGATTAACGTTAATAATTATTTATCAGTGTTTATATGAGTTCATGTTTATATGAGTTCATTTAATTTTCTTGCGCGGAACCCTAATTCTTTTGCTAAAATAAAGGTAGTCTAAGTTACTACCTATCATAACAGCTAAATGCCAATGACAGTCCCGTCAAAATAGGTCCAGCCGTTTCTGAGATTTGCCGGAACAAACAAACCGACAGACAGACAAAAAAATTTTAAAAAATGTTTTTTTGTTATGAGTCCCGTATATACCGTATATATATGAAATGGTCGGAGAAGCTTCCGCGATTGTCAAAATGAAAATTGCCAAGTTCTCGGGTTGAACCGCGTCCAAGGTTTGTTAAGTCTTGACGTTTCGGCACGCACCAGGTGCCATTTTCAAGAGTTAGAAGGGGTTTATATTACGAAAAGAACACGAACCATTCGTGAGGCAATTGAAATCGAGAAGCGTCCCAATTGTATGAACAAGAGGGACGATGGTCTTCGACTTCCTATTACTCTGGATATCGTTAATCTCCCGACTACCTACACGTCAATCATCCTCAACAGACCTTTCCGCATCAGCGCCCAGCCCACCAGTTCCGCATCAGTGCTTCCCCCATCCATTAACCCTACTATAAATAGCCCCTTCTACCTCTCGTCAATACTCGTAAATACCTCTCGTAAATACATTAAATAACACAATACTTACCAACGAACAACAACCAATATTTTTCACCCCGTCACAACTTTATAATAAAATTAAATTTCTAAAGAAAAGAAAAGCATCCGGTCTTCACAATATTCCCAACTTCGCCCTTAAAAATCTACCCCACCTAGCAGTAATGTTCCTTGTAAACCTCTTCAATTCGTGCATGAGACACACACACTATCCTACATATTGGAAAACAGCCAAGGTCGTCCCAATACACAAACCGAATAAATCATATACCGATCCAGTTTGCTACAGACCAATCAGCCTATTACCGTCCATAGGCAAACTTTTGGACTCTCTTATCCAATCCCTAGTGTTGGAATTCGCAGTGACAAATAACGTCATGACCGAATTCCAATACGGATTCCTACCCGGCCACTCAACCGACCAACAGCTGTTTCGCATCTGTGAATATATCACTACCAACCTTAATCGAAGTCAATACACAGGGGTTGTCTCCCTCGACTTAGAAAAAGCATTCGACAAAGTCTGGCACCCAGGACTGCTATACAAACTACATCTAGCAATTTCGTAGTAGCAGTCAAACAGGGTATATCCACACCCCGCCCAGTGCTATCCGGCGTACCACAGGGCTCTGCACTCGGACCAACATTATTTAACCTTTATACCCACGATTTCCCACACCCACATGACCAAAGGACAACTGTTGCATTATACGCTGACGATACGGCCACATTAGCCAAGACAAGGAGCCCAAAACTATTACAAAAACTAATGCAACAGCAAACTAACGAAACAGTGACTTACTACAAAAAATGGGGGTTAAACGTAAACGAGACTAAGACTCAAGTCGTTGTCTTTACAAGGAAGAAAGATCCCACAGTAACTAAGATCAACATAAATAATATAAACATTAAAAACATTACGGCACTGAAATATCTAGGGGTAAATATAGACAGGCAATATAAATTCGCCAAACAAATTAATGACATAGAAAGGAAAGTATCATTCAGAACGTCAAAAATTGCTAAAATAATGCTTCAAGCAAACACTCAAACAGCAGTACTCCTGTACAAATCATACATAAGGCCTATAATAACGTATGCTGCAGCAGTGTGGTATCCCTGGATAACCAAACAACAGCAAAAAAGACTACAGATAAAACAAAATAAAGCATTACGGCTAGCAACCAATACCAGAATTACATCGAGAACCAGGAATACCACACTGCATCAACTAACAGGCACCCCAACAATAGATGAATTTATAGAAAACAGAATAATACAGCCATTTATAAACAGATTAAACATTCACCCAAATCCCACAATCCAAACAGCCATTACACCCAAATTTAGACACCCACCTAAACTGCCATCAATAAATTACGTTTATGCCCCATAATCACACCCCAGCGTCCAACCCCCAATAACTAACAAAATAACCTAAAACTTGATTGGAAAAAATTGAAAAAAAAAAAAAAAGAACAGAAATGCAAAGTAACAAAAAATAACGCTTATAGCATGACAAAGCATGAAAATAAAAATATATAACTTAAAACAATAAAACATAAATAAATTAAAACAATAAAACATAAAAAAATACATTTAAAAAACCAATAAAAGAGGCATCGGATAATAATATTAAAAAAAAAAAATAAAACACACGAAAAAGACCCACAAAATAATTACTAACCTAGATTAGAAAAATTGTACAAACGCTTATTAGCCCGCTTTCTATGTATACTAACAAATAACTAGTAATTAATAACAACTAATACCTGCAAATTCCTTCTAAATCCTGTACATATGTCGAAGGCGAAAAGACTTAAAAACGGTTATGTCCTGAACAATGAAGACCACCAACTATAAAACCCGGCAAAAGTATCCCGAGAGGGATAGGTGCCAAAGCAATGCAATCACGTGAACAGCTCGTCAATACTCTCTGAGGAGTAGGCAGATTGAGACCTTAGAGAGCCCGTTGTGAGTCCAGAGGAGTAGCAGATTAAGGCCCTACTGTCGAACCTTCTCCTTTCAGTTCTCTTTTAGAGATGAACGATTATTTAGGGTAGACCTGGGGTGTAGCCAGATTGAGGCCCCAGTGTCGAAACCTTTTCATAAAATAAGCCCACCTGTCTCTGGGCAGAACCTTCTAGGTGATATTTTAGATAGAATACGTCTAGGTGATTTATTTTTAGTAGCGATTGTTGTTTAAGTCAAACGCCGTCAAATTATTATTCTCATTCTTCTACAGCATGTCTACAGTAATCAGATTTTAAAATAAAGTTTGACTTATTTTAAAATTTCAGAAAAAAGCACGGCCATATAATTTTAATCACATAAATTAATACATAAGTATTATAGGTATAATATTATAGCTACATAGCTATAAAAGTATATTGGAATGGACTTAATTAAATTAAGTTTGAGTCCCATGCTCCCTTTATCCCGTTTGAGTAACAGATAAAAAAGGGGAGAGGAATATTGCACACCCCCCCCTCATTTTGAATACACCACGATGGGTATTCTGCTCCAGCATTGATGCCCCTTCTAACTAATCTTTCCCTGTGTACGAAAAATCTTCTGTTGGCGGCAACGGTACAATTCACCGGGTTTGTCCACAGTATTTCGGCTTGTCCATAGTATTTAGATAGGTGATTTTTTTGAATAGCGATTGTTGTTTAAATCAAACGCTGTAAAATTTTTATTTTCATTTTTCCACATTACAGCAACAGTCTTCAGAAACCAGATTTTAAAATAAAGTTTAACAGCGGTATCTGTGAAAAAAGCACAGCCATATTAGGCCAGTAGTGTAAAACCAAAAAATTAGACGAATCGGAAATAATTGCTACAAAAGGTTTTATTGTTTTAATGTCTTCATTTGTTTCCTAATATGACTATCCTAGGTTTTTCGTCTCGGTAGAGTTGTGCTAAAGTGGTGGGGTGTAAAAATTTACCCCCAAAATGGGTATTTTTGCGGTTGCACGGTTGTATATCGTAAAATACTCACAATCTCGAAACTATTGTCCTATTAAAAGTTGTAGGGCATTAAACTATGCATTGAATGAGACCAGAGGTATATTATTTTTGGACCACCCATTCCCATACTAGTGCTCCTCAAAATTTTACATATTTTTGAAAAATTTTACATATATCTGAAAAATTTTCGTGTTAACTTCTGCTTTTGTTATAATGTGACTTCTTCACACTAATCTATGAGATAAACATGGAAGGAGCATCTTGTCATCGAATGCGGATTTCTTTTCCACCGGATTGTGTGGAAAAATAGATTTCAATTAGTCCTAACCAAATACGTTGACTACCTAAAATCCACTACAATCGAATTGATGTTTGATGGCTATCCAGAAGACCTGTCCACCAACGCGATACGAGGTGGATCCGCTCCTCCCGGAATGGCAGGCTTCAAAGTTTGGTCGGAACTCGTTTCTACCTCCAAGGAACGTGCTCCAAAGTCTTTTATTTTTAAATGCAACAAGGGGTGTGCAGGTGCACTAACTCCTTCCAGATGCAATTGACGAACCAGATGTTGACGAAGACCTGGACGGTATATATCGGGCGACGAACTGGGTATAGGAAATTACAGACTTTGTGTATTTACCTTTTTTTCCTTTTTCATCTTTATACATTTAACAACAATTTTTGTTATTGTGAAATACAATCATCACTAATTTGATACATCACTAATTGATGGGTTTGGTTTCATTCAATGCAGAATTTAATTCCTTACAACTTTTAATAGGACAATGTTTTCGATATTGTGCGTCATTTACGAGATATAACAGTAAAATCGAAAAAATGCCTATTGGGGGTACATTGTAACCCCCCATCAGTTTAGCACAACTCCGCTGAGGGGGATAACCTAGGATAGGCATATTAGGCAGCTAATGAATCCATTAAAATAATACCTTTCGTAGCAATTATTTCCTATTTGAATTTTAAACCTACTGGCCCATATAATTTTAATTAAGCACATAAATTAATACAAAAATAATTCTTATACAATATTATAGCTACATATACTGGAGTGGAGTTACATTAAATTCCATCGTATTGTCCCGTTTAAGTTTAAGATGTCCATAAGGGCCACGGGGAATATTGTTCATAAGTATCTGATACACTCCCCCTCGTTTTGAATGCACCACGATGGGTATTCTGCTTCAGCATTGATGCCTCTCCTGACTAATCGCTCCCGGTGTACATAAAATCTCCTTTTGGCGGCATTGGCATTATTCACCGGGTTTGTCCACAACCTTTCGGCCGCTGCGGCCGCTCTAGGCCATACCCGTGGTTCGATGTTGTGATCATCTACTAGCTCTCCCCACATACAAACCTATAAAAATATAATTCATAAATCTACTCCTGGAGGGATTTAACGCATAACTATAAATTTGAACCTACGGTCCATTTTAATGGACTTTTGCATAGTATGTTGGTGATAATTTCATTGTGCTCCATTTTGAGAAAAAGTAAATTTTCGTTTTACACCGTAGGTGATAAAAATGCTGTGCCTTTATTTTAGAAAATTAATAACAGCACATATTAGTTTATATCAGACTGTAGCTTCATATTTCCTTAACATTATCTTTTTATGTTCAATTCATTATCTTTGTTATTATTACGAAGATCTTTTTATTATCTACAACTTTCTCATTTAACTTTTCTCGCTAAGAGCACTTTTTTTTTATGAAAAACCAGTTACTCAAAGTTACTATTAAAACGCCAAGAAATGCTATCTTTTGTTTCTGGGATGCATTATGGTATTTTTTTGGAAAGTGGTTTGGCTTCCAAAAGCTAGTCGGATGGGCCACACAAATTTTTAACCACTTGGTAATTTTAAAGAACTTCTTAAATAGTCAAAAAATCTAAAGATTTTGAATTTCTAGATTTTTTTTGACGCAGACGGTACGTCCAAAATAGACGTACTTTGGCATACTCGATTTTCTTCGACGTCCGGCTTCGACGGAAGTGACTTAGGAATTTTAATGATATCTTAAGGCAAAATGGTCATTGATCACAATAGACAAAAATTTATTTGGCCAAATTTGAATGCACGCTAAGTCATTTTTATATATTTTTTTGTCGATATAATTTTTTTGGGCGTTATACCAGTCCATTTGAATCAAATTATTGGTCTAATTTGGTTCAAATTGACGCCTGAAATTTGGTATAACGCCCAAAAAAATTAGATCGACAAAAAAATATACATGGCACTTCAAAGATTCAAAAATTCCCCAATATAGTTCTATCATACTCAGGGTTTTCTCAGTATTCCAAAAATGCAGTAATATACAGGGTTTTCCAATTAAAATTCCAAAGTTGAGGTCACTACCGTCGAAAGCGGAAGTCGAAAAAAATCGGATGGGCTAAAATGAGTCTTTTTGGACGCAGATTTCTGCTGAATTTCCAGTGCCAGAAAAGGGAAATTTAAAAATATAATCGACCTGTCAGAGAACGTTTAGTGAAAACATTAAATTACAGTTAAATTTTCTACGAAACTTTGCCGCCACACTGTATACATAGGCCTATAGAAGGTAAAGTGACTATTAACCAATAAAAAAGGTCGCCCTAATAAAATTAATTATCAACAGCAATAATGATACTAGTCTCCAATCAAATCAAGTTGCGTCTATGGGTCTATTAAGACTCCGCACAATTACAGCAAAAACTACGCATCTAAGAGGTTAACGTAACATGTGGATACAAAATGGGAGTTCCAACTAATATAATCTACATAATAGTATGTAGATTGTATTAGTTACTATTAATAATATGCTTAAATTAAGATTCGTGCAGCTTTCTCGCTAAGAGCCTTTTTTTTTTAAACACATGGAAAAACAATATGAAAAACCAGTTTCTCAAATTAAATTTGTTTTTAGGTTAAGTCCTCCATTAAAACGCCGAGAAACGCTATCTTAGAATTTTTTCTATACGATCACATTTTTTGTTTCCGGATTATTGTAATTTTTTTAAAAGTGGTTGAAAACTAGTACCATTAGTATAGAAATGTTCAACCATTTGGTTGTTTAATCACAAATCAGGCAATCTCAGAAGGGTAATTATATCAGGGAATAAAAAGGGGCAATCATAGAATGGAATAGTGAAACCGTGTTACTGATTTTTTTCCTTTGTTAGCTAACTACTGATATACTAAATTAGATATATAATAAATATTAACGTTTTTTTTATTTATTTTTTAATTTTTTTATTTAGGTATTTATTTTCAATTATTTTCTTTTAGTAATGGTACCAATATCTAATATTAAAAATAAAAAGAAAAAAACTAAGGAAAGCTTAATTTGGTATAAATAGTTTGCTTAAATTAAGATGCACTTTTATAAAATTATTTTTCTAAATTAAAGAATTTCTTTGGAAAAAATTAGCATAAAATTTGTTATTTTATAGTGATGCGGTAAATTTGTCAACCAGTTTATTTTTGCAGGAATAAACTTAAATATACAAATATATAAATGTAAATATTTACTCCACGCTATCAAGAAATTGAGGCAAACGTAAATAAAGAGGCAAAGAGAAATACTTTACCTCACCTCCTAATATTGATTTGTGATGTTTAGCATACATTTTATTTTCATAGACGGTCTTCCAGTTATAGTAATTGGTGAATCCCCAAAATCCGTGATCTAAGTACCATCTATCTTTTGTAGACAAAATCATTCTATATCCCATGTCCAGTAATTTCGTAATATAATCTTCATCATTTTGTTCAATCCAAGCATGAATTACGTACCTGAAAAACTCATACATTTTCCCTTTGTTTAATTTATTAACATATTAGCAAGTTATTAACATATTATAAAGTTATTAACAAGTCATATAAAAATAGTGTTACCGTTCCCTGGGAAGATATTTTTCAATTACATCGGGATCTGTCAGATGACTGGTCCATATTGGAATAGTTGTTTTTTCATGTCCAACAGCATCATCATATGCAGCGAGTGCTTTTTTATGGTATCCAGCCCATAATGACAAAAATGTATCAAGTGTTCGTGGCTTTCCATTCAAATAGTTAACAACTTCTTCCGTCGAATTCCAGCAAGGTACGAAAACCTGTATCAATTATAAATGATTCAGTCAGTATTTACGTGTCCCTACGTAGAGGTTGTAAGTCACCTGATGTCAGCGCACACTTGGAATATGGTGGAGGACCCATTGACAAGTACTTAGACGAAATGCCGGGATGACCTTTGACCGGGGAAAAACAACAATTTGACAAACGTTAATGTTCCAGCAATTATTTTCGAAATTAATATCCATTCTCAAAATAACGATCATTTACAAGGGTAGTTGAATTTTTAAAAACAGAAAGAGGTTATCCTAGCTACTTCAGCACAAAGTCTCATCGACTGATGTTGCACGACAACACACGCCTTCAGGATATATCTCCACGTGCAAACGTGTCTTGAAAACGTTCAGAACTGCACACTTGCCGTTTTAATTTTTAATGCACTAGTTCTAATAAATATACAAGTGCACAAGTTTCCACAACACTGATGAAGTATTGCTTTCAGCGCGTTAGCATCTTTTAGTGGGTGGTTCGCCAATAGTCATATTTCCCACAAGAAACAAAAATAAATATATACAAGACAGCTAAGTAGCCGGGAAAAATAAACTTGAAAACGGAAAAAGAAAATAAATATATATTCCAAAATAAAGAAAAAAATTCTCAACAAAAATTAAAAAGAATAAAATAATTAAAACAAATATATATTCTAAAATAAAAAATTCTCAACAGAAAACCAAAACAATAAAATAAATACTAATACTAATTAAATACTATATTCCAAAGTAAAGCAAAAAATTCTTAACAAAAATAAAACCAGTAAGAAAATTAAAATAAATACACCTATATTCCAAAATAAAGCAAAAAATTCTCAACCAAAAATAAAAATACACTAATACCTTACACCTTAATAACTTAAAAACGTGTAATTAATACCACTATTTTCACTATTTAATAATATTATAATCACTAATATCACTATTTCAGTCACTTTCTACTCCATCTTCACTGTCGCTATCACCATTTCCAATATTAATCACAATGGGTTCTATGGCCTATGGGCTCTTGATCTACGGCCAAATTTACATCTGATTTACATCCGTTATCTGTTCCTCTTTCATCACGTGATTACTTCTGCCAATTTTCTACTGTGGCATTTTCCATTGTTCCTCGAAGATGGCTCTCTACGTCAGCTAATTTAGAAGTTCGATTCACTCTCGCCACTTTTACTTACTTGCACCCAGATCAATTCAATGGGGTTTAATTCGCAGTGATAAGGAGGTAATCTCAACAATGTTACTCCATGCGTCAATGCTAGTTCACCCACTGCCAGTTTCTTATATTTATGGATACCTTAGCAACTTGTAATAATTCCGCCTTCAAGTAATTTTCTTGGTAAGGAATGCCCTTTTCTGTTAACAATTCTTGAATTATTCTCTTTCTTCATGATTGCTGGGGTGTTTCTTCACATTTTCGGATATGGTAACGTGCATTATCCTTAACCAGTGCGCCGGCAAACCATTTCTTGTATACTTCGCAATTCATTGCTTCGTGGTAGCCTACGATCTTTTTGGACTGAAATATCAATTCTCCATTAGGCAGAAATCCACTATCACTTCCAATATGCCTTATAATTAAACGGCGACCATTTCCAGACGTCATATTTAAACCAGTTGTCCAGCCTTCAATCGCAGCTTGCCATGTATTTTTCATGTTTCCATCCTGCCAGACTCTCTTCACAGTATGTCCTTCATTGACGCATGTTTCATCAGTACGTGTAATAAATTTTCCGCCCTTCGGTTGGAAATATTTTTATTTTTCAAAGATAATCCGCCAAGCATGAAAATCCATCCGCAATTCATGTCTTTCAAAATTTTTGGCCTGCACATTTTAGGTGTTGTGTAATTTTTGCCTATACCTACAACATACGCCCGAAAATCCCGCCAATCCGCCAATGCTTGGTAAATAAAAGCAAAGGAAAGTTTACCAACTTTATCGACCAAAGCCAAATGAAGGACAGACAGCGCGTCATTCCAATAACTTAAAAAGAGATATAATCCGCGTTCGGTGTGCAATAGAGCGGCGTTGCCGCTTTTAACTATAAAAATAAATACTTACGGATTTGCCATATTAAAGTAGACGAAAATAAATGTAAAAATGGCTAACATCTTGGCCTATACTATATTATTGTATGCACAATCATTCTTTTATGACATTCATAACTAATACATATAACAACTTTTATATAGTATTGTGGAATTTTATATTTTAATTGAATATTGAGAAATTTGAAAATTAGATGTGGTAACAGCAATTGCTTCTTTAGTCAATGCACTTTTAATATTTATTAGAACTACTGGAGTTTGGTTTTTTTCTAGCAGCATAAAAGCGAAGACAGAAAGTAAATAAAACGAACAATGAACAATAGACAATAGAATGATGACGGTAAGTGAATTCGATCTCTTGGGGAAACCGGTTAAAGAGAAACGCGCCTTGAGAAAAAAGAAATAAATATGAGAACTGGGAAATTTTACCATTATTTTAATTACCATATTTTTTTTCATTTACTCGATATATTTAAAATAAACTGGTTGCCAAGGTGAATCCCTGTCAAAGGTCATTCCGACATTTCCAAATCAAATCAAATGATTTTTATTTACATGTATACATTAATGAGTGTTATATTAAATATCAGATAACTTATTTCTGTGATATGTAAATATTCATTTTAATTTATAATTTAAGAAAACCAGTCACCATTCTCTGTGGCTCCGACATACCTATCAGAGGGGAGCTGCAGCAATACCAACAGTCACTTCCCAGTGATTATTGGGTTCAGAATCGTATGCCCTGAGTAGGCGATAAGCCCAGTTAATAATAATAATAATTATTATTATATTCCGCGTGTACTCCAACAACAGGTGACTTGCAACGAATATTTATACTTGTTTAATTATCAGGCAATAAGCACAAATTAACCAGGAAGGCGAAATATGAAGGAACTGCTTCTATTTAATATACTCCTCAATTTTAAGATTCAAACATTTTAGGCCAGTATTTTACCGCATAATATAACTAACCTCATCGCCACCCATATGGAACATTCCAGATTCGGGTAACATTTCCACTATGTCCTTATATAGCAGATTTAAAACTTTATATACATTAGGATTTGCAGGATTTAGTTGCCCACAAGGTGGCTGTATGCAGAAAGATCTCCACGGCTGCTGATTTATGCAAACAGAAAGGTTACCTAATCCAGCCTCTGGTCCCCATTGCCAGCCGCTACCAGCATGGGACGGCCCATCGATTTCCATTAGGATTCGGACACCTCGAAGTTCTGCATAACTGACCAAGTCCCTAATATCTCTGGGAGTGTAAATGCTTTTCTCGTCATAAGCCCCATACCTAGAAATTTTTTTAGTTAATTAGAATGTAGCTATTTTTCTAAAATATACATGGATGGAGCCAAAAAATGCGCGGAGTGCGTATAGTGAGAGTTGCCTATCTGCCAGGGCGGTTCGGAATTGGAGGGTAAAAGGGAGTAAAATTAAATCTAGTACACAATTTTATAATTTATTGCCAACGATATAAAGCAAAAGACAATCACTATTAAGAATTAAAGGCATTGAACTTCAGTTCTTCTCATCGTATTTTTCTAATAGAAAACAATATGTTTATTTTGAGAATGTAAAACCGAGTACTCTCCCAGTAACAGACGGAGTTCCGCAGGGATCAATTTTGGGGTCGGTCATTTTACTCCTTTTCAGAGGAACCCCTTTTCAGAGGAAAAGGTTGCCATCCATTTTACACAGGACACCCTTAACTGTTTACCCTCGAGTTTACCTATATGTTTATCTTTATTTTTAGTATTGTTAAAAACAGTATAACATACAATAAACAATAAAATAGGTATAAATTATAACTGGCAAATATCAGAGCAGAAAATAAGAGTAGTCATAGCATGGATTATTTTGTATGAATTTTCTAGGAACTACATGTTTGTATATTATTTCTTACCTACCTATTTTATAAATAACGTTACATAAAACATGTAAATTGACTAATATAATTGTTGAAAATGTCTTAGTGTTGTCATAAAACAGTTGAGAAATAATTAAAAATGCATTAAATGTGTTAAGGAGTGTGTATACTATACTCGGCCAGTGTTGCCAACCAAGTGTAATGAAAAATTCCAATTTCAAAATTCAAGTTTCCTTGAAAAATCCCTAAAATTCCCTAGGTCAAAATGAACAAATATAATTTGTAGATAAGATTCATTTTTATTAAAAAACAAAACAGTAGAAAATCTTTTGGTATAAACTGTCCAAAATTTAAAATAAAATCATGAAACCATGTAAAACATATTTTTTTTCCTTTTCTTAAAAAACTCATCTATCCAATATATAGATACAAGTATTACTTATACAGATTTTTTTGCCTCATAAATTTGAAATGGACTGACTAATGACCATTTCAATTCAAATTTTTTACAATAATTTGAGTCGCCTGAAAGTCAAATTAAAGACACAGCATTGCTTCGCAGTTAAGTTTCCTCCTTTTTTTGTTTCCATATCCATGACCACTGCTACCTGACAACAGTAGAGTTTGCCAGAGCACAAAAGTCTTCTAGAAACGATTTTCGTTTGCACTTTATTGCTAAAAGCTACGAGTAAAACGAAAACATTCTGGCTAGGTCGTGGAAAAATCGTACCGCGGAGCGGGTGGCTGAGGAAAGATTTTTAAAAATCTCAACATCTCTGGTTTTATCCTATTTGATATTACGAAAAAAGTTCAGTCAGACATATTTTTGATTGAATTTTAAATATCGACTTCACAATGCTGTTGTTATATGAACCATCTTAATGTTTACAGGTTCATCCGGAAAAAATATAAATCTGAATTCGTTTTCCACCTCATAACTCGAGAACGCAATAGATAATCGAAAAAAAAAACACTTCCTACAAACATTGTAGATCAAATCGCAGATTACACTGGATTTTTCAAATTGCGAATGCGATGGATAGTGTCATCAGAAAAATAGAAATTGCACAGCGATGTCTTATTTCAACACGTCGCGTCGGCGCCCAACATGGCAGGAAGCTTCATTGTAGGTAGAGCGCCAAGAGATAAGCGACTTTGTTGGTCGTAGTTGATATTTAAGTTATATTTGCTTGTTTCTGTGATTTATTTACAGCAGTGCCTATGGAACTTGCTTTATTTTAATTAAATATTCGGATACAATACGAATTTCGAAATGCTTTAAGCAATTAATTAATAATTTATTATTTAAGACATTAAACCATAAAATTACAGTAAATTAATATGTAAGTATATAAGAATATAATAAGTAATGACCTTATTTTATTTATGCTAGTTATTCAGAGTCGGAATTCGATTCAGATTCAGATTAAACATCTTCAAACACAATATTTTATATACTACTAAACAAAAGGGCCTGTGAAAAGAGGTGTCAAATATAAATTCATGGATATTGTTTTAAACAAAACTGCATAAAGCCAACCAGATCTGTTTAATAGCTGTCAAATTTTAATCAAATGAAGGTAGATTCTTTAAGCAATGACATGAATCAGGCTGTACGATTCAAAATGATTTTTGGCGAAACTGCCTCATTGTCAAATGTACCCCGCAGCCCCCTACCTATATTATTTATTTTTACAACCGTTATACTTACGAAATTTGAAATATTGTTTTGTATATTACATACCTGGTCATATTGGGTAATCTGGGCGACATTAGAGGAAAGCTTTGCGAGTCTGTAATATGCCAGTGTAGGACATTCATTTTAGAGGCTGCCATTCCATCAATGTTCTTTTTAATGGTTTTTGGAGATAAATAATTCCTGGCGGTATCTATAAGCAGGCCACGATGAGGGTACACTGGCGAATCTGTTATTTGGACATGACTTAAAGTTGCCAGACAAGTTGAATGGAGGTTCTCATATGGTAATATTAGCTGCAGTAAAGTTTCAATGCCATGCCTTACCGCAAACACTGTATTTCCAACAATTTGAGTAGTGAGCACATCATCTAAAAGCAACGACACACAAGATTATGTTACAAATCGCAATATTATGCAATAGAGCTTGTGGCACATAATGGTGCACTGTAGACAAACCGATACATGAGGTAACATCACATCTCTTGGTACAAAGCGATACAAGTAGGTAATATTATATCTTTTGAGTATGTATTTTACAAAATATTTACCCGTGAAAGTCATTTGTAATTTATAATGTTCATCGGTGTCCAGATTTAGATCCATACTATCCGATAACGGCTGGAGAACGATATTCATACCATGGGTATGCTCGTGACAAGCCGAATACTCATCTAATTTTATGTTTTCTTTGAAATAGTCAGCAACCTTCCCCAAGAACGCCCTAGCTGCATCCGAGCCATGAATATCCACATTAATATTACTAAAATTAATAGATGTTTAATTTCAATATTATGGTGAAGAAGGGAGCAGATATGGAATTCTGTAAGCAACTTACTTGGCATCAACTAATACAAGGCTTTTGACAGCATGGATTCTCCCGGTGGGATTCGGCCATATATTCAAATAATTTTCATCGCCGCATAGTAGTTGACATATTTCCAATGTTGAGTATATTTCCTCCCCTTTCTGATCGATAACTCTTGTACAAAAACCGTCACTGGAACTACATTGCCATGACCAGCTAAAACATAACATTGATTTATCTGCCATTTTCAGTGGAGAAAAAATGTTCATATTAATATGTGTTAATGTATTGTTACTGTAAATTCTCTAGATCTAAGGAAAGTCCGAGCAATCTGGCAATAGTGTGCCCAGCGATGTAGCAACAACGCATCTGGGGGTACCAGGGATACAACCAGGGACTTTGGAATTATACTTACCACAGTTTCAGGACAAAAAGCAAGCCTTAAAAGGGATCTTTTCTTGAGTTTCGAAACCCTCTTGAGCAGCATACTTGTGGTTTGTGACGCAAGGGGTGAAATTTACAAAGTAAGTAGACACTCTAGTCGGGGACGAGGAAATAACGTTTAGTCATACAACAAATACATAGAATAACGTTTAAGCACGGCAGCAAGTATTTTGGTAATCACTTTTATAGTGATTATAGTCTATTTGAAGGTGAGAAGATTCAGAGATATGTCAGTGCTCAGTCATATATTTGGTAGAATTAAGTGGAATATTATCTGATGCTACCTTTTTGCATTATACGCCATAAAATCGAGATTGCCTGGAAACCATTTCCCGAAGCTATGGAAGCCTTTCATGCTATCTTTCTACAAGAGTGAGGTGTGCTAGTCAAGAAAGCTACCATTGGCCCATTGGGCCAATGGTAGCTTTCAAGGGGACATATTTCAGGTATAAATGAGATATTATTAAATAAAAGTTCTAATTATCTCCCGGTGATGTGGGTTAAGAAAATAAACATGAAGCGGTGTAGGGATTTTTTTATATCTATAACTTACCCGTGAACAATCTTAAAAATGAGCGTCACATGCAGAAGCAAGTTACGTAAATCTGAAAAATATTATTCAAAACGTTATTCATAACGGTTTAAAATATTAGCAATTTTATCATCTTTATTGAACTATATTTGCTAATATTTTAATTACATATATATATATATATATATATATATATATATATATATATATATATATATATATATATATATATATATATATATAAATATATATATATATATATATATATATATATATATATATATATATATATATATATATAAATATATATATATATATATATATATATATATATATATATATATATATATATATATATATATATATATATATATATATATATATATATATATATATATATATATATATATATATATATATATATATAAATATATATATATATATTTCATTGTGTAAACTTGCTTTATAAAATAACAATAAAAATTGCAAAATAATAATGATTTTGTTATTTTGTTAAAATACCTACTATTTTCATCGTAATGTATTTTATAGGAGAAACACGTTATAACTTTAAAAAAGATGAAGGCAAAAAAAACTTTTATTTTGTTAAAAAGAAATTGATAAAATAAATGTTCTAAATATATGGTTAATATATATGTTGTTTTAAGGTTGACATTACTAGAAAATAAGACGTTATTAAAAAGAGTTTTTGATTTTTTTCTTGAAAATGATGCGTCTATGAAAAATACAAAAACTAGCTTTTGTCTTTCAAATTGAATTAGGATTAGGTTTTATATAAACTGATTTTTATTTGTTGATTAAAATGTGGCGTACCACTTTCTTCTTTAAAAATATACAGTGACGTGCTAGTACGGACGCCACTGGCAAAACTAGAAATATCTTTTTCATTGCAAAACGTGCTACCTCGACGACAGTTAATGCCTAAAAAATTTCATTAAAACAGCTAAAACCGTTTCGAAACAATTAATAAATTTGATTTTTTTTTCCAAATTCATACACCTTGTATTTCCTTAGCGAAGCATTTTTCCAACACAGTTTATATAGCTAACTAGTATTATTATAAAATATCGGAGAATGTACAGGATGTTCCATATCTCCTTGACAGCAACTAACTTTCTTATTTTAAATGGAAAACCCTATATATTTATTGAAATTCGAAAAGCGCGAAATTTTTAGTCAAAAACATGTGTCGTACCCTATGCCAGACCCTCAGGTTTCGGAGATATCTACCATTTTAAGGAAAAAATGACAGATGGAAAGGATACTAATACTTTGTTGTTAGGCTCGGTGATCAAGATAAAACCTGGGCACCGCATCAGGTCTGCAAACCTTGTATAGAACATTTGCGACAGTGGACTAGCGGGAAAAGAAAAAGTCTGAAATTCGGCATACCGATGGTTTGGAGAGAACCCAAAAACCACTTCGATGACTGCTCTTTTCTGCCTAGTAAATATTACTGGAATGAATCGAAACAACCGTAGAAAGTGGACTTATCCCGATTTAGTCTCTGTAAGACGCCCGGTCCTTCACTCAGAAGAAGTGCCGATCTCAACGTTTCACCAGCTACCAGAGCTCTGTGAGGACAATTGTTGTCCCTCTAACGACCTCGCTTATGATACTAATGAACGTGATAGTGATTATGAGGATGTAATCAAGTTTCAACCAAGATTAGTTAAATGACCTCGCCAGAGGAGATCTCAACCTGTCAAAAGAAGCTTCTGAATTACTGGCTTCCAGGTTGAAGGAGAAAAATTTGCTGGAAGAAGAAACCAAAATTACCTTTTACCGTACCAGAGAAAAACATCTCCTACCCTTCTTTTACCAAGAAGACAATCTTGTATATTGTCACAACATTAGAAAACTCCTGGGAAAAATGGGACTGGGCCCATCCAAATGTGTCCTTATACAAAATGCAACAAATATGGTTGAATACCAACTGGTCACTCAACGAAATTGAAAGAAGAATATGACAACATAGCTTAGGTCTTGGAGAAGATAAAGTATCATGAATATACCCATGCATGTTCATGATACTTTATCTTTTGATTTATGTGGACTTGAAAATGGTAAACTTTTTCCTTGGACAGAAGAATGGCTATACCAAATATCCTTGCTTCTCGTGCCTCGGGGATAGCAGAGACCAAAGACACCCCAAAGTGTTAGAAAAGACTGGCCTAATAGAGAAAACGTGAGTTGGGATAAAGAATGTCATTGACGATCCCTTTGTTGAACGAGAGAAAATTATCTTTCCACTGCATATCAAGCTGGGCCTTATGAAACAGTTTGTAAAGGCTCTTGATAAGAACGGAGCATGCTTTCCCACCGTATGGCCACCACATGTGGTTGTATAGACCGTTTTCCTAAAAATTTAGGACACACCAGTGAGGAACAAGGTGAAATATTTCACCAAGATAGTAAAACTATGGAGGCCCGCTGCCAACGAAGATGGGATATGCACATGATGGCCTATTACTGCTGGAGTTTAAAATGGGACTGTTTTAAAATACATTCAAGAATGTCACGAAAAAGAAGCTTCCGAAGTGTTCAGTGACTAGTTGGTTTCATCTATGATTTTTTCCTCTATCTTTGTATAATATTTGTATAATAAAATAATAAACATTCCTTCTTTAGTTTTTTATTTGATTCACTTAACTTAAAATAGTGTAAGGTATATTGCACCAAAATGTTATATCTTGAGAAATTGAGCTCCTAGGCAAAAACTAATGCCATATGTGAATTCAGGGCATCAAATACATATGAAATCAGCTCCAAATACTCGAGCACCAAAACACCTGTGTAATTTAAAGTGTAATTTACACCCTACCAATTAAATCATAAAAAATTCTAAAGAGATGGTCAATAAGGTAATAAGGCAAATAAGGTGCTGTAATAGTATTAGTTAGTGTTTGATATTCCCCCTTTCTGAAGAAACTATTATCTTTCAATTATTCCATAATTCTCTTTGCCACAGAAACTGCTCTGGCGGTCAAAATGTGTGATTTTGCGTCAGATCCCAAGACCGTTGGATAGATTAGACTGTTGATTGATTAATGATATCAGTTTTAAGAGATTAGATCGATTTACGTGTAGGTATGTGCAGATTATTTTATAAGGGTGATAATAAATAGTTCATTGCAGATAATAGTTTGTAAAAACCAAATAAATTGCAAGGTAAACAAGCGTTTAAAGTCACTTGCCTCTTAACATTCAACGTGGTTCATAATGAAACATAAACGTTATTGATGCAACTGGTTGGTAATCCTGGTACGTACAAAGGCAAAGTTAAATAAACAATATCTAAAATTATGCATGCATTTCATTTGAATATCAATCTATTTATAGGCCCTAATGACCACAAGAACAAAAACCAATTATGCAAATAATGATTATTTATAACATACCCATCGTAGCTTTCGCAACGGAAAACAGCTCACACACACATTTATTTATCACAATTCGATACTACGGAATGAATGCGGTGGTTATATATTATTTGTAACAGAGGCACTGAAAATACATAGTACATAGCATCTAGTGCGCACGCAGTTATAGATTAATTGTAACAACTCTTAGATATAAATGGATCCTTACAGTGTTTCCGGTTTAACCAATTAAAATTCATGTCAGTCCACAAACTTTTGAATATATCACATTGTTTTAATGACCATAGAAACGATACATTTACATAATCGTGTAGCTCGGCAGCACCAGCGTTTTACGTTCATAGCGCATTAAATAAATTTAAGTTTGTAAACTAAACTCACAGGTAGGTAGCTACCTGTTTTAGATGAAGTGGTAATGCTGATTTACACAAGGACCTCATTTGGGCCACGATTGGATAAATATAAGAACTGCAAATAATAATTTATTTGTTCAAAAATAATTATTAAGTACTTATTAATTCTCAGGCCGCGTCAAGTGATACGTTAAGCCACGCAGAATACGATATTCATTAAAAATAATAAATTTGCCTCATATAGTATATATTATATCCATTACGATGAAGGTCGAGAGTGTAGGGCCTACGTAGTAGAGCGAAATCGAGGGCAAATTATGATTTTTTTGTCGTAAAACCTGAAGACAAGTTGTGTTATTTGAAGTATACTACGCAACTTATTTAACGCACAACCAAAAAGTTAACTCAAATTTGACATTATGTATTTTCGACAATTTTTGTTCGTTTTGGTCGATTTTTTTTCAAATTGTAGGTTTTTCTCTTAGGAATATCACTGTCTTAGTTGTTTTGGTAAAACGAATGATTTTGATATTATACCAGGTGCTATAAAAATGTTATGTTTTTTTCCGAAATTTCAAAACGTCCTGTGGGCTATACAAGGTATTGCAAGTTATTGCAATTATAGCCAATTTAAAGCCTCATGTTTTTTCTACATTTTCTTTTTTTATTCATTTGTTTATCTCTGTTACTTCATAAAATATCCAATTTTTGAGTTGACGTGATTTTTATTAAATTTATTAGCTTTCTTTTTTGTCAAGTGCTCATTATTTATTACTCATTATACTGGTTCAATGCCTCATTTTGCGTTCTGTTTTCCTTGATATTTTATAATTTATTGAGAGATGCAAGGTCTTAAAAGGACAAAAACTCAAAAACATACCTAAAAAATGGATTGCTTTAATCAATAAAACAACGAATAACAGGAAACAAAACAAAAGTAAATAGAGAATTAGTATCTGGTGTTTCCACCCCTTCCGCGAATGACCTCCCGACATCTTTGGTTCATACTTAAAACCAAAGTTCTGATTAGGTTCTGATCTAGGCCATTTCATAATTCGACTAGGCGTCCTTCCAATTCTTGTAAATTTTGGGGTTGTCGTCCCTCACTTCGTAACCGCCGACCGATAAAATCCCAAACATGTTCAATGGGGTTAAGGTCGGGGCTACGGGCTGGCCAGTCTATGTGATCAATTCCTACTTCTTCAAGATAATTTCTCACGATAAGACTCATGTGGGGACGCGCATTGTCTTGCATAAGTAAAAAATTGGGTCCTATATAGGGGGCATAGGGCAAAACATGTGCTTCAAGAATGTCTGTGATGTATCTGTCAGAATTGAGATTTCCATTCACAGTTACCAAGTCCGTTCGCCCAGTCAAAGATATTCCGCCCCACACCATGACGGATCCACCTCCATATAAAGTTGTGTGCAAAAAATTGCATTGACTGTATTGCTCATCGGGTCTTCGGTAGACGCGATTACGTCTGTCACAATTATACAAACTGAACCTTGACTCATCAGTCCAAAGAATATGTTCCCAATCTGCTTCCGTCCAATTAACATTCTCATTGGTAAAATTCAGCAAAATTCAGTCCTCGAGCAGCAATCCTGGGTCTTAAATTTGCCTCCCTCAGTCGTCGGCGTACAGTTTGAATGCATATGAGTGGACCACCTGCGTCTTGAAGTTGTGCTCTTAAATGTGTTGCAGTTATAAATCGTTGTCTTACAGCATTTACTCTTAAAAAGCGATCCTGGATAGCAGAGATAACACGAGATCTACCTTGACCGGCCCGTCTGGAATGTTCTCCTGTTTCCGCGTACCTTTGAATTGCTCTCGCTATAGTTGTGTGAGACACTCCCAACCTTCCAGCTATGCGGTTGTAACTCCACCCTTCACCATGTAATGTAGCTGCCTCAACACATTCATCACGAGTTAAATTTCTGGTTTGGCGTTCCATTATTCACTAATTATTGCTGGACTGTCAACAAAAAACTAATGACACAGTTGTCAGTTTATGACGTGTAATCTTCGATTTCCATAGCTTGCTAGCTGTTTGAGTTGTCCGATAAATGCATTTCATGTGAATAAAAGCATATGGTGTTTCAAAACGGTGTATTTCATGAAGTAACAGAGATAAACAAATGAATAAAAAAAGAAAATGTAGAAAAAACATGAGGCTTTAAATTGGCTATAATTGCAATAACTTGCAATACCTTGTATAGCCCACAGGACGTTTTGAAATTTCGGAAAAAAACATAACATTTTTTTAGCACCTGGTATAATATCAAAATCATTCGTTTTACCAAAACAACTAAGACAGTGATATTCCTAAGAGAAAAACCTACAATTTGAAAAAAAAATCGACCAAAACGAACGAAAATTGTCGAAAATACATAACGTCAAATTTGAGTTAACTTTTTGGTTGTGTTATTTGGAAGTTAGAATTGGCGTTTACGACATTTTTTTGTGGTACAGGACTTTTTTATATCGAAAAAAATGTAAAAAATCGCAGAATTTTAAAAACCGCGTTTTTACGTTTACATCATCGTCATATCTCCAGATCTACGTAAGCTGCCTGCCTCATTTTTTTAAAAATTCGAGTATAGAATTAGGCACTTCCAACAGCGTCATTATCATTACTGAATATTGTTTATTATTGTATTTAAATAACAATTAATTTATTACTTCCTTACAGGTGTATTTATATTATCGATAAGCGACAAACTTTTTTATTTATGGAAATTTTTACATACATGTTGCGAAGAATTTGAAGCTAAGACATTAAAGAAGTTTTGAATAAAGAAAACAATCTGCTAGAATTAACGGTATTTTTGCTACGATTTTTTTGTGGCGCATAAATTATACAGCGCAGCTGGAGGGGCGTTTTGTTACAGGAACATGTTACATTTTGGATGCATATAGTCCGTGGCTCTGTACCGAATCGCGTATTATTAAAAATTTTTTCTAGTTGTTATTATAACTTGTGATTTCTGTAATATGGAGTGTAATATGTAAAAAGACAGTGCGTAAAGACGACAAGTAGTAAAGTCTTTATTGCAGTTTGTGACAGAATACATTATTCAAAACTGTTCTGAATTTATAAAGGAGAACGAAATGTTATCATTGCAGGTGGTTTTGAGGATCCTGAAAAGGTTGTATTAATGAGCAAATCAACGTTAATGCAAAATGTTAAATGATTTATATAGTAATCAAGAGGAGACAAATACCCGCATAATTTGACACATTTTATACAAATTAAAATTCAGTAAAAAAAAATGGTTAAATCAGTGGATACCGATTATAACTTTTGACAATACACTTCTATGCCACTATGCCCGATTTAAATACAATTACGTTATGTGTAACTTGGTCATAGTACCAACACGCGTTTTATATCAATTGATAGAGTTATAAAATATTTGGGAAATACATTTCTTCATGTCTTCTTGCAGTACATTGTCTGACAGGATGTGACACTAATTTTTACAGAATGTGCTTTTTATAAAATTGGGAAAAGAAGTGCATTTGTCGTTCTGAAAAAGATACCTATAGACAGTCTTAAAGTATTGTCAAAAATGCAGCTACTATCTCAGCAAGCGGCACTGCAAGTAGCTACAGGATATATTCTGTTGTTGTACAAATATAAGGATTGCAGTGTTTTATCACACTCAATGAGCTGCGTTTAAGAATGGCCACAAAATCAAATAAACCCTCTTCGGAGCTTTCTCCAACTGATGAAGCTTTTTATCAACATTTCATACCTATTTATTTTTTTGTATGATAACAATGTGTACAAATCTACATAATTTATGTACTTATGTATTATTTTTATTATAATATGTAGTTTATATGATTAATCACCACGATATTAACGATTTTAATAATGGTGGTACTAAGATCAATAGTATATTATTATTTCAGTGTATGCTTCTGTTACGAATATGGTACAGTAATAATTACGCAAAAATTCAGCTTGATGACGTTGGATGCTACGGGTGGTTGATGATCACTGGAATCCAATTTATTCGGCACAAAAACCTATTCCCGAAATACACGACAATGTTTAAGTCTGTATTGTTCCGACAAAATATGTGATAATAAAAAATGTACCTGCATAAAAGATGAATGTTGTGATGAGTGCAAATGCAAATTATTCAATTGTATACAAAATAATATAGCTGAAAGTGATGATGGTGTAGAAAGTTTTTAGTTACTACCAATGTAATATATATAGTGTTTACACGTTTAATTAATAAAACAATAAATATATGTTTTAAGGTGATTTTTAATAATGCAGCGAGTTTATGAACGTTCCTATATAGGTAATTACACTATGAGTGAGCTAATATACATGCCACAAATATTACTAGAAAAAATAGTAGCCCAACCTAATTAAATATAGTAATTATTGTGTTATTTTTCCAAAACTGAATTAACGTTTGCATTAACTTTTAAGACAAACTATGTGTAATATTAATTCAGTAATATATTATTTAATTAACTATTTATGTTATCCTTTAAAAAGCTTTACATGTATGAGCATCCCGGCACGAATTTCGCTCCTCTACAAGGTTAATATTTGGCAGTCGAGGCGGTAAGTAGTGCGTGTACGCGGGCGCGCCAGAAAATGGCTTTGGGTCGCTTTAAAAAAATCTCTGACGACATACTATCGATCGCACATGAAAAATTATGATTTTAAAAACTTTTTTCATTTATTGGCTTCATTTGCCTCGCAGCATGTATAGACAAATTTCCGTAAATAAAAACTTTTCTCGATTGCTCAAAAATACATTAACGAAAATAGCAAGACTAAGTTTGTTATTTTTTAAACACATTAATAAAAAAAATATGGTCTAATCGAGTTGTACATGTTTAGAAGCGCTATTGTGTCTACTTTATCCCCCTCTGAGGTACCTCCTATCTGTCGTAAGAGGCGACTAAGATGACTGAATGGGACCGCCTAGCCGCTTAGACTTGACCGGTAAGATCTTCAAAGTTATGCTGGGCGGGAGTTGGTGGCACTTGGATGGGTAACCTAGGCAGGCTTGGGCCCGGACTGTGGCGTCTGCCCGAGACCTGGGAACACTCGACACATCTGCTGCGGACGCGTGGTCCCAGATAAATGGTAATGAGGACCAGAGTAATGAATCTCGGTAACTCAGAACCATACTATCATACATACAAATTGTAGAGACTTTGCCACCAGGCCACCCGTAATAAATAGGATGGTTTGAAGAAAAGTACCCAAGTAAAAAGGAGGAATGCACAAATGGCCTAATGAGGCCTAAGTGCTGTGGTGGAATGGGAGTGTAACACTACCTTCCACTACACTCCGACCCATATACATACATACATGTGTCTACTTTAATTAAAAAAAAAACAGCTCGATAGCACAATTATGTTTAGAGATATGAAAGTGAAGACGTTAAAAAACACGTTTCTGTCCTACTTAAACTACTTACTATCCTTTCTGACAAACTGTCCTATTTAAACATCCTATTTCAAGTTTATCTTTATACTTTATATATTATTTAATATCCTATTGTTATATTACTTACAGAATAAAAATTATTGTATCGATACAATCACAATGAGACTAATTTGAACACTTTGGAAGTTTTATTGTTGATTACGATAATTATAATTAACAAAATGCGCCATATTATACATTAATTAAGTAACCCATAAACCTACAGATAACATTTAAAAAGGCTATGTCATGTGATATTGGAGAACAATATTATCGGATTTTAAATTTGAACTAAAACAAGATATACTTATATTGGAACGCAAATTCATACTAGGGATATCTTAGAATGAGTAGGTACGTATATAGGTACTGATTTTTCTACCAATAGTCGTATGACGTAATATTGCAAACTTATCCTACATAATAGTTATGATTCACCCCTTGGATGGTTGCTTGTTGATGAATTTTTGTCGATTTCGAAACTTTCCACCGTATGGGGATTTTTCGCTATGGAGAGATCATCTGGCCCTCCTGGGGATATAGGACTAGGTGAACTTCTTAGACTATGCGGACTTCTGCTTTCAGCTCCCGGTGAACACTGGCATGGCAGGGGTACACCTGGATTCATTATTGGATAATCTGCTGACTTCTCTTGCATCTCTGGGTTGCCCGGGTGTGGCAGTGGTGCACCTGGTCTACCTAAAATATCAGTGTTTACAATACGTAAATAATAATAATTTCAACTTCAAATGCCAAAATATTAACGGCAGGCAGACCAGAGACAGACCAAGTTTATTGGAAAAGGTAAGCCAACATTTACTTGCATGCAAAATCTCGTGCTGTTATTCCGATGACGTCAGCGATACAAAATTTTTTAGAGCAATTAAGCCAGGTCTGTCACCTGTACCGGTAGGAAAAAAACAAGCAGACTTAGTCCGTTCTGCAGGCGGCATCACTATCTACTATATAAATATTAAGTTTCACAAGAATAATTCACATAAAGGTTAAATTTTTGAAATTAAATTTCTGCTCTGATTGTTGGGGATGTGATGCGGTGGAATGAAGCCTTGGGAGGATCTATTTCCCTAACCCCCGCACCGACTAGGATTATCCCACTCAACATACGCTCTCGTTAGGAAGTCGTTAGATCTGTTTGACAAGTCCACTCCAGTAGATGTTAATAAATACGATAGTATTATTTAAAATTATTAACTAATGAATTACACACTCTGCATGTGCTGTGGTAACGTATCATTCAACAAAAATGTACAAGTACCTGTAATTATTAATTGTGGAGATGTGATTCCCAGACAGCGCATCCTCCAGGCGTCCTGTAGAAGCTGAAGTCTGGCTTGTTTTCTCCATTTTGCTCGTCTATTTTGAAACCACACCTACAACATTATTCCTAGAGAAGTTCAAATTCAAAAGACAAAATCTGAAAAACTGTCAAAGAGATGCTCGAGAAACATTGTTTTTATTTAATAGCTGATAAAGGTAATATAATGTCGCTATTCTTGATAAAGGGGAGTATTATGAAAGAGTAATAAAACTAATAAATAATGGTCTTTATAATATGCTTTCAAGATTTTCATTTTAAAAACTTGTTCGCCGAAATAAGAAATATGCTTCAATAATGCAGCAACTTTATTACTCCAGCTTACATACAATGAAACATATCAATTAACAAAATATCAAAAAGTAAAGGACGGTAAAGGAATAATGCAAATTTTATACGGTTTAGAAGAGAAGGATCTACTTATGCAAAAGGAGTTCATAGCTGAACGTATAAACACAAACAACAAATCTCTTCATTAATAGAATCTTCACCAAACCAAAGAACACTACAACTACCATTGTAATTCTCAAAACAGATACACAAATATTTTCTATATGTACAATTATTCATAATCAGCACGGCTATGAATCTTGATCTGGAGGAATTTTTCAAATATGAACCTCAAAAATTCGTTACCGTCATTGTTGGAAAATTTAACTTTATCGGGACAATCTACCACTACAGAGTCTACCCTCATGTGATCGAGTGGTATTTGATGGCGTAGCTTTAGTTCATTTGCTAAAGCCTACACCACAGATCGAAACATTTTCTGAATATTTAATAAACCAACTGAAACCATATATTATATAGAAAACATTGCCAACAATTCTACGCACGAAGAATTGAGGTGGCTTTGGATTTATGTGATAATATGAGCCCTAAAAATACCACTCGAGAATACAGAGGTTCAGGACTACGACAAAATGACATACCAAATATATGTATATATTCATGTGCTTTCTGTTTGTCTGATAAGTTCTTTTATAATATGATGATTATCATATTTTTGTTGCACTTATAGACAAGCTCCCCTCGAATTGAGAGAAATACTTTAAACACAGTTTGAACAAAGAAGAATTATTATTTACGTATTTGGCAGAAACACATAATGTCCATGGATACCTCATGTGTCCCCAACATTAAAGATAAAATGGCTTCATGTGGCAATTCATTATTCTTAATAAACGTGCTGTTATGGGCTTATCTATTTTTCAATAGTATGCAACTGTGAAACTGAGTTAAACGGAATCTCTTGTACATCATTAGAAGAGGCTGATGGAGGAATACTACTTCACGTAAAAGACGGTTGTCAGTGGAGTCAAATCTGTTTTAGTAAGATGTTCAAATACGGATGTCCTGGTCATAGGAAACTCTTTTGCCCCATGATCTGAAAGCTATAGGTCTAGAAGAGCTGTGGTTTTTGTTCGGTTCGGGCAAAACTCAAGGATACATTGCAGCACACACCATAGCTTTGAATTTAGGACTTGATAAATCGGTAGCACTGCGGGGTTTCAATGCTTACACGGACTGTGATACTGTCTAATTTTTTGCAAATAGAGGCAAACGAAGCGCTTGACAAGACAAAAACTTGAGTAAAGAGTTCTACTGAAATTAAATTTGCATAGTACTTTATTGCATACATCCATTTAGTTAAAATTTTGATATTGTCTTCACGTTCAAGCTGTTTTGACTGGACTATTTTACTTAGAAAAAGTAAATAGTCTTTTTTCCAATGTTTCAATTCTCTTTTTATGCATATTTAAGCCTATAACCTTACACTGCCAATATGAAAAAGATATGTGATATTTTATGATATGATATTTATCACCTTTGATATTATGATGGTCTAATATGGTATTTCTCACCTTTAAATCATTTACTTAAAGGCCAAAAAAGGGCCCTTGAAATACATTTTTTTTTAATTCACCATACATACATTATTGGGAAAATAGTATAATCACGTCTATCGTGTGCAGATATAAATTTTGTCAATAAATCATTCATTATAGCGCCCTACTTATCGCACATTCAGTAACTCGGTGATAATAACGGCGAGTCTTTTGACGGTATAATTTCACTTATTCTTTAGATTGATGTCTTCGCCAATAACGAAGCTATTTCCAACATGCAGTTCATCATGAAACGAAGAATTTTCCAGCATGCAAAGCCAGAACGCACTTACATTCACAAAATAACAAAATCTAATGTGCATTTATGCATAACAAAGAAATAATTGTTTCCCATTGCATCTCATTCGAAATAATTTGTTGTAATAATAATAAAAGGGTATCCAAAAATTGTTTGTTTGTTAGCATTGTTTTACCAGCTTATAACAAAAAAATTGTAAAAATGCGTTTTTTAAAAATAATTAAAAGATTCAGAACACCAAAAATTAATTTTTTGTCTCATAGGGTAAAAATTCATGAGTAAAAGGGTTAAGAGATGTTTGAGGACGAAAATAACTAAAACGAGACATCGCTATGGGTAATAGATTTTCTGTAAGTTTAGCTGATAAAATAATTTCAACTCGTATTAGTCCAATTGCCACGTCACAAAGGTTTGTGATATGTTTGTGGCTGTCTATGGTGACAAAATGCGAGATATTTTACCGCAGCGGGGTACCAATTACCAATCCTCAAAATTGTTCCAGCACATGATAAATACACCCAAAATTTAATAGAACTTACTTTGCAAAGAAAATTCTGAAATTATAAACAAATGAAGGGGTTCAAATAACCGTGGAAATCATATTATGTGCTTATATATTTTCTTTCTAGCAATAACTGGGTACTTAAACATAAATTATTATAATTCACTCAACTATTTCAGATAGATACTATCAAAGATACTATTAGATTTATATGTATGGTATGTATTTAAAGATAAAATGTTTTATTTATTTCCAGTTAATATCAGTTAAAATAAGCCATGTAATACTGAAATATATATAAGTAACTACGTATGTATCTAAAGTGGGTCTAAAATCTACTAAAAATTATTGTGGCATAACTTATTGAGATAAACGAAAATCTAGAGCACAAATAAGTAGTTAAATACAGTAAATAAACCAAATTATAAATTAATATTAAATTAGTGATCAATATATATCGTATCGACAATAGTAACATTGCATGCATGCATGTATCGCTATATATCGCATAAACTATACACAACACCAACCGGCTACGCATCTGATTGGTCAGAATCTAATTTTATTATATCTAAGTTATTTATCGGCACAAAAATCTCTATCTAGCATGATTGCAATAGACAAGTCCCAACAGAATTTATATAATAGCAAGCATACATAAACTATGTCTATATTAAATGATTAATGCGAAAGCATAATGGTAGAAACGGTGTTCGAGAGTCTGTATTCGCGAAGAAGACTACAATATAGATATGACGCCTATTTTAAATATTGAAGTTAGTCAACAAAAAGTGAATGTGATGATTGTATAAAGCTTAGAATTCAAAATGAAATCATATATAGTTCAAATTATAAGTTAAACGTAAAATTAAATAAATGAAATAATAGCCATGAATCTGGTTGGACAGATAACAATGCAAAGGAGTTCAGCCATAGCGTTCAAAGAGTGAACAGCTCCGCTAATCATTTTTATATAATATTGTATAATATTTAAAAAAAGGTAGACTTAAAGTAAATTAATTAAAATAGTGAGACATAAGTGGAATACCAGAGGGAAAAGTTTTAAAGCAGAAATAACTGCGTGTTAAGTATTTTCGTCGAAACTACGACGTGAGATGACTTTGATTCCCAGTCTGTAGATGACTTTGGTAAGCAGAGAAAGAAGAGGATCGCGTTCCCCATAAATGTGATCAGTGTCACGTGAAGTTACGCAGCCTCCTACCGGTCCTGGCTGATGGGCCCCACCGGCAGAGCCTTGCTTCTGGCGCTCTTTACATTCTTCGCCGGTGTGTATTACCCCCCGGGGTGTCGTGTCGGGTGTTTGAGGGATCCTTCCTGCCTCTCGCCGGGCTTGCTAGATCCCGGCTGGGTGGTATTCAGGGTGGTATGGGGCAACATTTAGGCAACACAAGGGGTAAAATTGACTCAAATGAAATATCGGGGATTTACGAAATTAGTTATAATAATTGTAAAAAAAATATTTTGGGCAAACGAAACGATGAGTTAAAACTAGGTTTAAAAAGCATATAGTTCGTCTAATATATAAGGGAACAAATAAATCTAGTGTTGCTCAATAGGCTTTTGAGAGCAATCATAAAACAGATAATAGTAACTTAAGGTTACTTAGAAATAAAACCAATAGTAGTTGGATACATTTGAGAGCGTAGAAATTAGAAAATGTAAAAATATTATTAATAGTGAAATATAAAAATAGTATGATAGTGAATATTCCGTATAGATTATCAAAGATCTCAAAAAAATTACAAATGTATTCCATGGTGAAATATATGAACCTACGTAATATCAAAACAAAAAATACATAGGATGAAAATAATTCGGTATTAAATAAAAAAATATTTAAAACTGGTAGGTACTCAAAATAATAACAAAAACAATAATGTTTATTTGTGTAGCACATAAACAATCACTCACTGAAGTACCTTATGGCACTTGTAGGTGAGGACATGTTAATAGAATCACGTGAATAAATTCATCTCTGAGAATTTATCATCATACTTGAATATGAGGAGATATAGAAAAATACTTCTCAAGATGAATTCTCAAGAGGAACGGCGTTTATCGACAGTTGCGGAGGGGAGTAGGTATGTAGAAAAATACCTGTAATTGAAATGAACAGAAAATTAAGCTATTCGTCATAACGACCGCTTCGTAGAGAATCATGATAGATATAAAGTAACTGATATCTACTAAAATACCCCACCCCGCAGATTTCTTATGGAAAATGACTTTGAGGTAAATTTTCTGAAAATTTGATACTAGTTTAAAGCTAGCAAAGGTCTTTTATTGTTTCGCAGTAGCACTAATCAAGTTTCAAGCGTTCCTCCACAGAGTACCTAATTATTCATGATAGAGAATCTCGAAGTACTATACTAAACACGAATAATTAATATCATATAAATAGTAACAAGAAGCAAACACAACGGAACAATAACAATACAATAAAACAACAATATTTAGAAGCCTGGATAAATAAGAAAGACGCGTTACAGCTTCTTTTCAAGAAAATGCAACGGTCATGTAACTTATCTTACATTACATTACTTAATCTTGAAAATATGCTACATATTTAATAAATTAGATAAAACAAATGCTGATTAAATATTAATCAGCTGACTACATAAGATCTGTTTATTTTAGATATAGAACATATTATATCATTTGATAGTAAATTGGAAGAAGAATTAATTTTCGAACAAAAATACAAGGTGTTCAATTTAAAAAAGAATAGTTAGAAGCACTTGAACTGTGGGAAGTTTAGGATTTTTTTTCACACCCAGTAAAATATTTTTTGAAAACTAAAAATATATCGTAGTAGAATAAACCTTTGTTTATATTCAAACAAGTTTTGAAACGATTTTACTAATAACAAGTTAAATTAAAAAACATCTATAAATTGAATTTACTCAAAAACGTCTCAAGGTTTTTATATCTACCCATGACAGAAGATACTTATAATTACAAGGAGAATCGATATCAGCAACAAAATATAAGCTGTTCCATTTAGGAAATACTTATTTATGGTCCAAGTGTTTTATGCTCTATATGTCACCCTGGGAAATGTTTTTTAAATTCTAATTTTCCCAAGGGACTTATATAACATAACACATGTTTGCCATACAAAATGTTATTCCAGCGGCACTGCCTCGCGGCCAAAATGTAGGATTTCGGCAGATGACACTTCATAAATAGGTAAATTTATCCTAGAAAACCTGAAAAAACCGCAGAATAACCTCTGATTAACCAAAATTCAAATTATCAAGGTGCTTTTATGTTACTATGGAACACGGATGTGTTTTTTTAAAATATTAAACAGCATTATAATTGAGACGACTTTTAGTCATATACTAATTTTCTGACGATAAATAGTGAGTCTTTGATACTAGAAACCAGTTTTTAAACAAAAATGGATCCGGAAGGACTTCCTCAAGAAATTATTGTAGATGCAGAGGCGGCCACATTGCAATTTTTGCTCATGAAAATAGCTTTAATTATGGGGATTGCGGGAGCTTGCAGATATGATGAACTGACTAATTTGAGTGTGGAAAATATTCAAGACAAGGATTCCTATTTGTATGTAATTATACCTGATACAAAGATCAAGAAAAGTCCTATTTTCACAATGATACAGGAAGTATTTCCAGTCAATTATGCAAAAAATACATATCCATAAGTCCAAAAAATACCACCCATATATAAAAATATAAAAAGATTTTTTTATATTTTACAAAAAGGGTAAGTATTTATTCCAACGCACTGTGTGTTACCAATGCGTTTTACTCAGTAGAAAAGTTTTTTACGTGTATTATATAGTAATACATGACAATTACAACAAATGTTTGGTTTAATTATCAATATTCAAACGATACTTTAAAATGTTTGTAATACATATTCACAAACTCTCCTTTAAAATATATTTCGTTTCTCTTAGGGATCAGAATTATCTAGGATTTATTCACGCCTATAGTAGTTGTGACACTACTTCAGCCTTTTTCAACAATGACAAATTTTATTTTATGAATTTTATAACCAAAAACAGTGTGCGACTTCAGCCATACATGGAAATATTCTTACGTGACAATCCAACTGAACAAGATATTACCTCTGCATGGGAATAATTGCAGCTTGTTTGTATGGGGCAAAGACGAACATGAGCCTGAGCAACTGCCGATTTCTAAAGTTTTGTAAGCTGTCTAAAAATGCCAACTTTTCTGTCACGCAATTACCACCAACACGTGATGCCATCACACAAATGCAGCAGTGGAAAGGAAATATTTTGGACCCTCTGAGTTGCGGTTGGAAAAGTTCTATGTACAGGTTAATTGCGATTCGAACAACGACACCTCCAGCGCCAGATATTTTGCTTATGGTTATGGTTATTATGCAGAAAGTTGCTTGTGGTTGCACTACAGGTGGCAACCTGTAGTGCAACCACAGTTATGGTAACTGTGGTTGCACTACCGGTTGCCATGGTCACTGTGGTTGAAGAAAAATGAATATTGTTCAATCTTTTATAAATAATGCATGGGGATTAATTGTGACAATATACAAGAAGCTGATATTGCAGAAGACGATAATACTAAAAATATAGATGATGATATCGATATGCAGTTTGACGATATTATTGTTTTAATGTAGTAGCACCATTGTTCCAAACAATAATTTATTGTAATTGGCATGTATTACTAAATAATAAACGTAAAAAAAATTAAAAAACCCTTAATTGAGGATAACAATAATTTTTTCAATAAAATGCGAACGAAAACAATATTCGTACAAGAGGGATGAAATGCAAAAAAAGCCAGGTTCAAATGGCCATATCTCGGTCAATTTTCATTCAAAGAAATTGTCCGCCCACCACTTTAAAGAATATTTTATCTACTTTTTGTTATCTGCCTATACCTATCTAAACTCAAATAAAATGCAGGTGAAAAAGCAAAAAGAATCAAGAAATCGAAATTTTCGCTTTTTTTCAAGTTTGTTTCGACTGTTTCGGCACGAAAAAATCCATTCAACAAAAGTATTTATGGTACAAGTGTGTTATGTTCTATATAAGTCACGCTGGGAAATGTTTAACCCCCGACGCCGTATGCCAAGAGAGCTAATCCCAAGTGACTTATATAAAATATCACATGTTGCAAAATATCACATGCTCCACAAAATGTTTGATTTTGGCGGAGGATTCTTCATAAATAGGTAAATTTATCCTAGAAAACCTGAAAATACTACCACCAAAATACCATCTGATCGACCAAAATTCAAATTATCAAGGTGCTTTTATGTTAGTGTGGGATGTGTCTTTTTCATTATTAATAAAACGTTCTCATTTAGACGGCTGTTAGTTATATACTAATTTGGTGACGATAAATAGTGATTTTTTGATACTAGAAACCAATTTCTAAACAAAAATGGATTAAGAAATTATTGATGATTCGAAGGCGGCTACATTGTATAATTTACCGGAAAAATGTCGTGGCTCTTACGATAGAGAGTTCAGTGCGTTTGAGGACTGGATGAAAGTCAAGCATGTTAAAGGTATAAATGGAAGTGTTTTGCTAGCTTACATTCTTGAATTATGTAAGAAATTTGTTGCATCATCATTAGGGACCATATTCAATGCTTAAGTCAACTCTTCAGCTTTACAAAAACATTTAGATCTCGAATTTTGCGACACTTCTAAGCTTTAGAATACCAAGACGGCAATATATTTTAATATGCAGAAAATGCTATTCCGATGAGAAATTTGATTATCTACAAAAAGTTTCATAAGAGATATATCGAACTTTTGCTTTGTTTAGGAGATATATTGAAAAAACCAAAAGGGGTGGTTTTTCACCCCTATCTTCAATTTCTACCTTCTAATGTAATAGCACTCCGCGGTTTTTTCTTCATTATCTATAACCAATTGATCGATTCCTGCAATAAAAACCCGTGAACGTCTTAGTTCCTTATTGCTCTGTTTTTAAAGACATAATCAATAGCCTATAAGAACAACGTTGCTGATTGAATAATGATATTGAATAGGTTGGACTTAAGAGTATTATAAGACATTTCTTTACGTTGAGTTGCAAATTATTATTATTACATCAGTGATTAATCCTATCAATCGATGTAGTCATTAATCCTGTTATACAATTCGACTTCGTCAGCATATAAGAGACAGCATACATATAATTTTTTTACGATATCATTAATAAATATATTGAAAAACATTTGTTTTTTGTGTTTATTATTTGTATGTATGCCTGCGAATAATGAGTAGTGTCTTAATGAGTAGAGTAACTAGTGTCTGTTTTCTGTAATTCCGAAAATATAAAAAAATAATATTCGTGCGATCCTGAACAAATTTTGTAATTAACTTCATTTTCTAACTCTTAGGGCTTTTGAGATAAGGTAGTGGACCATCTTACGTTTACCACCCTGTATATTTCACATTGGTGCAATTATAGTTGTTTTTGTTGATTGATTGATGACCTAATTATGCGACTATAAAATAATGTATACTTACGTAGGAAGTAACTATCAAACAATAATCAGCAAACTACATAAAAAGATCTACAAGAAGCACGAATAATACAATAATTATTGTAACACTTACTTGAACTCGAGCCTCTGACAAAGTAATCCTGAGCGCGACTTCTTCCCGAAGGAAAACGTCGGGGTAGTGAGTCTTTTGAAAAAGGGCCTCCAATTCCTGAAGTTGCTGCGGGCTGAAAGTTGTACGATTGCGCCTCTGCCGTCTTCTGCCAAACATATACTCAGTGAGGAGATCTCCTGGCAGCGAGGATAAATATGGCCCTGCCATTTTGCGATTTTATGAGGTTTCCGATAACACAGTTAAATTCAAACTGTGTTTCTGAATTGCATGTTATTATAGAAATTAAACATGACTCCACCCTGCATTTGTTCTCATTGGTTCTGAGTAGACGCCTCAAAGGCGTCGGGACGCCCGCGCACAGCATCCCTTAATAAAATAATGCTTTTATTGGATGCTTGCCTGCAACAAGTCCCTGGTTTCTACTTCTATTATTTGTAATTCCTCAACGCACTAATATATACCTACCGATTATTATTATAATATAGAATACAGTTTTAAGAATAACATAGAAATGTATAGATACTGATTGCTCTGGGATGTACTTAATATATTGAGAAAGTGATTGAACGATTGGGATTCTCCGATTCTTCAATTACACTTTTATTTCAATTTTTATTTTTACTTTCAACAGCTTTTATAGTCCGGCAGCCAAACAAGGTTTTTTCGGTGAACCCTGTTTTGAAGTAAGTATTAAGTTATTTTATTATTGTTATATATTGTTTGAGGTATGTAGATTCATAAAATGGCTGGTACTCATGGAGTACTATTGGGCAACTCTCGGAATTCAAGATGGCGGCCAGCCCTGTGTTAAATATTTAGGTTCCATGCAAGTTTGTACATTTGCTATCTTTAACATGTGTTCCTGGGATGGTTATAGCCAATTGAACTTAAAAGTACCATAAAATTTCTGAATGTTGTTATATTCAAGTCTAAGAAAGTAAATGCGCACCTTTTGAATATACAGTATCATGTAATAAAAAGCAGTGAAAACTCGTGGAAAAAAATTAAAAACTGGATTTACTTGTAATGTAATGTAATCCTATAAGACATATTATTCTACAAACAATCTACAATGAGTAAGTACATACACATAAAATGGACATTTAAAAGCAAAAATGAAAAATGCAGTTAACGGAAATCTATAACATTTCTATTTCCTCGTCGTCCTCATCTTCTTCTTGTACTTGGGTACTTCTATTTAAACAGCCGTTATATTATGTGCACAAACACAAAACACTGCGCAGGATAAGCCTGTGTTAACGCAACCACATCTTTTTGTACGACAAGGTGTTTCACTATCACACGAGCATTTAATTAATCTCAAGACCTCACTTGGAGCTAGTGCAACATTGTCTGCCACAGCAATGGGTATAAGTACTTTGGCAACAGTGTTTTTGTAGTTTCCGAATTGTTCAGGATCGACAGCTGGCGGTGCACCCAAAGCACTCTTTCAAATGATATTTTCAAAGTGAGCTCGTTTTACATTCTGGAGAAAAGGTTCATTTGTCGGTGGCAATGAGCAGAGTCTTGGAGGCTGTGGAGAGCTATTTCTTCCCATTTTACTGGACCAGGCTCTAATCCGTATTTCTGAAACTGTCAAACACTTATGAAAACCGTAGCATTTGTTAAATAAAAGTGGATGCTAAATAAAAGTGTTAGCAATAAAAGTGGATGCTTGTTTGTTGACAAAAATGGTATGGAAAAATGGCACGTTATGGCATGGTTGTATGGCAAAACTCCATCTTCAATGGAATTTTGACTTATTTTTACATATTCTCATTGCACCGAAATCTTCAAATAAAGCGGTGGGCACTGGAGATAGCTCATGAGACAGAACTTTTTCCACATTTATGTCACGAGAGCTTGCTTGAGAGTAAATTACACGAGAGGAAATTATTTGAGTGTCACATGTCTTAGTGGCAGTTCTGCGTTGCTGTTGCAGTGGTAGTTCTGCTTCTTTGTGGCACTTGTGCGCTGCCCAAAAGTATCAAGAAGGTACCCGCTATTTCTCGATTCCTCATACCTAGAATCAACAGGTTCACGAATAAAAAAATACCACAAAACCAGGTTCAGCTCACGGCTGCCGGACTATTATCGTCTTGCTGATGGTGATGGTGATGGTGTGGTGCACTCACTGATGGTGATGGTGATGGTTCTCAGATAACCAGATAATTTTGAAAAGCCTCTTTCTGCAGCTGCGGTTATAACCGAAAGGGTAAAAATACTAAACATACTTCTGGAAAATGGGTCTGGAGTAAGGCTATTGAAATTTATAAGTAATAATTCTGCATAAAAATCTTTTTTTAATAGGGGTTTATCGGTTGCTAATTTTAAACAATCAGGAAATATTCCAGTTGCAATTAATTTATTTTATCAGATAAACAAAAGTCTGTAAGATGTTCTGTATATTTATAATTAATTTAGCTGCCAAAATCACCATACCATACCCGCTTTTTTAATTTGAGAAATTATGTTATGTACCTCGTCTACCGCAACGTCTTCAATAACCGTTGAGTTTACAAATCTATCGTTCAATGTACAAGGTAAAAAAATATTTCACCCAAAATGTTCTCTAATTTAATTTTTTGCTACGGTAGGAAAGTGGCTTTCAAATTCTCTGGCAACTTGATTACAATCACTTGACTACACATGATGGTATTATTGATATTTATTTCCATGGTAAAATTGTTTATATCCCAAATTTCGTTTATTTATCTTTTATAATGACGCAACGGCACTGAAAAGTCGCAAAAAGTGATTTTTCTCAGAAATTTACTTTTTTCACATATACCTACCTACTATTTTGTCTTTGCAGGATAAATTTAGAAGTATATATTTCTGTGACAGACATGTAGGTACCTAACACTAGAAAGGCACTATTAATACTAATACTAATGTTAATTAATAGTAAATACGATATGAAACAAGGTAAAGAGATTTTTGTAAAATGATATTATGGGGTCGATTTTCTCTGTAGAGACAAATTAATTATGCTTTGGCATTTACAACTAGATAGGCACCTACCAGCCCCAGTATTATAAACAGTATTATATCCTTTGTATGAACATACTCGAATAAGGATTACATACAAGAGGGTGAACCCTAAACATGGACTCAAATTCTATTAACTAAACGGATTTCAATTGACTTGTAAAGGACCCCAGCCCTAATTCATTCAAAACATCAGCTGATCCGCATAATGGTCACATTTTTTAACAAGTCGATTCCTAATTGCATGATTATTGATGCTTATTAGATAATTACTTATTTTAATATCGAGTAGGTATTTATATTCTGCACTAAACATAAAATTTATAAAGTTTATTAAAGATTATTTCGTGTATATAAATTGATCAGAATATTTAGGCGACTTGCTTCTTTGTACCTCAATAAAATTCAAACGGTTAATTATAGGCTAATGAAACTAAATATGTTTCATTAAAAACATCTTTTACTTACCTTAACTGTTAAGAAGAAAACAGAGAAATATGGAAGAAAATATAAGAAGACAGAGAAATATGGAAAGCTCTTTCAGCGATAGATTAAATCTTCACTTTACGAACAATTAGGGAAAAAATCAGTCACTTACTACGTATTTTCGTAAGTAATATCATAAGGGCATCTAATTTTTCCGAAGAAAATTGAAAAAACACGTTGCTAGGTAATATTTTAACAAGAAGCATGAGTGCTGGTGGCAACAAAAATCCGATATCGATTTTTTTCACAGGAAAAATTAGATGGCCAAATGGTACTTGACAAGACTATTTCACGAGTCAGATTATTCTGCATGCACATACCTTACAAAACATAATACCTATTATACATGCATACATAATAAATATGTAGGTATTAATTTGAAAACTGAATAACACGTAATTTATTTAGTCACAAAATACTACAAACTTAATTATTTATGGTACAATTAAAATATAAATTGCAATTTTGGTACACAGTAGGGGTATTGTTTGAAATCTTTGTTAACTCATTGATAACGTTGGGTGTAGGTAAATCATTAATGTTGTTGATGGGTCCAGCTGTACAGTGAGAAGCTCGAGGAGTAGCTGCAGGATCTTCTGTTTTTCAGATGGAGGTTCTGAGGCGTCACTTCTAAGTGTGTTTATGATATCGGAATAATGATCATTATCCATTTGCAGATAAGGCTTAATTGGGTTGGCTGATCTGTTTGCTGATCTGTTTTTATTTCCTTTGTATTTCTTCTGCTTCTTTAGTCCATTTCGAAAGTTCGTTTTCTCCCACTGGAGTGTTTTTGTACCATCCACTTGATTGTTCTTTGTTCCATGATGGGTTTACTGTTAAGAATAATCTATCAGTTGTTATTCTAGATGAACGTTTAACCATTTGAATTTTAAAAAGACGGACTGGACAAAAGGTAGGGCTCTTCGTGTTGGGTATCAGTCATTTACTATCGGTCATTTCTTCTCCACCCTGAGCCGTTTTATTGAAGAGGGGATTATATTCTACTCTTCCTAAAAAGTAGGATTTTTGAAAATCAGTTATTTAAAAAAATATGTACTTATATTATCTACTTCCTCTTATGTACTCCTCAATATATACTTCCTCTTTAAAATAATGAACTCTGCAATTGACTGCTTCTCCACCTCTCCAGGCTAGAGTCCCGCCGGAGTGTCTTCGTCCCATAATAAAACCATTGCGTAATATTCTTCCAATTTTAATGAAGCAAAGCTCGATTTCCTTTTATTGGCGGACATCTGCAAATTCCTTCGTTTCGCATTACGAGCTTCCCTACTAGACTTAAAGATAGTATCTTTAAATGGATCAAAAATTGTTCTCCACTTCATAAAATACATCTCTTGCATTTTTTTTGCAACGGTGTTCCACATTGTCTTCACAACTACTTCTTTGTAATTTTCACCGTTTTCTTTCTGCATATTCCACGCCTAATATTTCAGGATTAGGTTTAGTTGCTCTAAACTTGTAGTTTCCAAAAGCTCGTATTTCTTTGCCTTGCAGAATTCCGTAAACTGTTTCCATATTGACGTATGGATTTTAATGGTATTGTATACACTTTTCTCAATCGCCAGATCAATATTAGTCATAGAATCACTTCCAAAGCGACTCATTTTCACTACATAAGATGACTAGCACTGTTTAAAAACAATATTACAAAATTTATTGAAAATAAAATCAGATAAATTGTTTAGAGTCGTTTTCTGTTGTCCTAGGAGACCATAATTACTTGTTATCAAAGGTATTGTAATTTTTGGTGACAACAGCTGTCAAGTTTTGCCGCGGGTAACTCGAAAAATTTCCATCTAGAAACCATTTATAATTAAAAATGGCGCATTCGTGATTGGTGGAAATTAAGACGAGGGAAATATTCGATGCAATAGGCAAAAATCAGAACAAAAAAATAGCGAATTTTCGTTTAGAAGATTGTGGATGCGATGAGACGCGGCAACACCGTATGGCGTGACCAAAATCAACTTAGCCCCGGAATATGAAGATAAAGAGTCAACCTCACGGCTAAGGCCACGGCTAAGATGAATTTGGTACTAATGAGATGTGACATGATATGATAATAGTATATTATGAAGTTAGGAAAATAAATTATACTTTCTCTGTTAAGCGTGGAAAGTTTTTCTGACGACCGTAGTCAGACAATTCATTCAAGCACATAAAGTATCTTATTCTCCGAACAACCACTTTTTCTTCAAACGTTATAAATTCTAGTAAAATGATTAAAATAACTAAGAAAAATCCGAATTTTAAATAAAGATTGTAAATTGATTCTTTAACTCATTTCATTGTATATACGAAGTCTGGTGCAATATATGAAGATGTCTTTGTTAACTTCGAGAAATGGCGTACTGGAAAACATGTAACGCAATGCCCTAACAACATTTTGTTGCCATACTTTTCAGAAATGACACAAAAACTGAAGACATTTACTTTGTGGGCTCACTATTCAATGGTAGAATCTGTGTTAAGTTTGAAGTACAATGTTTACATCGAAAAATACAACAATTTGCGTGCATAAAAAATATTATAAGCCAAAGAAATCGGGAGTGCGAAAACAGTTAAGGGAACCGTTCCGTACATTTTTTTCTCGTGCTTCAGATGAAAGGTACTTGGCGATAAAAGTAATAAAATTACGTTTCGTTTGTTTCATATTGTGCAATTTTTATATTTGGTACCTATGTTTGGGGCATGTCGTTGCGACGAACTAATGAAGATGACAATTTATAATATTGAAGATTTTCGCTGCTAATTAATATTCCTGAAACTGATAAGAGTAGAACTCTCACCATCCCTGCCGATTTTAAGGATCGACGGTTTTTTTTAAATATCATAATGGGAAATGTTATAAAGCTGTTATCGGTATCTATAAAATTGGTAAGCAAAGGATGTGACATTGTACTTGAAGCTTCCAAATTGGAAATAGTATATAGCAATGCTTGTCGATAGCGGGTGGGGATATTACTACGCTAAAAAGGCATGGGAAATGTCGAACAATTTTCATTCAACGGGTCTACTACAAGCAATAGATATTTAAAAGCAGTTGACTCCAGAAATGTTGTCATGAGAACTAATATTGCAAGAAGTGGAGGATTCTTAAATGATGCAAATCTTCACAATTGTACTTTTTTTTTATCAATATTGATAATAAATAATAAATAGAAAAAAAAATCATTATTAAATTGAGTTCATAGAACTACAATGTGTTACGAGGAGTGTAAGTACGTATAGTCCTAGCCATATAAGTGACACTTAATATTATTGAGTAACGTCGCATAAAGTGTCACTTATACGACGTCTGAAGAAAAAAATTATTAACTAATGTATCATTTTAGGGAGTCCCGGAACCCATTTAGATTAATTAGTATATTTCAGTTAACTACATTGGCGTTAACTTGACTGAAGAAACGATTACTGGCCAATCTGCATGATACAAAACACAAATATTTATTAACACATATATAATAGCAGTATTAAACTAATCTAAACATTTAATTAAACTGGTGGTGTGGACCGCGAAGTACCCCTCCCCTTGCTAATTGTACATGTGTAATATTGAACAGAGCATTGTAGACCAAAGCGCACCCCGACTTTATTAATTACAGAACTTGATGTTGTGACGTAGCCCATTGTCGCGAATCTGATTGTCATATCACATCAGTTAGTTCTCTGACAATGCACATCTGTTCTCAGCTTAAAATGATTAATTTTTTCAATCAGGACAATAAAATGACGATGGTTTTGCTAATGAAAATTATCTTTTCAACTCATCAAAACCTCTTTTTTCATATCGTACCGTAAGATATCGTTATCAAAGGAAATGTTTGCTACAATTTTTTTTGTAAATATCTGTAAGTATAAACTTATATGTAAGTATAACTTATATATATTCAAACTCATCTATTCACCTTATCTGAAAAATTAAATCATTTAATTACGTATCTAAAGTATCTAGCTTAAGGTATAAACGTCAGCAAATTATCACTAGTTATCTCCCTAGTATTTAATTACTGCCGGAAATATTTCCGAGCATGAATTTTTTTTAAATTATATTATATTTCAAAAAAAATTCATGCTCGAGGAGATATTTCCAGTAGTAATTCAAGAACGTGGGAGATTCGTTGAGAACATTTCACACCAAAATAATATAAAAAATTATAGCATGACATTTTCTTTTAGAAATTCCAGTAGGAAACTAAAATTACCAAGTAGGCTCTATGACTGTCAACAGATAAAATCACTGACTACATTTTGTCCAGTATGGTTTATAGAATGTCTCGTTTCGGGATAGAAAGTGTGGAAATTATAAGACAAGAAGTTCAGAATTTAAGACCACATAATACTAAAAGGAATAAAGCAAGTGCATGGAGACAGTTTATAGAATTTTGTAACAAAAAATCTTACAAAATTTAAAATTCATTTGTAATTGGCTCATATATTGCAAGACTATGCTTTTAACTAGAAGAAAAAAGATGGAAGAGATTATAAGGAAAGCGTTGTAAAATGGATGTGGAACAGTGCCGCCAAACAAGAAATGATGTTCACTAAATTTCAAATGAAATTTAATCCAATTTCCGTGTTGAATTTATGGAAGATAGATCTGCACGTAATGCTAAGCGTCGACAATTACAGATCCTTCTAAAAAAAAATTAAGTTCTGCAGCATTATCCAATGAAGATTAAACATAATTCTTGACATGTGGGACGAAGATATGCCAGAGGGTCTTCAACGAAAATTTTTCCACGTTTCTTTCCGAGAACTGGACTACCCAAGGATGATCCAAGAAACTGGCAGATAGCAAATATCTGATTACTAATTCCTCCATCCCTGAGGTATACCCTGTTCGATTTCTTCAAAAATTAATCCAAATAAGAGGTAATACTGTCAAAACCGATAGATTATTTTTAACTGCAAACCGAAACTGGCAGCACCCACAGCCAAAGGGGGTGTAAAAAAATTGCCCTGTTGGGAAAAATACAATTTCTACGTGGTTAAAATCTGTTGGCATAGATATCAAGAAAGTGAAGATCACTAACCATTCAGTGAGGGCAATTGCAGTCTACAGCTTAGCAAAGTCAATCAAGCCTTATTTGCAAATGGACATTCATCATCATAAAAGCGTCATACAAGCTATGAGAGACATTTCCAGTGCCAGTCACAGTATCCAGTGCCAGTATAATTGTTTATAATACAGTTATTATAAACAATTCCTGATTTAACATTAATAATAATTATCATAATAATTAAAATAATATTAAGTAGCAACAATTAATTAATTATTTATAATATCAGTCTTTGATTTTAATACAGCTCAATACAACTCTATTTTTTCGCTCTTTTTTTGCAAAGTATATATATTGCAAAGATATTTTGCAAATAATTGGTTAGATATTTATAGCATAAATGAAACATCTTCCTTGAATTTAGTTACATGAAATAATTGAAGACAAATTAACAGAACTCAACGTTCAACAACATTTAAATATTGTAACTCAAGTTGATTAAAATTTAAATATAATTTTAAGAAATAAAAATCGCCTTTTTATACTTTTATATTTTACCAAGGAAGGAAACAGAAAAAACTTATTAATATCATTTTTGCTTTGTAAAGATAAAGGGTAAAGGCAACAATAATTATTTAAAAAGCGTATAGATGGATGTGCATTTGACAGAAAAACTATCGCTGTAATCACACCCAAGTTTTGTGGTTGCTATAGTAACGAGCTGAAATGGAAGCTTCTTATGGGGTTAAAAATGGCGGTGTGAAATTTCCAACAATATTTTCTGTGGTTACATCTTCGTTTACTATGGGTTACACTTCATTTTATTTGCGCATTATAAGAAAATTAAACCAAAGTCTACAGATAATCTGTAGACTTTGACTAAACTATCGAATTAGACCATCTCTTGACGTATCTACTATTTGAACTGTTCTGTATTATAGTGTACTCATATTTTGTGAAAATATGTTTTATAGTTTTTCAGATATTCAATGACAATGAATAAAATGTACCTAATTTCTCAAGCGAGCCGAGCTTCTTCATGTACAGCTTTAGGTAAGTATTTCTGCCCTGCTGGATGACAGGCCGATCTTCTTACTCCAGGAAAATCAATTTCTTCGGCAGCCTGAATAACAGAGTAAAATGGATTTTCTACTAATTTATTTATCAAATGCAATTCTTGTTGTTGGGTTGATATCCTTCGTTCGTCACCCTGATCCAGGATTGATACTAATCGTCCCGTTTATTCTCCACTTTTTAAAAATGTTAATCACCGAATTTTTGTTAATATTATAACGCAGTGCATTTTGTACGAATAATACTCGACAATGCTGCATTGCACATTATCTGGCCCTGCTGGAAAAGTATCACCAATGAATTCAATGATTGACGCGTGTAAGATGTTCTAGCTATTTCGGATATCTGATTTGACACTGATATGATAGATGTATTTTTGTACAACTTTATTAACTGGTGCTAGCAGTATCTTCAATAACTTCACAAGTAACTCTAACGAAAGTGAAGTTATTAACGGCTTTCGGTCACTAGTTTAGATCAAATAAAGACGTCTGAAAATATTAGAGAATATTTGGTATTCCTACATAATATTCAACAAGGAACAAGCGATATTGAAATATATTAGAGGATTCTTGTCATGGAAATATAATAATCATTAAAGCCATATGCAATAGAAACAATTACACTACCACGGATTATAAACCTTTGGATTATAAATCAAACACTAATTTATCTAATAGACCAATTTGTGACACGTAAAATAACAATTAAACTCACTTATCTAATAAAGTTTGAAATGTAGAAATTTGATAAACATATTTTGCACATTATTCACTGCCAATTTTTTAACATCATAGGTTTTTAACACCATTAATATTGATTACTGCACTAGTGCTTATTTTAATTTCTTACGGTGGGTATTATTTTACTTTATTTTTAATGAAATCTTCACGGTGTGCCTGTGATTTTATGAAGGGTAGTTATTTGTTTGCATGAGCTTAGTGTAATATTAGCGGCTAACTCTTCTGCTTTTGTTTTGCTATACTTGTAACTTTATCTTACTATTTTGGGTTTTGAAGGAATACCAGTTGTGGGAGGAATATGTTAGGATGACACGGATATAGGATTCATAAAGGATAGTGCCGCATTGGGGTGATGAGTTTTTTATTACTGGATATAGCTTTTTAAATCTTGTTTTGGCAGCTTTGCTGTGGTGGCGTTAATGATAGCAGCTTTACTTTATATGGCGAGTGGCCTAAGTATCTCGAATATTCTTGAATTTAATAGAACCTTCTCTGTTGTTGAAGGGAAATTATCAAAATTTTAGGATTGGGACCCAGCCATTGGCCATGGATACATACATTATGTAGGCAGAGAATTTGTGCTCTCATAGAATAAACTGCCTGTAAATGGAATTGTAGAAGTCTTTTATAAATATACAAAAGAAAAGCAATCGTTACGATATGAACGTATCGCGTGTAATTTAGATATTCTTAAGAGCTGCATTGTTAATGCAGAGCTTAAACAAAACAAAATAACGGAAATGCATTCATTTTCAGAAACGTGTATATTTCATAGTGAACCAGCACAGCGTAGTTAATAACTCCCGGAATCAGATCCGCTACAGCGCTTTAGGCGTTCCGGACAAAACTACAGCGGAGGTGATGATCCACACACTGTTCACATTGTTTCCCAGCATAAAGCGTGTATCTTGTATATCTTAATATTCTGCATTGTCACGATGAGTAGATTGCTAGAAATACTGTCATATTATTTTCCCTACCTATGCTATACATGATATATTGTACTGACATGTTTTACGTTCCCCTGGCCTTTACTGTAATGCTTGCAAAAGTGATTAGTATGCATTATTTTAAAAATGTTATACTTAAAATGCTATACTTAAAAAGGATCATAATATACTCGTATGATGTTAGAAATCTGCGAACGTACGTAAATAAGAATCTTAGTGGTAAAGAGCGATAGTCCCACTCGGAGGGGGCGAGCCTTATCGGACACAACCATGGACACAACCAAAAGAAAAATGACTTTCCACTTATTTAGTCTTATCAGTCTCATGTAATGATATGATTTTGTCAAAACCTCTTAATGTTGGAATGATAAAATTGTAATAACGTGAAATGTATGAAATATTTTAAAACTTTACTGTTTTATGGTCTTATGGATAAATAAGATAATGACAGTGAAAACACAGCGAAGAAATAGCTGACAAGGTTTCAGGATACTTACTTTGTTTTTTCCCTATTGTATCATTCCCATGGGCGCCAGTTCTATGAACGCTTGTTTGTATTTGGAGACTTATTTGTTTTAGGCCTCTGTATATTTTTAATATTATAACTTGAAACTTGATATTATTATTAAATGGTCAATGGATCTATGTTACTTGCTATTTTGTTTATAAAAGAGGTTGAACTTTAAGAATATTTTTCAATTACTTATAGAATTTTATTTAAATTTATGTCCCGAAATATTTAAGTTAATAATAATACAGCAGAAGTTGTATAGGACTATTTTTATTAGCACACAAATGGCAGCGTGGATGTTAATATTATAATTTTCGTGCAAAAGGAAGAAGTTTATATATATATATATATGCAAATTATAATGCAAAAAGGAAGTAATGAAATTTTTAAACTTATAATTACCCTACGGAAAACCTTCGTAACTTAATCTAATAACATGGGACTTAGCCTCTGGAACAATATTTACTTATTGTTTTAGATTGGTTATTACCTTATTAAGATTATTATTAGAATAATCCTTTTGTATTCGAAGCACAACACTATTCACTACTTTCACCTAACTGCTTTGTTAACAATGCTGGATTCTGCTGCTGCCCTCTACCGGAACGCTGCTATATTATTAGAACGCGGCGAACTTCTGTTGCACGCCTGCTGCCATCTACCGTAATACTGCCTTACTTTGGAATGCTACTCTTTTCTGCTATATACGCATGTTATTTACCTTGATCTTCTAAACTGTGATTCATCAGATTCTCGACTTACTGCTTGTTTAATTTATTCTTCTTATGACTTTAGTTTTTCTCCTTGTACTACTTGCCACACTCGTCTATATTCTAGGGACGTTGCCTGGAGACGCTACTCTTATTATGTCGTAATTTCGACGAAAAACACTTGTTAAATAAGTGAAAAATATCATTGTTAATTTTACCTTTACAACGTTTCCCTTTGAGATTTCACTTATTTCCTTATTTATTCAATTTTCTTTAAATTTTTACAATTAAACTACAATATTATAAATGTATCATTAGCGGAGCTGTTTTTACCTTGAACGCTATAGCTGAACACCTCTTGCATTATTATTCGTAACCACGGATATGCTCCATATAAAATAGTTGCACTTCCTTGGATACGAGCTTCTGGCTTTATTGTTATTGTTTAATCTGGCCAATCAGAGCTATTATTATATTTGTTTAGATTTAGTTTTAAACTATATAATTGGAATTGTATTTGATTTAATTTTCAATTATAAGTTATATACACTGATCACATTCTGCTTTTGTTGACTAATTTCTGAATTTCAAATAAGCGTCATTCCTACATTGTAGTTTTTCTTCGAGAGTCAATACATCTCTCTAATCTCGAACCCCTTTTCTATGACGATGCTTTCGCATTAATCTTGTCCGGACGGACGGATATTTCGAAAGTTACTTAAAATTTGATGACAAACACAATGGTGAAATTTCTCCAATGAAAATTGGAGATTTTATTTTTTATCTTAGCCCACTGCAAGATATGATGTTGGATTTTGGTAGGCTGAACTTTTAAAATGCAAGGGGCAATGTTGTAAAAAGACGCAGCACCGTTTAGCTGTAAATATTGTAGTTATTTACTATAATATTATTACATTTTAAATCACATCGGTCCAATAACTGGACCATTAGGACTCCATATCTTGCAATATATCGAACATTACTTATGGATTATATTATATATATACTTATGGAACAACTTATGGATTATGTTAATCTGTTAATAAAATACCGAATAAAGTGTTAGAATTACCATTCAACCGTCCGGTATATTCAACATTTAAAAAATAGACTGTTAATTGGGGTAATATACGAATAATATTGATACTATACTGATTGGGGTGATTTTAAACTGGACTGCAAAGGTTAATGTTTAAATTATATTCAACGAATTGATTGTAGATAGAGCCATACTTTACTGATTATGATGCTCATTAATTTCGTCAAACACTAAATACATTTTAAAATAATATTTTTCTTATATTGATTTTGAAAACTCATTATTTTGATTTACAATTTACTTAAAAACCAGTAATTATATGTATTTTAGCTTGATTAAACTGAGGCTTTTATAAAACATAATACGGCAGCGTCAATGGACAGATGTAATGATTGATTTTGAATGAAATGAATGATTTTTAATTCCGGGCTCCGGACTCTTTGTTCGACTGAAGCGTGCTTGCAGATGAATATATGATTTTATTCATTGCGCGTTGTTTCCCTCTCCCTGCACGATTCGCCTACATTCTAAAAAAAGCTGCAGATTAAAAACTGCTTTAAGTAATTGATTTATGCACGGGAACAGAACAATATAAGAAAAATAATAAATGTTACTTAGTTGCTATGATCACAGCTACAAAAGTCCTTACTTTAAGATTCTAATTGTTATTACTCAGCCCTCAAGCCCTTCTATTGATCATAGTCCAAAATAGAATAAAAATGCCATACATTTGTGAAAAAAAAACATTTTTACCTGATTCAAATGTATTTTTTTATGAGCTAACTGCTAACTTAAACTCTCTACATTGTAAAAATATAGTTAGCTAGCAAGGTAAGTTATTTTAAAAAGTTGCTCATTCAGTTTTAAACCGGTATAATATTTATTTGTTTTACATTAGAAAAAATATATTGCCATATTACTGCAAAGGAAAAAAATAATTTCAACACACATACATAATGTACATACCTACAAGGTAAACAAACCAGACCGTTTGTTTACCTTATTGCTAGGCATGACCAAGCTACATGCCTAACTACATGCCTACGTGCCTAAAGATTTCAAAATCAATATGTGCATTGTTTTATAATATAATCCATAGTGAAAATATAAAAAGCATAAATAATAACGTTACGTGATTGGTTGACAGTCAACTACAATCTTTAAGGAAATGCTAGTAACTAAGGAAGTGTTTTTCGTTTCTGTGAAAGCACTTCCTCAATTACAGATAATAATGAAAAATGAAGTTCGTAAAAGGCACTGAAACCGGTCCCCACGTATAAATCTCTTTGAGAAAATCCAAGAGTTAATTATTGAAATTTGTACATGATAGTAATTACACGTGTTTCTAAGATAGTATGTGTAGTAAGCTACTGACTATCAAGTAATAGTTGTGTATCCAAATAGTAATTAATAGGGTCTATCCTAGAAACTTATACAGTGGTTTTCGTCTCATCCAGATAAGTATTTCCAAGCAGTAAATCAACATATCAACAAGTTAGTATATTTTCAAGAAGACGTCCCAGTAATTCCACGTGTAATGCTCCTGATTACGCCGTAAGAGAGTTTCTTGAGGCAGTTCACACAACGAGGACGCATTGCAGTTTCCCCAACGAGGAAGCCATTGCAGTTGCAGCATACCACCAATAGAAGTCACCACAATATTGCTTCAGTGCTGTGCGCGAGTGATTGTTTTTGTTTACAAAGGATTAGCTTTGCAATAAGATAATTAACAAACCACAATTTCTTTTTATAATATTTGTTATCATATATAACAATATTGCTCGTTTCTAAATATGCCTAACATTGTTCGTCAAGGATTTTGATCTGTTTTTACCTTTGGCTGTTTATGTTTGATATGTTTTTAGTAATCTGAGATATGATAGGTTGTCTCAGTATAGATTAAGTTTTGTTTTTTGTTCAATGCTATTGAATCACCATCAAAGTATAAATATCTTGAATAAAATAAATACAAGCAAGCAAATAAATACAATAAATGCAAGCCAATCTCTTTTATTCGAGAATAAATTCAATATTAATAAAGAAATCATACATTAAACCATCTTTGAAAAGTTATAGCTTTAACAATAAATAAAATCTTCTTGAAATTAAAATCTTAAAAAAAACATATAGAACTCAACTGGAGGTAAAGTGTTTACATGCTCTTATTTTCAAATTGTGCGAGATATTCAGGAGGTACTAAACACAACCATTCTCGTGAACAGCTTAGAGTTAGAATAGCTACAAATCAGGTTGAGAAAAAAATGTAGGTTTTGATCTTGTCTGCGGTTGGCTCTATACGCCAATGATCAATGCTGTTAATAAACCAAGCAGGCAGCTCGGAGTTGATTAATTAAACATCGGTGTGTGGCAAGCTTTCTCTTATAACTCCCAGTTTCATTCGTGATAATTTACCCGCTGCATAAACTTCTACCCCAAAGTAAACGTTTCATCTCATGCCGGTAATTAATAACTAACATTAATGTGATATAAATGTGATCTATATGTGCCAGTATACAGGGTGAGTTAGTAAAGCCGCGGTGGTCGATAACTATTTTTTTAAATACAAATATGTTAGATACATAAGTATCTCAAAATATAAAAAAATATTTTCAAGATGGCGGCACCGAAAATTGACATCAAATATCTTATTTGAAATGGTATCGTATATTTTTTCATTTTATATTTTAAACGTTGTTTTATGTGGACTTTTAGTAGCATCCCCTATACCTAAGTGCAGCCGTTTTGTAGATTTTTCGATTGCTTTGAAAATTTTCGCATTTATTTTCATGATGCTTAAAATAATGTCGCCCTTTTTGAAGCAAAGATGCTCAAATGAAGGTTATGGATAGAAGAAATGTCAACGTTTATATTGCAGTTTTTATAATAGGTTTTTATAAATACCTATATTGAATATTCTTTTACGGAAACTTCAGACTAGTAAATATAATAAATAGAATGACACAAGATTATTGAAAGAACTTTTTATTATATGTTTCACAAACGGTAACACGGTCATCACCTTTATAACAAACTATGGCAATTGTTTCTTTCATTGTTATATTCAAAGTTGGAACATTAATTGCGTGTCTTATCTTTTGTAAGTTTACCTATCTATCTCTAGACGCCGAATTATTTTGCTCTGCTATGATTTCCGTTGAACTCGGAGACGAACTCGGCGAAGATGACTTGGAATGCATTTTATGTTTGCAGAAGCCTTAGATTTATTTTTATTCTTACCCATTGTAAGGATCACATCATTATTTTTTCACATTCACAATTTTTACATATTTAAAGTTATCCACTAATAAGGTATGGAGTTTATCCCACTTCTGGTGTAAAAACATCTTTAATTATTACAACATAACACTAGGACAACTGCCAAGGCACCCAATCAACTTCAATGCTAACAACACAATGTCCGAATCCAAGGTCTACTTTGTTTTTACTCCTAAACGTGACACTGCTTCTTACGTAAGCACATATAATGGAATATTTTTAATATGTGTACAATACATTATTTTAACTACTGCTTTGATAAAAGCCTATTATGAAATGCATTTGAGTGAGATAATGAAGCTCATTATCTAACTCAGTTAGATAATGAGCTCATTATCTAACTCAGTTAGATAATGAAACATTATTTGATTAACTACTGATATCGTATTTACAATAATTACGTTAAAATATAGTAATTACCAATAATTAGCCCGATACCTACACGGGCAAGAGCGAGCGAATTACTTTGGCTCGGGATTATAAACCAGATTTTCATTAAATGTTGCAGTGTTCCTGATAAACCGCTGTATAAGCCTTACTCCGTACTAATCTAAGAGTAATTAAAGCATTTTTGAAACATCGGTCTTTACAAATTACTCTAAAAGCTCAATCATGAGGATAGCCTGCTTTTACTTAAATTCAGAGCTCCTGAAGGACCGAGAGGATAAATAAAACGAATACAAATATTAATGGCATTAAATCTCAAGGTTTTGCTTTTTCTATTTTAGATTAATGCGAAGCAAAAAACATATTTTCTATTGCTAATGTTTAATTTGTTCAAAATGTAAGCAAAATCGCGGAAAGTAATCTAACCACTAACTCAACGAAATGGATACCTATTTTTCCCACCCAGAGATTATCGGGAACTCGAAATTCGAAGAATATTAAAAGACAGAACTCAACGCAAAGAATATTCAAAATTCCAAAAATTGACTTTCATACTGACAAATATTTTAATTTAATTGACTGGTCGCAAATTTCTGAACCACCATTGCTATCCCAAATACCCGATGATTATTTAAAAAATATAATTCAGAAGAAGCAAGATTTTCCTCCGGTTTCCGTGTCATACACAAGCCGTTGAAAGTTGTGTGAAACTGGTAACAGATGCTTCTGCTGCTTATGGTGTTAATTCACGTGATGGTTTAATTCTAGATAAACTCGAAGCACGAAAGATAAATCCCAATTTTTCTCCAATAGTGAGGCTAGTAAATACGAAACTTAAACTATGTTTGGATTAATTAGCCAAATATCCCTCTTCCCTCTTTCTCAATTTTTCCATTTTTTTTTCAATCCTCAATCATGGCGGCAATCGATGCCGCCAATTATTTTGGAAATATCAAATTTTGTATGAGTTAGAAACAGGTCAACACACAGCTTTGCTGCACTATTTCAATTTTATTTCACATAAAAAAATGTGTATTTTCCATCCACATAGTATTAACTTTATAGTCCAGTCATTGAAGGTTTCCCGCTTCCAATTGTTTGAAACTTGACCGATTGATGTGAAATTTGGTAAACAGTTAGGGCTCAATGAGATTGAGATGGCTCAATGAGCAAAGGGGACATAGTACCGATGTGTGCTTTTACCCTGAGGATGGATGCCACCCCCCCCCCTCGAGAGTGAAAATGTTTTCACTCAAAATAACCACGGAAATGGATCAAGGGACAAATTTTAAGTTAAAAATGTTCTATAGTTTTTTCGATATATCGATTTTTTCAAGTTATTCGCGATTGAAAACGTGTTAAAAATGCATGCAAATGTAATTACCAAAAATGAAGCTTATAAGAAAAGAAAAAGATCGTTTTTTATGAATAGGGATTCAAAATAAAGATAGTTGTTGCTCGTTAACGAAGGCTTTATTTTGCAACAACTTGGGTCGAAGTGTTCAACGTTCATTTTTTGTAGTACTGGGAAAGATCTTTAAAATGAGCTTTATTCTAATATTGCATGATAACTAAGCGAGTTATGATGCCAAAACGGTGGGCCACTCAAATTTTTGCAAAAAAATTAGCCCCAAAACACCAGCCTTTCGCTCCAGAATGGATATTGACCGTTATCCCTTTACAAATTAGTTTGGCCGGGTTAGAACAAGTATTTTGCGAAAATAATATCATGAAATTGAAAAACGCATTTTTCAGATTTCATAGAAAATACCTGATTTTCAAAATATTCGTGAAACTAAAAAAGATACGTAAGAAATTCATGAAAACGTAGGTTCTTTCTTAGCAATAAGTTTGGATTTTTTTCTATTTCCGTTGGATAAAATTACCCCCTCCCCTGAGTCCTTCAACCCTTTACCTTTTGAATGTGAAGGGTTGGGGCATATGTATATGATTTTGTAACCCTTGAAATTACCTGTAACACGGTTGTTGAATGAACCTTGTAGCTTTAAACGCCGAAACAATTAAAGAGTTGCATGTTTTATTATTTATTGATGTGACTTTGAACTTTTATAAGAAATACATTAAGAAAATAACCTATTAATATTTACATTAATAACAATGATGATCATATTAGCCTGGTCAAACTAGACGGTGAAAAGTGTGAAAGCTCTAAAACAAAATGGAATCAACCAATCGACTTATTTTTGTAAAACTCGACTCAGGACTTATGCTGTAAGTCTCGACTCGGGGGCTTTCGAGGTCGCTGATTACGATACTGAACTCATAATTTTCATTTCCACAATTACTGCACAATTTGCCAATTATATGCCCAACAACTGGAATAATTCAGGGGTTGTAAAAATAAAATAAAATATAACTCGGAGAGTATGCCTCGGCCCAAAAATTCGTATTCAGGGAATATTTATAAGAATATTATCAACAACTGTGCCAAATTTCATCGACTTGCAACGGGATTCAGGGGGTCGTAGGGAGCCCGGAAAATTTGACAAAATTATAACTTGGGAAGTAAGCATCTGCTGATAAATTCGGTCTCAGTGAATGTTTATAGTATTGTATCAATAACTGTTCCAAATTTCATCGACTGGGAAAGAGATTTCTGGGGTCGTATGGACCCGGGAAAATAAAAAAAAATTATAACACGGGAAGACAGCTTGGGCCCATAAGTTTACTTTCACGGAATGTTTATAATTTTATTATCAATAACGGTGCCAAATTTTGTCAAGTTGCAAGCGGATTCAGGAGGACATAGGGCTTCCTACTACCCCCTGAATCCCTTTGCAAGTCGATTAAATTTGGCACAGTTGCTGGTATCAGAATAATTGGTAACATAATTATAAATATTCCCTAAAAACGAAATTATGGGCCGAAGCTTACCTTCCGAGTTGTAATAGTTTCCGGGTTAAAATTTTTAAAATTGTTCCTGATCCTATTCCGGCTTGAAAATCTCTAAAATACTACGACCCCTTACGGCTTCCTAGATATCTTTGAATCTCGATTGTACAGTACATACTAATTTTAAATGATTTTTGTAACATTTCCTGACTGAACGCATTTTTGTAGTAGACTCGACACCCATGAAGGTTCGGGTGTTTTCGCAAGCTTAGGCTGCTATTTTCACACCGTTGAGGTAATAGCTTATTTTTACCTTCAATGACTACACTAATAATAGTATTAACGTTAGGCGGTAAATTATTATCGGCAGTATATCTATCTACTGCCGCAATCTATATTTTTGCAAAAACAAGTGTATAAATCTATAATAATGTATTCAGGTTTATGCCTGTGTTATTCCATATTCTATCGAATATAATATGTAAGTTGATATAAAAATATTCCCACCATTCGCAATTTATCAGAAATAATCCGGTTTATATACCAATGGTAGATACAGAAATGGAATTTATCATTATACCTGTTTGCAGTATATCCATAAAAAGAGCGAAGCGTGGATTCTCATTCAATCATATCCTCTCTTTAGAAGGCGTTTTGTGTTTTGTGAAATTTTTCAATCAGTGTTGTCGTCCATTAGTTATATTATACGCCGCCTGTTTGGCTAATGCATCCTGAATGAATGAGAAAACAAGGAATTTTACATAACGCTATTTGGGTTCTACTTAAATAAGGGTGCGTTTCGCTTGTCTTAATCAGACTAGTTTATAAAGCTCCTGAAAAAGCTTTTGTTGGATTTTGACGACTCTAAACAATAGAAAATATAGGGTAATTTCAAAATATGCTTGAAGGTTTAAAATACCTTAATACAACACAGGATATACTCTACCATTATTTTGTCAAATCTAATGAACTAACCTATTTAGGTAACATAATACAATAGTATTATTAGATAGAATAATATTAGTATATTGTGATACTACAATGAAAAATAGCTAATTTTCTATGTTCCTGAAAAGTATTGCAACTCACTTTGAACCTTCATCAGCGCCGGATTGGGTGATATTCCAGTCCGGACTATTTATCCAATTTTTTCGTGTGACATAATCGCCAAACAATGAGTTTCTGATAACCTAATTACAATATTAACAGTTTTTCCAAGTAAATCACTCCTTTTTGCGTCATCAATAATTTGGTCACTGGTCAAATTCATTAGGAACTATTTTTCAACTGACATTTGTAATAAGGCTTACAAGTGATCTTGTGATAGGCAATTTTTAAGTTTATTTGTCACAAATTTCAGTTTTAAAAAGGTTCAGCAAGGAGTTCGACAAGTCATTTTACATAAAAATACGACATCAGTTTTTGTATGTACGCGAGTTGCATAGGGAAATTTATTTGGGAAGTCCGACAATAAGGGAAGTGCATGAGCCACAAATTTTGGAGTTCCTCAGGGATCTGTTTAAGGGCCATTATTATTTATTTTATATATTTATTAACAACGTCTCAAATGATATAAGAACTGGTCACTTAACATTGTTTGCCGATTATATAACTGTAACCATATCTGCTACAATTGCAGAGCTACATTTCCTTGTTAACATGACATTTGAAGACGCCTGTGCAGGGGCTCAGAGCTCAATTTTGAAAGAGCAGAAAATAGCCACTATAAACTTTGGATTAGGTACAAAAACAGTTGCCGCGTGATATAATATTGCATAATAATATTACCTTGTCTCAAAGTACAAAATTACTTGGTTAGATAATAAATTATCGCGGAGCAAACAAATTGAACATGTATGCTCTCAGCTTAATAATTATGGTCTATGTTTCTCTATGGTCTTGGTTCGTATAATAAGTGGTACTGCCCAGAATCCAAATACACTTTATTAACGTCCAAACTTAACAAGTCACAGTTGTTTGCAATGATAAATCACTATCTCAAAATATCTGAACACTTTTAACTACTTATTACTTCGTCTTGTCTCTAAGAACTAAGAACGTTTAAACTCAACTGACGATCGGTTTCATTATTAAGCCGAGGGTTAAATAATCTTCTTCAAGATGAAAAGGAGAATAAAAACACAAACATCAAACATTTGTTGATTCTGTAAAATATATGATGTGCAATTAAAGTAATACTTTGGTATATAATTTCTGTCATTAGGCATATTTGGTATAAAACAACAATTTTAGTAGTTCAAAAACGGATTTATGATATTTTCTTCAAACCAGTTCCACTCAAATCTCAGGTGGTCTCCAGGAACTCCCAGAAAATGTAATTTCCCGTCATCATTCATTTTTTGTAGTCCCAGTCGATCCTAAAAGCAATGTTATATTTAAGAACAGTGAAGTTGTAGTAGGTACTTAGTGTTTCACTCTTTGTAATTTATATACTGAACACACTCTTTTAGCATTACTGAGGAAGGGAAGAGAATCATAGTCTAGCAGCTGGAATATTACTCCATCTATTCAATGTATAACATATCTAGGTAATCTGTAAAACATTCTGCTAAAAACTATTTGCTAATATAATAAGAAAATATATGGGTCCCAATACAGATATGCAGTGTATCTATAGTACACTTAAACTTACACAATCAACCTCTGAAAATGAATTTTAATAAATAACTGTATTGTGAACTTGGAAAACCTAAAACATGTTAGAGATTCGGGATGCAATGGATGGTAGTCAAGTAAGTGATCCAAAGTATCAAATACCTTGGAACGATCTAAGCAGTGGCGGATCATAATTTTATGGGGCCCCAGGCGCAATCTAGTCTGGAAGCCCTCTACCAGCCATACTAATAACAATATAATTCTGAGGTATGGTTCACTAGAATAAAATAGCAGAGATTCTACAATTTTTTTTATTTTTTAAATAAACATTAACAAGAACACAGAAATAAAATAGGAATAAAACTGGAAATAAAACAGAATATTCTCAGGTAAGTACTTAAAAAAATATGTATCATATTCTCAGTTGAAATAGAAATCCATTGAATATTCCGTCGTCGAGTAAATGAAGACAAATATACATAAGTATATATTCTGTACAGTAGTCCAAGTAGTGCAAAGCTCTTGAATTCCCAATTAAATTTAAGCTATGGCTAACACATGGTATATAGGTAGCTATTTCAGCATATTATTTTAGTCTTGCTTGTAATCCTTTGTATTGACCAGACATATTCGATGAGGCCCCCTCGATCATGAGGTACCAGGCACGCGCCTCATGCGCCAATCCGCCAGTGGATCTAAGACTGCTTATATTGGTAAGGGAGGGATAACAGGGATTTATCAAGCTGGTGTATGAAGGTAATGCTTCGAGGTTTTTAAATATTTTCAAAGGTGTTCCTCAAGGCATTATCTTGGGTCCACTTCTTCTCAGTAAGTATATACACCTCAAATTATCCATTTTTCAATTTTATATATCTTTCAACTTGAACGAATGTCAAGAAGCCATATCTGCATTATATTATGATCTTCATAGCCTGCCTCAGTATTTTCTTCAAAAATCATTGTTTAAAATTAATAGCTAATAAGACAACAGTCTTGTTATTTGGTGGAAAGGATGATCGAAATAGATTCTTACAGAGCTATTCCCAATGTATTCGGGTTGAGAGGTTGATAAAATAAACAAAAATAGGTATAGTTTGTAACATAGAAATAAGAGACAAAAACCCCACCAAAAAACCCCCATTATATCGATCCATTCACACCTGCTACCGCATTTTTAACAGCGTTGTCAAGTATAACCGATTTCCAGGAATTTAAGGAAAAACAAATGATTTTATATACATCGCCCATCACATTATGACATTATCATGTAGTAAAAGAAAATATTGATCATACTTTCGTCATATCATAAAACAATTGGATGGTGAATGTGATGCAGAATAAGAATGTTTCCCATTCAAATATTACGGATCCATTTTACACGTTCATCAGCCGTGTCACATCGGCATCATTAACATTCATTGATTGCCTAAATTGCCTAATATCATCATTGTGGTAAAATGGGGGTCAACAATAATTCTTAAAATAGAAGTAATACAGTTATTCGTCAATTTAGTGTATTATTTTGAGGGGTTTTGTGTTAACATTGATTAGTTATTAGTATTCTATCGAAACATAAGAACTTGTTGAATTAAAGCGCCTTTATAGTGACAATTTAACGGCAATTGTGGGTATCCTTTGAAATTTTTTGTGAAATGTCTCATATTTCGATGTTAGAAACAGTACTCACATGGCCACTGAGATGAGGCTTTCAAGTCTCGTTAGCAGCTGTTGTGAAAGTCTCTGTATAATCTTGTCTAACGTTGAAATTTCTTTCTTAAAAGAAAAAAGTGTTTCTGCGAATAATATTGTTGAAGTCTTCCATGATGTATAATTCCTATATAGTGTATACTTTCTATAAATTTAAAAAAATCAAAATAAAGTGATTATATGGTGTTATTACTCTCTTTCGTTTTCAAATAGGCTATAATAGTTGAGTGCTTCTATTTTCAGTCGAAAATTGGAGAGAAGAAGACTTTTCCATAACATATCTCTTTGTTTGCAAGGAAAAAAATGCTATTAGGTACATAAGAAATTATCTAGTATCTACCTGTATCAATAAACCTGTATCAGTGGCGGAACTTCAAAATCTGGGCCCCTCAGCAAAATCCATATATCGACCCCCTTTATCAACCAGTTAAGTTAAAATAATCCAACATGGAGGATATGTAGGAAGTAAATGTAAACACAACTACTAATAAGAACAAACACATTTTAATAAGCTTTATACCAAAAGTTGATGTTAACAAAAAATTAAATTCACAAACTAACAAAAAAATAAAACTGGAAAATTAAAAAATGTGTACTTACATAACAAAATACAGTGGTAAAATCTAGGGTCAAAGTCTAGATTTAAATAAATTCTTTGCGACGCGCTTTGGCGTCCGCAAAACTTCCAATTATTTTTTTAAAATTACTTCTAAGTATTTTGTTTTAGAAAGGACATGCCTACTTTTTACTTTTTACGCGGTTTCAATTGAGATTGGATGTACTATACTGCTCCCTACGTCGAAATTTGGTTTATAAAAAAAGCAAAGAAATGCGGCAAAGCTTATCATTTTAACCGCTGCCGCAGGTTAAAATTAGACCGTCGCGTCGTCGGCAAACTCTTTGGCCGGGTCGAGACACCTATGAAACAAAACAGGTGTCGGCTGCATTCTCGTATCGTCCCGACGGCGAAGAGGCGGTATTTCGATGGCGGCATTTCTTTGCGTTTTTTATAAACCAAATAACTCTGTGGATAAGATAACTATACTCCTGTCGGAAGCCGACAGGACAAAGACAAGCTACAAAGCGATAAGATTGTTTGGAGATGCGAGTCCGACAAAGCAGCGGCGGCCCCCCGCACTGCATTCTCTTGCCGCATAGTAGTTCCGCCACTGCCTGTATCGACATATTAATATTTATCTCTCCATATTACTATCTTCCCATATTAATAAGCTTATCCCCTTAATTAAACATTGCTGTTATTCAGTATAATGTAGAAATATTTTGCGAGCTAGATACATTTTTGTTGAATATTTTCTTCGGGTAAGTTCAAGGCAATTCAATTATAATATTGTAATATAGTTAGGTATTTTCTTAAGAATGGCTAATTATCGTGATCGCTACGTCAAGTTAATATGGTAACGGTATGAAAACGGTATGGTGATGTGACAGTGGTATTTATTTTTTAAAGATTTCGTGCTTACAGGGTCCGTTACGTTGCAACATAATACACTAGAACTTCACTTTTTCGGGAAAAAATCCCGAAAAATCATATCATATGAGACCAATGAAATACGCTAATTAATTAAGGAATTGTTTTATTACTGACTAAGGATTAGAGACTTGCATATAACACAGATTCCTAAAAATTGTTCTATTTCCATTATATAACGTTAAGGCGAGTTTACACGTTGCGAGTTAAGAGAGTCAGTTACTGTCGATCAATTACTGAACTTATGTAAACATGTGGGAGTTAGTGGCATGTCAGCTACCTCGAAATATTTTGCTCTACTGTCCACTGGGTCTCCCTCACCATGCAAACAGGCCAGCCACGACAGTGCGTATAAAATGTATACGAAGTTCACTGACATGCAAAACGGCGAAAGTCAGCGCTAGTCTTGGCGTAGGAATTTCTTTGGGATGTCGAAAGTAGGTTTTTATATGCACATTCTAAACACCACAGCTGATATTGAATGCAAGTTTTCACACCACTCATGAAGTATTGATTTCGGCGCGATATCATTTTTTAGTGGGTGGTTCCCCAGTAGCTGTAGTAGTGGCAAGGAATGCCATTTTCTCTTAACCATTCTTGAATCCTTCTCTTTTTCCACGATTGTTGGGGCGTTTCTTCACATTTTCTTCACATTTTCACATGATAAGGCGCATTATACATAACCACCACAACCTGATTCCAAATGTTTAAGTACGCCGGCAAACCATTTCTCGTATACTTCGGAATTAGTCGGAAAACCAGTGTGCTGAATTCAACACATGGTATGCAACGCAACATACAGAAACTGAATTCTTATATAAAAACACATCCGAAAACATATTTTCGATGTCGCGAAGCGATTCGAAATTGCGAAGTTTGAAATTTTTTAATTTTTCTGCTTTTTTAGGAATTCGCCGCAAAAATCAGTTTTTCACTTTATGGGTCCGATTAGCAGGGAAAATGGTTGACAAAAATTTTCCCCCCTAATTTCGAAAATTAGGTGGCAAGTCGCCTAAACAAGTTCTGGTGAATAGTTCTGTTTGTCGATTAGATTTTGGTACTTTTTACCATTACAGCTCCTTGGCTATAATAGGTACATTATATTCTCATTATCGAATATAAAGTTGAAAGAGCTGAAAGTTTGAAAGAGTGGTACCTATATAATTTAATACCGAAGGCACAGACAAGATGCTGATTCTACGCTAAAGGACTAAAGAACATAAATAACATGTAGTAACACTTACGTCGATGTATAATGCAGACTCCTCTAAACTTTGTATCTCAATAGATTGCCCAGGCTTGTAAAATCCGAACCACTCTGTTGCCACTGGTTGAACTGTGGTGTCATTTTCAAATTTGACTAAAACGAAATTTTCTAGCCTCTGAAGGTTATTAATGTAGTCAGTATTCTTTAAGTTCTCATTGTTTATATCAGCTAAAAATGAACTATATTTCACATATTCAGCTTCCTTGAGAGGATCGTGCCAGTATGTTGCAGGCACAAATTCTGCCTGTACCCAACTATAATATGAAAAAAAGATAAGGTTAAATCGACATGAATATCTTGGAAGTTAGGAAAAAAACAATGGGATATGTATATTTTGTAGTAAGTATATATGGTAAAAAAATATTAGCCCAATATTGACTATGATATGAATACAATATGAATGCGCGTATCTGATTCAGTGGCCAATAGATGCTTATCGGTTTGTAGGTCCACAAAATTACTTTATATTGTTACTATTAACTTAAAAGTTACAGCATTCAAACATTTGTTGAGTATGATGATTTTGGGTTTTTAATAAGCCATCCCTTGCCCTGATTTATACAACATTGATTTGGACCATATTTACTCTTTGGTTTATGTGGATCATATGTTACAGTTTTTTAACGATAAAGTTCCTCAACTTTTTGATAACTATGCATCTCTGAGAAGTCTTTTATATCTCACGAACTGATAATCCGAAATGAAACTTTTGATTGCATTAAATTTTTTATCACTCCCAAGTGATATGTGTGTTATTATGATATTCTTACCGAAAATAGGCGGCGTAGTTTAAAAGCTTCCTTAAGTCGTCACAAGTAGAATGTGCTAATGCCCCACAACTTGGTAACCCATACACACCTTGGTGTTGACCTCCAAGTGATATTAGGTTTTTGATTTTTGCTTCAGGGCATCTTTGCACCAATGCCCGCCTAAAATTAGAGATGCATTTTTCAGTAATAAATAATATAACTTATCCTAGCTAGGGCTGAAAAGATATTTCTTTTTCTAACTAAGGCGGAGAAGATAACTATGTTCGCCTCCATCAAAAAGACTATGCCTAATAGTGGAATGGACCTGGAGAGAGATACGGGTCGAAAACAGACAACTCAATTTTTTCCCCCAATCTATCAAATCCCTCCCATCATTCGGCTTGTGCAGACGGGGTCAAGGGGGGGGGGGAACAATCATTTAAAAAAGTTGATACAAAAATGAAGAGTACGACAAACACACGCTGATTTAAAGCTGAGCGAAATCGGATAATTAGTTCGCGAGATATCGCTAATCGTAGGTACGAAAGTAGAAAAAATCAAATTGGTTTTCCATCGGGGGGGAGCGGAGTTGGAGGCTCATTTTTTTCTGTGGAAGAGCTATTGTGAAGGCAATACGAGGCCGCAGGCTGAGGGTGGTGGGATAATTGGAAGAGAGGGAAAACGAAAATTTTTAAAATACCCATAACTTCTCTGAATATTGCCCGATCTTAAAAAATCACACGGCTTTTTCTTCGTTTCTTCATACGCTATACGACGATTTTTGTTCCAAACAAACGCCTAGCGTGCAAATAAACGATTTGCCTGTTTTTTCCCTCATACCGGTGTTTCCGGTATTAGGGAAGGATAAATATTTGTTTTACCAATCGGCAGCTTTAGCAATCGACCTTTAATAACAGCCCAACTAGATCAAAATCGTATGTTTAGAACGGGAGCTACGGAACTTCAAAGTTTTTACGATGCAGCAGGAGAAAGGAGAGTAGTGGGCTCTGACTGGGCTCAAAATCAAGGGGAAATATTTTTCTTTTTCTCTAAATACTGACCGCTATTAAAAATCAAACGGCGTTGCTTTGTTTGTTTTTAATCGACAAAAAATGAGGAGGTTCTGAATTCGATTAGTGTATTTTTTTTAAGTATGTGTATCGATTATTCTGGAGTGGCTTAAGCAAATTGGATGATATTTGCTTCTCATTGAAATTTTAACTAAATCTCATTGAAATTGAATTTTCAAAAAGTTCCATTTTGCTATACCAAAAGCAAAAGGGTTTCTGAGATATCTGATATTTTATAAAAAAAATATTGACATATGCATGAGTTTGTAAGAATATTTATAACTTTTTTTCAATACGAGTTCCACACTTGTTTTTTGACACGTAGAAAGGGCAGGATCTGAAGTATATTCTACAAAATCAAATTTTACCCCGTCTGCACCAACAATGCCAAAATGATGGGAGGACTTGATAGATTGGGCAAAAAATTTTTGAGTATTGAGTGAAGAATTTGAGTGTCTGTTCGATCCCAGATCCACTCCACTATAATACGAACAAAGAAAAACACTTCATAATATTTTACAAACAGCTATTATAGATGAAGTTGGTATGCATAGAACTGGAAATAAAACCCGTCTAATGTTACTACTGACAGATGAGCCGCATTGGATCTGCTGCTCCTACTTTTCCTGTCACTATTTTACTCTGATCACGAAACCATTGATCATACTAGTTGGATAGTGGCAATCTTTTTATATAAGAATGGCGATCTGCCAAACAGCAAACAAGATAGAGGCACGTCTTCCTTCTTCCACAACTTGAGGAAACAAATCCCTTCATCGACTTGTCTTCAACGAGACGATTCAAGTTCTTCATCATTTAAATTAAATGTAGTCGAAACATTCGTTTAAGATATAATTTTCTAATTTATTCTTAAAAGTGAAAAAAGTCCTTGACGGCGGAGAATAACTCGGAAGAGTATACAAATTCCGCCAAAAGTTAGGAAACATACTTATCCTCCAGAGTTTCCAGTAGATAAAAAAGTTAATAGAGGTTCTATTTTATTATACTACTCCGTTTCATAGTTTCTAAAAAAAGGGTGAGAAACTTAGTGGAGAGATAATGTCGTTGTATGAAACGAAGAAAGGCATATCTAAATGTAAATTCCTTGTTTCAGGCGACGATGTGTTCGCTTGGTTCCCTTAGTCCACAGTCCTCCCATATCACCACTATATCATACTATGCGAAAACCATGAAAAGGGGTGAGGTTTGGTTGACCGTTTGAGGGGGTGGGAAAGATCAAACACCAAAATAATAGTCAGGTTCTTGTTTAGCATCCTGGAAAATGGGGTGAGGGGCTAAGTATATTTCGTAACTTTTGACGGAATTAGTATTTTATCCTTCCTGACTTATAGACTCGATTATAGCTGGATATGGATCTAATAAGTAGATAAGTATGGATTGAAACTAATTTCTAATTATTTCAAAGCTATTTTTTTGGTTGCATCTTCGTATTTACGTAGCGTGCACCAAATGCCTTATATTCCTGTTAATAATAATTGCAACTTGTAACAAAGCACATTTTATTCTTCCAATGACATATAGTGCATTTTTGTCAGCTTTGGGGATGGCCTTGTATGCGAGCAATTGTTTTCTTTTAGATGTCTGTGTCACGCCTGTGTCTTGTTGTCTATGATATGAACGCTTTGTCGAGTAACTTACTAAACTTGCATGTGTTTGCATGAAGAATACTGGATAGTCAGCACTTTCTTAGCACTAAATTCAATACTAGTTGTTGTATCATATGTATATATTTGTTAGTAATCATAACGATACATGGAATTGGGCTGTGATTTTTTATAAACTATTCATAAAGTATAATATGATAAGAAAATAAATGATCTCACAAGAATTGGGCTCCTTGGGATAATCCAATGGCATTGAATCCATCAGTAAGTAATGGATCAGCACTAATTATATCACAAGCCTCCTTAATTTGTTTATCTGGGTGCTTGAAAAATCCATTTTCAACGTCTGCTATGACACTGGAACCTATTCGTAATGATAGGATGTGTATTCCGGGTAGGGAGTCATTCAATTTAGTCATTAATGCACCCAGACTAAATGAAAAGCAGCAGCTGTCACCTAAAATATAAACAACTGTGTAATTTTTTTTGGCATTAGGCTATTAACCACTAACCACGCAGCCAGTAACAATAACTTATACGAATCTAACCTGCACCGAAGGAACTGTGTAATTTATACTTAAAGACGTTTTTCAAACTAGAGACTTCAGTATTTCAGTACTTCACTACCGAATTTCTGAGTAGAAAATTTAGATCATCTCGTTTTTTTTCTGATTTTTTTTCATTTATTTAAATACCTATCTGTTTCTGTATGGGTTTGTTTGATTGTATTCACTTTGAAAAATGTGTTGTATATTGTATCAATATACTAGTTAGAATAGTGAATAAATAAACCCATACTGAGAAAAGCAAATAATGTTTATGATTAATAATGTTAAATTAGTATTTAATATATTAACGAGAAGTCTACTTATTCCTACTGTAAAAACCGTACCGCACAAATCAAAAGAAACACCCGAGGGAACTATACGTCGCCTCGCCACTGGTTTTTATATAGGAAATAGTAATCAATATTACTAACAACATAACATAACCTAAAAAGCGAGCTAATTTGTCAGATTTCCCTTACCCAGTCCATGCCATAAAACGATAGGAGTTACGCTTCCGTTAACACAATACAAGAAACTTATTAAAATTAAACCGACAAAAATACTGCCTTTCATTTTGAATGTTCGTACATTATAATCTATAATATTGGTATTTTATCAATAAGCAGGACGCAGAACACAGAACACAACAGATAAGATTTATGTAAACACTAAACACAGGTTCAGCGTTCAGCTGTATCAGTCATCAGTACTATCAGTAGTAGTAGGTGTAGGTATCCTTCTATTATACGAGCAATTCCAGCAAACGTAGCAGTGGCGTAGGGCGGAGTGGGGATATTGGCAGATATGAAGAGGTTCAAGAAATGCCAAAGAACTTGTGCGACTTCTAAATGGTTCATTTCACTAGGTATATACTTACCTATTCAAATGTAAAAAATGCGTATATTGCTTAATTTTTCATTCATAATTTATTGCTACTAGGTATCATTCATATTTATTGCTATAGGTATGGCTAATGCTATATATATATACATCTCTGTAAATAGGCAAATTTTCCTAATAGAAATAAAAAAAACTTTCAATGTCAATTCTAGCATGTTTTATAAACTACAAAAAAATTATCAATATTATTAGATATCTGTAATATGTTAATATTTGAAAAAATAAATCATTTTGGATTATATAATATATAATATATAATTTTGTGAATTTAGTCTCAATTGTTTCTTTTTAATCCTGTGCTCCCTGGGTTCATCTCACTAACTAATTTAATTCGGTTTTTTTTCTTTCTTTCTTTCTTAGGTGGATACTTCATTTTTTCTTTAAGCGTAAGTGCTTCCACCTCTTCAAGTTTTTCTTTAATTTTCTCCTTTCTTTTTTGTCATATTGTTTTTTTTTAATTCGAGGTTTTCTGTAGAGATTTTCTGTAGGGATTTCAAATAAGTCACAAGTCAAATAAGTATTAAATGCGCAATGAGCTTTAAATGAAAATGTGCTGCGTTCCTGTGAACTCCTCTTGACTTTCTCTGAATTCCCCTTGAGTTCCTCTTGACTTCCTCTGAATTCCTCATGAGTTCCCCTGATTTCCTCTGAATTCCTCTACGCACAAAACCAAAAATGTCCGTAAATACAATAAAACAGTACATTGTGTTAATAATCAAGTTAATTGAAATTCAGCCGATGTACGATTTTATTGAGCCAATGTATAGTTTTACATAGATTGATGTTCATTTACATTAAACAATAAATCGTACATTAAATAAACAAAAATTGGTAGTATTTAAGATAAACTTTGTTTGATTTATTCAATAAATCATTTATAAATATAACGATCATCAGTTATTGATTTGATATACGTTATTTCAATAAATTTACTCATTGATGTAATTAGCGTCAGTTACTCATTTGATGTACTTATACATTATATACAATGAACATCATTCATTAGGTCAAGGTATTCGTACATAAATATGATGAGAACTTAGTTATTGAGTTAAGGTAATAGTACATGGTTCCTATGAATTTGTTCGTTATTATAATTTAACGTAATTCGTTGATTCAATGTACAAGTATACATTGACATGATGAATCTTAGTTATTGCCTTAATAACATAATATTCATCAAATTTTTTATTGTACCTACCTACAGGATGTCTCAAATATAGACCGATACACTTCAGAAGGTTGCAGAAAACATAAAAAAGGTGTTTGACTTTTATAACAAAATATACACAAATAAAAAGCAAATAATTGTAAAATTTGTTTTAATTATTGATAATTATTATTCACAACTCTCATTTTTCAGAAATTCACTTAAAATTAAAACTTTATGAAAGCTTTGTTAATGTTAATGCTTATTGTTAATGTTTCAATTTATAAAAGAAGTTTTGTATAAAGGTATAAAACATTATCGACTCTGTTGGAAAATCTATATTAAATAAATAAATTGCTTTGAAGCATATATCCGCTGCTCTAAGAAGATTGAAGAATTTAAATCTTATATTGTCAAAATACAAAAATATCTCTTGTATTTGGAAGCAATATTTTCCAATACACTAAACGAAAGGCTGAAAGCTGGTTTCACATTTATTTCAATGGTTTAGCCGATCCTCTACTTCTTGCATATTTTGTCCAATGAAAATAAAGGAGTCTATTTAATCCTTTATTGTGAACTTTGTTGTTTTGTTTTTTCCATTAGCATATTTTTTAACAATTTTATTTGTTGGCACAAAGAAACCATATAGGGCCAGGAGTAGCGCTCCATTTCGAGAATCTGAAATAAGTATTTGAAACAGTTTTAACATAAGATCAGTAGATACTGCTAAAACTTACTTTCGTTAAATTCATCTGGTGGTTTTATACGCTCTACTAAAGCTTGCAAAGTTTTTTCTCTCAGAATATTTTTGTTGGACAGAAATTTAATCAGATTTTCATAGTAATGGGGCCAACCATTGAGAAGACCATCTCCATTTTTGAAAGCCACGTTGTAATCTATGTCGATCTGTAGAAAATATAAAATTTAAAATGCATATCTGAAATACATCATATTAAAATGCATATAGCGTGCCCCCGGATGGACTTATGACATACCTAATAGACCATTTTATAAATTTTTCGAGTCATTCTTAAAAAATACTTATCCTGAAAATTCCTTGCCCATAGTCAACATGTCGATATGATATTACTGGTGCCTAGAAAATAAGAAAAAGTTGTCTTAAGAGTAAAGTACCATTTACACAAGAAAAAATCAAAAAATGTTAAAAATAAAATTTGTTTTAAATAATTTTAGTATTATTAAAATAATTTTGCAATATTGTATATCTTCTACAAATTAGAACTGGAGAAAAATCTAAAGTAAAAAATATATAAATATTCTTACCTATTTTCACAAATTCGCTGTCCCGACACATGCACAAACAGTGCAGTGCAATAACCTAACTCTTATAAACAGTATACGGTGTAATGCATATAACAAACATCAACCTGCTGAATGTTATGCTATGACAGAGACGCGAATTCGCGACATTTGACCCCCTACCTTATACGTAATAGAAAAGATTTGTCAATATAATGAATGCTTACATTGATATATTTAATCGATACATCGATCCTAACACTGACAATTTATTACATCAATATAATGTAAGCTTACATTGCTACAATTAATAGATACATTGATGTTATAATTAATAACTTGTTATATTAATGTTATGTATATCATACTTCAAATCAACGAACACTTTTATTTAAAACAATGTATTATTTACATATTTTCCAAGTTGTGAATTTAATAAATCGTTACATCAATACAATGTATGTCAATTTATTGTTTAATGTATGGATTTATCAACATAACGAAAATATCTCATTGAATTATTTTGAGGAAATCTATGTTTGCTTTAATGAACTTGATGTAAAGTTTATTGAATGAATAATAAAATTATTGTATTAATAAATATTGTACATCAATTAATGTACATTTTTTTATCGTAATGATTAACACCTATGCATTACAATAACAAATGTGTTTATTAATCAATAAATACTGTGCGTTGTATGAATAAATCACTACATCGTATTAATGAAATATTGGTCAATAAATCGACTACATCAATATCATGAACAATTTTTTTTCAGTGCGGTTCATCAACAGTTCCCCTGAGATCCTCTGACTTTCCTATGAGTTCCCATTGAATTCCTGTTGAGTTCCTGAGGATGTACCAAAGATTTCCCAAGTGGTTAACCCTGGGCGGTTGACCGCTACCAGAAAAGGTATACAAAAGATTTCTCCGAACGGGTGAATACCCCTGATTTCCTGATCCTGATCAGGAAGTCAAAGGAACTGACTTCCTGATGGATTTCTCAAATAAGTCATAAGTCAAATAAGTAATAAATACGCGTGCACTTTAAAAAATGTGATGAGTTCCTGTGAGTTCATCTTGACTTCTTCTGAAATCCCCAGTGTTCTCCTGATTTTCTCTGAATTCCTCTTGAGTTCATCAAGCGTTTGTCTGATATCCTGGGAATTTCCTATGAGTTCCCATTGAATTCCTGCTGAGTTCCTGAGGGTGTACAAAATATTTCCCAAGTGGTTAACCCCAAGGTTAATGTTGGTAATGTTTAGTAAAATAATTATTTGTGCATGATTTCTTTTATAAAAAAGTTATGCATTAGGTACATTAGGTACAAGGTAGGTACCTAATGTACCTACGCAGTACCTTAGGTATTAGGTAGGTACAAAAATTTCAGTTAATTTACAAGGAACTTCATAATATTACTATACTCATAATTCAAATGTAATATCAAAGCTCACCGCGATTTTTAAACCTACATGTCGAATGCCTGTATATAGCCTATACATAGCCTATAAATACCTACGCCTTATTTGACCTACCGGGTGCAGCAGTCTCCAAAAGTGAATTATTTTATGACAACATGATGAATCTAATATTGGCTAATTTTATGTTATAATTTGTGATTTATTGCTGTAATCAATGCTTCAACCGCAAGTCAATAAATACTTCTCCATAAGATTTACATTTGCAGTCTAAAAATAATCCAAACAAAATTCGACTTAAAATAACTTTGCTCTGTTTGTAGGTGATGGGCAGTAGGGATTTTGGCTCCAGTAAGCTGTGAAGTTAGTGGTAAAATGAATGTGGACACGGAACTGATGTTTGAATGTCTAATGCACTTAAATACATTTTATTACCCGGTCTTTGCCACCTGTGAAACCATAATGACTGTCGCCAAATATATGAGTTTTATTGACACGCCGTCCATATGGCAAGATGCAGGTGTGGTGTTTACTAAACTTACCGCCGAATTAGTGAAAATTCTACTGTACAGGAGATTTAAGGAAGAAAGGAGAAGTATGTAATTTTTGAAGATAGTTATGTTTGTTTTTCCCATATTGTAAATATAATCGCAAAATAATATTTTTGAAATTTCTTGTTTTGTTGTAATGTTTCCATTCTTTATTTTTTAAAACTTGGCACTCATTTGTTTAAGAAACAAATTTTAGACCAATCGAAAGTATGAAGCCTATAGAATATGCATATGTTAGGTTGTCTATTTTTTTCTGGCGTAGGGGAGAGAGGGCAAATTCCGCGCACTTGAGAAAAATATTATTCATTACGTCAGCATTGACAGCAATGAGGCATAAAATTTAATGCGCTATTAAGGAGATCATCCTCTTTCATATAAAAATACCTAATATTTCTTCTCCTGCACTACCTTTTTATTTTGAACTGTTTTCCCCTTTTTTTCTACAGCTGCAGCCTTTTTAACTTCCTTTTCTTCCAATATGTGTTTCATTGAAGTGCTACTAAGAATTTCAAAATTATTCTTTTTATGACTAGTTTTTTTGCGGTATTAGGTGGCGGAATTCGTGAAATTCTTGAGAATGGAATCATATGTTCGTAACCCATTTGTTGACCTGACCTTTCAGACTTAAAATCTTGGCAGACTTAGAGATTCCACCATAGAGATTCCCGTCTCATCTACATTGAAAATTCGGATTGGTTCAAAATTGTATTTTTTCTAGACGACATCCAAATTACTAAAACAAAAACTTCTTTATTAAATGCTTGAATTCGGTTACTAGTACCTTTCGGCTTTCTAAAGCTTATATCACCATTTCTTCTCATAAATAATTTTAGTCAATCTTTACCAGCCGTTCGTGATTGATGGTTAAAGTTATAAATTATGTAATTTATTTCTACATAAATAAACACCAGTACCCTGAGTTGTATTGTATAAAATTCACAATTAATTCTGCGAGCAGTTATGAGTTCATCGTGGGCTCTCGTACTATAGGTACTTATATAAATATTAATAGAATGTAAAATAATATTTCATGTATACGTTTGATGTACATTTTAACTTTTTAAAATACTTCAAAGTCTAGAATAACTTGCTACACCTATATTTCGGTGATTTAGAAGTGGTTATTTTTTCTGTCATAATTCTATTTTTGGCGTTATGCTTTACTTAAGTTGAATTTTTTGCTTCTCTTATGAAACAGTTTCATAAGAGAAGCAAAAGTTCAACTTAAGTGAAATTAAACATCAAATTGGGAAAATAAATTAATATTATCTAAAAACCTTTTGTTATATGCCTAGCGTAATTTTTTTATGGGAAATTTCTTTTCAGGGATAGTAACTGCTGTTGCTGTACTACTAACGTTGGTAACAATATTGGCACTTTTCTATACATACTTTATACAAAATCCAGTTTTAAAATTAGAAACAATTTTGAATTCCTTAACCATTGTGTTATCTTCAACAGAAGTTTTATTTGGTACTCTAGATCTGTTACCCTGTTGCCAAAAAAGACATTATTATTAGTTAAAAATTATAATAGGAATATTTATATGATTTTTTAATTAGTTTATTTTTGTAACTTATTAGATAATATTTATTTACCGTTGTATTGCAGTTAGCCAAATTATATGTTAGGTTAAAGTTTTGTTAATTATAATTGTATTAAAGTAAAAGGTTAAAGTTTTCTTAATTATAATTGTATTGTTCAGTATTAACATGATATCTATGGACTGAGAGTAAGCATTTCGTTTATATAGGTAATAAACTATTTTTCAACAATGAACTAGTAGCGCCTATCACTTAAATCAACACACTACCTACACATAATCTTCCTTTGAATCCGTTGTGACATGTTTATTAGATTTCAATAAGAATAAATGTGTTTATTTTATTAAATCTTGAAATGCAGTTACTTTTCTTGGTTCTTAATTTTCAGCAAGAGAAAACTCATTCCCTTTTCATTCACTCATTCACTAGAACAAGATTGACATGACAATACCCGTACCGATAATACCGCGGTTAATCGAGCTCCTATATGATGTTCTAAGAAAGACAAAAAGGAGAGAAAAAATATATTTTCAACTAACTGCCTTAAATCCTGAATCATATGAATTGATTAAAAATAATAAAGAACAATGTTAGATACAACTCACACTGTTTTGGGTTTCCCTCCGTATCATCCAGATTTCAATCCAATTCAGATAGTTTGGGCTACACTTAAAAACAACGTATCCCAAAAAATTGTAACGTTTAAACTAGATAACGTCAAACCTTTAGCGGAAGAAGAATAAAATAACTGTGGATGAGTAGCAACAGCAGTAGTGAAACGGCGTCAACATGTGTTCAAAATAGAAGATGAATATTTACAAACTGAAATAAATATAGACATAAGAAAGTAAAGTGAATCCACTAATTACAAACTTGAATAAGTCTAGCGATGACAGCAACATTGATTTGTACTCGGACAATGAAGGACGACAGCTGTTGAGTATTTCCATCATACATCACAATAATATATTACTATTACTATTTCTATTGCTTCATAGTAGACCGAAATGTGTGCTGTATAACATAATATGTGAAATATATATGTATTAGATACTGTTTACTTACTTTTATATACCACTTCTTATAATATATTTAGTTATATTACAAAGTAATATTAGTTTCATTGTTTATTTAATATTATTATCACTATTTGTTTTACCATTCGGAGGCGTAGTTTTGCGTGCGCAACGAAACGCCACCATAAATTGCGATTGCAGTGTATCATGTTGTGTTTATCTGGTTGTATATTCGAAATAGAAATAATTTTTGGTAGGAAATATTGACCATGTTCTCGCTATATCCCTTGACAGACACAAATTGTGGTAATATGATGCTGCGGAATTTAGGTAAAGTACATTAATTTGCAATGATAGTATATAATAATAAAATGATTTTATATTATTTATGTTAATTACTACTTTATAAAAGTGTTGGAATTGGTGGAATACAATTAGTGTCGTAACTAAATTATATCTGAATATTTTATCATAAAAAATAAATCATTTATTATTGCCATACGTATTAAACGCTAGTAGGTAATAAACTTATAATGATATACTCATTATATACAAACTACCTATTACTTACTACATTTTATGTGGAATATTATGTGCGATCTCGTAAAAATTATGAAAATGTGGGCCGTAACGTGGTATATTATAACTACTGTTATTCTATTTACATTATAGTTAATTTTATGGTTAAAGCACAAGCGTCCTATGTGTAGCCGTATGTACTTCTTTGTCGCCTCATATTTATCTTCCTCCTTATGATTACAATATATGACAACATTTTTGATTACATGACAATATTTTATATCCTAAGTCCGGTTAAAACGGAAATCTGTTTTTTCTAATTCTGGCATTTTTTTTTGATTTAAGTGACATTTTTCATAATCCTTTGACGTTAGGAAACGTCATACTTTTTGCAACCAATTACGAAAAGTAAAATTTTACGCAACTGGTTTTGTAAATTTCATTTCATAGTAGGTTATTTAGAAAATTATGAAACTGACAAGCTAAGAAAGTGACAAGCTGTCACACTGTTACAACTTACTGGATTGTTTTTTAACATATATAATTCACAGTTTTCTTTTTATAAAATATAAAATTGGTCAAAATTAGAAAAAATCTTGTATGAAACACGTTCGGAAACACTATTTTGTGTAACTCGCATCCTTTTGCGGAACGTGCTAGCGCTCGTTCCGCAAAAATCTGCTCGTTACACAAAATAATACTTTTACCAACTAGTTATATAAATAGCTATTACAATCACTTATATCTATGGCGGTATGGCACATATTTATTTATGTTGGTAATTGTACACAAATGTATTTATATTTGTATATAGATAAGATATTTCCTAGACATGTATTTGTTTTATAAATCTTGTATTTATAGATTAACAGAGTGTCTAACAGTGACGTAGCCAGGATTTCATTTTGGGGGATCCGAGCGTCACTGCCGGGATATTAGATCTGCCCCGTGAGACTGAATAGCGCCATAGGCGAAAATTTTGAAAATTTTCAAGTCACGCGTTTTCCTGATACTTCAGAATTTCAGTGAAAAATAAATTTATACAAAAATATCGACTTTCACAGGAAAAAATTTAGGAATTCCATACCTTTTTCAAATAAAAAAAACATTATACATTACGAATCAGTTTATTGAAATAAAATAAAATGTGTTTTTAAACTGCTGTTCAAAATTATCGCACCACGTTAATATTTGCTAAAATTTGAGGTCTCATAACTTTTTTACTTTTAGTCCAATTTTGATAATTTTTTTAGAATACTGTAGATAAAACGACTAATTTCAACTTGCATATCGAGTCTTTTGTTAACTGAGGACGGTTTAGGTATTATACAGGGCTAACTAAAAGGTTGTTATATAACCCTAAATTTAAAACACTCTGTGGAATAATTTCGTAACCAAATTCTTTACAAATACCAATTTTTGTTAGGAACCATTCCTTTCCTACATTTTGTTTTTTGGTCCATGTCTTTAGATGCATTGGTTCAAAATTATCGCACCATACAGAAATCAATTGAAAAAACTTTCAGGGTGAGAAGAAACATTTTTTAATTAACAAGAAAAAAAAGGAAAACAAAGAAATTAAATTATGTGAGCTGATCCCTAGTAGGTTGTGTTGCCACCTCTAGCTCGGATTACAGCCTGAATCCGCCGGCATACTTCTAATGAGGTTTTGAATGACGGGTTGATGAATATTATCCCACTCATGAAGAGTAACCTGTTCGAGCTGTTGCAGGTTCTGTGGGGCTGGTAGACGTCGTCTCACTGCTCTCTTAATGATGTCCCATAGGTGTTCGATGGGATTTAAATCCGGGCTTCGTGCTGGCCAGTTCATAACAACATCAATATGGACTTCATTCAAGTACTCAACACAAATTCTTGCTACATGTGGTCTTGCATTATCTTGCATGAATATGAAATCAGGACCAATAAACGAAGCATAGGGTATTACATGCTCCTGGAGAATGTTCTTTACGTAGTATTCCGCATTCATTGCCCTTGCATGAATAGGGACTAACTCCGTACGGCCATCGAAAGAAATACCCGCCCAAAACATTTTGGAGCCACGACCAAAGGGTTCGTTTAGAACGAAATTGAAGGCAGCTTCTCTTTCCCCTTGTTTTCTATACACACGTTGCCGCCCATCACAAGATTAGCAAATCGTACGCGAGCTACCTTCTGAGCCCTGGTAAGTTCTGGTGCCTTTATGGGCCTTCTACTGATCAAACCTGCCTCCCGTAGTCTTCTCCTTACAGTAAGAGCAGAAACTTGAACATTTCTAACCATCTCAAGTTCACTCTTCAATTGCGAACTTGTTACTGTCCGATTTCTTAAAGCATTTTGGCGGAGAAAATGGTCATCCCTAACATTCGTCGCCCTTTTTCTACCCTGCCCATGTCTCCTGGAGTGAGAATTAGTTGCCCTGTGACGTTCTAATATTCGACTTATTGTCGAATGGTTAACACCTAGAATTCGAGAGATATATCGCATACTTCTACCCTCTTCAACCAAAGTTTGCGCTCTTACACATTCCAATGCTGTCAAATGTCTCACACGATTCATTATTTTAAATTGCTGAATATTCCTCAACACCGTATTGTTTTTAAAAATGTGTCAAAATGAGATTGCATACATCCAATCATTGTTTTTTGGTTGACATACGACGCCTACGTTTTACATATCACTTGTAACAGCAGAGTAAATTAACAGTAAACTGTTGGTGACAAATTCATTTGACTCTTAAAAATGAACCGATGTATCTAAAGACATGGACCAAAAAACAAATTGTAGGAAAGGAATGGTTCTTAACAAAAATTGGTATTTTTAAAGAATTTGGTTACGAAATTATTCCACCGAGTGTTTTAAAATTAGGGTTATATAACAACCTTTTAGTTAGCCCTGTATAATACCTAAACCGTCCTCAGTTAACAAAAAACTGGATATGCAAGTTGAAATTAGCCGTTTATCTACAGTATTCTAAAAAAAATATCAAAATTGGACTAAAAGTAAAAAAGTTATGAGACCTCAAATTTTAGCAAATATTAACGTGGTGCGATAATTTTGAACAGCAGTGTATATATTTTTATAAACATTACAAAAAAAAAAAAATTAAAACAAGAACAACTGATATAAAAAAATATTAAAGTAATATTCGTCTGGATTTCAGCCCGGCCATTAGATCTAGAACTTTGTCAGGACTAACTTCAATATCCAGTGTACGGAAATTAGGGTTAGACTGCTCATTCGTTCATTGTCTGTTTTATTCCTTAGTACAGTTTTCACTCTTTTCATGGTCGAAAAACATCGCTCCACAGTTGAGGTACTGACTGGCAAGGTTGAAAAAACCGTGAGAAGGTGGTAAATATTTGGTAAGAAGGACTGCATAATTGGGTGAATTAACAATAATTATAAAATTATTTGCAAACAACTACGAATATTATGACTTGCACGTTGCACGTGACTGAGTGAAATCAATATATCAAATTAGCAATTTCTCAAAATTCTCTTGAAATTTGTACGGAGAGTTAATTATATAATTAATGGAAATACCCGAAGAAAAATCGACGAAAACGAAAACTACCAAAAATTAAATTGGCAATTGTCAACTAATCCAATAATTTCGGGAGGAGGAGGAGTTCGGACCCCCTGGACTCCCCCCTGGCTACGTCACTGTATCTAAGTAGGTAGGTAGAATGTTACTGATTTCCATTAATGTTTATATTTTGTTAAAAAAAGTTTGATCATGTGCCAAATGGATCGTATACGTATGTTATTTACATTTCTTATTTTAAGATCTATTAAAACATTTTTGATGTCTGACTATTACAAAATAGGTACATTCCGATTTTCAGAAAGCGTTTCAAGAATACATTAAATTACTGCTATTACTGCCATTCATGAGTTTCACAAAATGTATCGCTGTACTCGTAATACTTATAGATTATATATTTTAAAGCTACCCCCTATTTTATTAACCATTGGCCAAATTGAAACGAAAGGGACTAGCGGAATATGATACGATTATGTTAAGGTTTCTATTCCAGGGCACTTCCGTGCATCAGCAGCAAAAGCAAATTACATACAGTTCATTGTTAATTCTGGCTTTATTATAGTAATATTCTCCTTTTTGGTGTACTTATCTCTTCCATCACTGCGTTTTATTTCTACAAATGTGTGACCGAAATTTCGTCAAACGTAAACGTTTCGTCATTTTGACGTCGCGTCGTTGTCATTCCACTGGGCACTATATTGCTTTGATGTAATTCAAGAGACGGTGTGGGTACCTGTTGTGGTGGGGGTAAATGACACCACACCGAATTAAATAACAATAAAATGTCAATATATGTGCTTTCGATAATATTTAATACTTATATTAAATTTTTTTATTGCTACCTGTTAGTATTTCTTCTCTAGTTAGTAGAGTATTTCTAATGTGATATTAGAGGTGGCATGCCACTTTATAGCACAACATGTTTTGATTTTGATATGGACTTAACTTTATTAACTTTATATACACTTACCTACATAGTAGGTCTAGGTACACAAGGTTTAAATAAGTAGGTACTTATACATATAGCAGGGTATGAAAAGCAAGATATTAGAAGCAAATGCTGGAGGCATATATTTTCAAAAGTAACAGTGTGTTGCAAATTGTAACACGTGAAAGTTGTTGCGATATAGGCCAGGCGGCAAGCCGTAAAATAAAGCCCAATAAGAAAATAATTCCAGGAAATATGCAAATTGATTTAATCGCTTTATTTTTAACTTGTGATAGATATACTAAGTTTTCCCCCTCGAGCAAGGTCGGCGTTAGCCGCCATATTACAAAAATAGCGTCGAAATTATTTTTTTTTGCGGATACTTCCTAAAATATTAACTTTTAAAAAAATACTTGTTTCCGAAAGTTATTACAAAATTACAAATTATTAATCAAAATTATTATTGAACAAAATTATTAATCCTCATTAAATTTTCTACAAGAAAGTTTCTTACGAACTTTACCGTAAACCTTACCGTTAGGAAGATATTTAGCTGTAAACTTTGATAATCCTTCGTAACTCAGCTAAAATCGATGTTTTTTAGTTGCATGCATTAATTTTGGTGCACTATGCATATTTCTTTCATTTTAAGGATCACGAGATTATAGTAAGATATTAAGTAATTTATATAATGCAGTCCAGCTCCCAGTCTATTCTAAATCGTTATCAGAATCAAATTTGAAAATATAGGCAACCAGATAATAGCTATATTAGGATAATGATTTCCATGTCGCTATTGGCAATCTTTTACCCAACAAGCAAAGTTTCCATGGACAGACTTTATGACCAATGATGCCAGCTGCCAGCAAAAGGATTACGTCTTACTGTGGTCATTCATTAAATAAATTAAATTAACATTGGTTTACGCACCCCGCATTAACAAAAAACACCATGCAAATTGTACTTTTTCTTTATTAAAACATTGTTATAAAAATACAGAGGTTTATAGAAAGTTATTAGCAAAATATTTTATCAAAGGAACTATCTTGTTATAATGTCTACAATGAGTCTACATTTCATCGGTTCTGTATTAGTCTAGGTATTTGTGCAATCGGGAAGCCTCCAACGGAAGTTTGTCAAAGCTCAATATTGACTAGACAAATCTATATCACAGACTAAATTTAAGCTATGCTATGAGTCTAATATTATGTCCTACAGGGGCGTGCAGTCCATGGAAGCAAGGGAAGCCCCTAACCCATAACAATTGCTGCTTTGACTCGGATCGAGTCACAGTAGTAGAAAATCCAATAAAACCTATGCCGGCCGCTAGCTTCTCTGATGCATCCGCATGATGAATGCATCGGCGCGAGCTGGCTAAGCCAGTCGCCTGCTTTTTGAGGGCGCGGAAGCTATTGTTGGAGTAGGTTCTTTGTTTTTAAGTTTAAGTTTTAACGACTATTTTTGTGAGTGATACGTGCGTCGGACTGCGTCTCATGGGAAGCAGCGGTATGAAAGACAATAATACGGATATGGACATGCAAAGGGATTTTTATCATAAAACTTCGCAGGTAAGCTTCAATTAATTCCTAAAGGAAGGCAAAACCGCCTATGAAAAATTTAACCAGAAAAATAAAAAACTGTACCTATTAAGTATTTTTATCCGGAAAAACATTACGAACAATTTAAACGGTAGACAGGGTGTGAAAATAAAGGTCTCTGGAATAAAAGTGTTTTTTCCGATTTGAACAATTTGCATAAAGCTGTAAAAAGACATGGGTAAGAAATAGGTGAACAAAATAGGTAAGTTTTTAGAAATTGCTTCCCCTGCTTAAAATTTTACCGCACGCCCCTGATGTGCTATAATATTTGTTCTTATAAATCAAGTGTGGAATATTCCAACCATGCTTGAGATTTATTTTCATTCCCCATTACTTTATGCTAGTTATACCTCAGGTAAGTCGTATTTGGAATGCCCTGGCGACTGGCGTCTCGTAGCCTCTGCTCGTCTTTCGCCGAAAATATTTCGTAGACGTCCATGTAACAAACGGGTCTTCCTCTCATGGGTGAGGTGGTGTACAAGCGTATGAAATGCCGCTTTTCAGGCGTCTGTGGTGTGTCTTCAGTAACTGCGTGCAAGTTTTCCTTTTCTTCAAGTTTATCTTCTTTCCTGCAACAATCAATAAATATGTAGGTAATACTGTAAAACTTGCTACACACTCTAAGATAAAAATTATGACTTTTTTACAATTTGCGCATATCATATTAATGACAAAAATGCTAAATCGTTGATATAGGTACCAAAGACAACGTAGAAAATACAAAGGCAGACTACCTACAAAGGTATTAACATAATGGAATTATACATAATATGAATATATCGTGAATTACATCTCCTTCGCTCACTGAAGAAATTAGAGAAGCCAAGCAGCTTTAGCGAAAGGAACTATTTTTCTAGTGCGATAGGAGCATTCCGAATTCCAAGACGTCGCAATATTGAGACGAATATTGTAACGCCTGCCGTTTAGGCTTCCAAAAGAGCGGTAGCTTCGCTGCCACCAGATTACTGATATTTTAATTCCAGATAACCGCGGAATGACACCAAATTAACGACTCCAAGTTTAGACTTCCCCAAAATGTCTACTGGTCCCTGGCGGCAAAGAGGAGCGGTTGCGGCTTATATGCACAGACTGGGGTAGTTACCTAGGTGTATCCCTGAAAATCAGTTAAACTGGGGCGGGTTTTGAGTTAAAATTCTACGGTTACTTTAAAATGTATAGCGCATACGAGCAAATAAATCTAAGCTAATGTCTACCTGTTCTCCTAGGTTAAGCAAGACAAACTATTATATGGCACTATTTTAGGTAAAGGGTCCGCCAATAAGCGCGCTCGATCTTTAAAATGAAATAAAGCAAGTTGTGTGAGAGGTATAAATGAAATTTATTTTTTGTTTGAAAGAGTATTCGAAGGCATTATGTATGGAAAATAATATCGGTCAAATGTCCACCTCGGCTTCGCTGGGTGGCGCGCATACGAGAAGTTCAATTTTCAATGACTCTGGCGCACAAATCGGGCTGTATTTCATCGATGGCGTGGCGTATGTTGACTTTGAGGGCATCAGTGTTTTGTGGTTGGTTTGCGTAGACCTGTGATTTAAGAAAACCCCACAAGAAATAGTCTAGTGGGGTTAAATCGCACGATCTCGGTGGCCAGTTGATGTCGCCTCCGCGCGAGATAACCATTCCTCCGAAGCGCTGTGCAGAAGATCCATTGTGGCGCGCGCTGTGTGGCTCGTAGCGCCGTCCTGCTGAAACCACATATCCTTGACATCCATATTGTCGATTTCATGCCAGAAAAAGTTCGTTATCATGGATCTGTATCGTTCGCCGTTTACCGTGATGGACACACCATCGTCGTTCTCGAAGAAATACGGCCCGATGATGCCTCCGGCCCGAAATCCACATCAAACAGTTACCTTTGCTGGGTGCATTGCGACCTGGTGGATTGTTCTCGGCCCAATAACGGCAATTCTGCTTGTTGACATTCCCATTTAACCAAAAATGTGCCTCATCGCTGAGGATGATTTTGCGACCAAAATCGGGGTCGACTTCCAACTGCTCTAAAGCCCAATCAGCGAAGATACGGCGCTGTCTATGGTCGTTTATTTTGAGCTCTTGTGTCAGCTGGATCTTGTACGGATGCATGCCCAAATCCAGATGCAAGATTCGGCGAAGTGATGTTTCCGAAAGGCGGAGTTCCTGTGCGCGACGTGAAATTGACTGTCGCGGATTTTCACGCACACTATCGCGCACAGCGGCGACATTCTGGGCCGATCGGACGTTTCGACGACGCGTCGGTGTTGGCTGATTGTTCACCGAACCGGTTGCCTCGAATTTGTTAATCAAACGACGGATAGTCGACTCAGCAGGACGATCAATTGCACCGTAAAATTGACGGAGCGCGCGGAACGTTGCTCGAACCGATGAATGATTTTCGTAATAAGTTTTAACGATTTGCACATGTTGCTCGCGGCTGAATTGGTTCATGGTGATTTGTGAAGATACACTGAATAATAACAACTACGTTTGCCAACTCTACCACAAACAACATGGCCGCCATGAGCTGTCAAAGATCGAGCGTCCCTATTGGCGGACCCTTTACAATGTGAGTTCTCTGCGCTAAGACACCTATTTATCGGTACTTATTTGAATTCTCATGCCTTTTTGTTACTATTTAGTTTTAGTTATGTAAAATTTACCTCTTTTAATAGGAAAAATAATTGGCTTTACCTTACGCCAAATTTTCCATCGTATGTATATTATCACTTACTACGTCTGACCAACGGAAAGAGCTCCCAGCCCCCGCTTCTAACTGAATAATTCCACCCCTGGTGCTTTAGTAACCCAGTGAATTTAGCACTTCATCCACTAAACTTTATATTTACATTCCCTACTTTGACCTTCGCACTATACTGTAACCTTCGCACTATTTGAACCTTAATCTAGCCTCTAGCCTCTCGTTTAGTGACAGATTCCCTATTTGATACCCCTATTTCAAGACCGCGTAAAAATCATAAAGTTTCGCTCATAACACTTGTTTTATATGTGCATCCATTCAGCTGTCGACCGAAAACCAACTGCCCTTTTCCGCTCTCGGCGGTTCCACGCTAGAATTGCTGAATCGCAATATTTTTTTAATCGGATAATTTTCGGTCCACCAGCCTACTTTCCCAAAGTTTCAATAATCACAGCGTGGAAAATTCGACTACCTCCTATTTATATAAACCTTATTCGCCGCTTAAATAATGGATTGTGAAACTTAATTAACCGGACGACTTGTATCTGGTTTTCCGACTTTATCGAAGCACATTTAATAAAATATACCATGCGTCCCACAATTCAGTAGTATATTCGCTATTTTATATCTTTAATTAGCAATTAATTGTTTATATAAACAGAGGCTTTTCGAGTTTACATGTTCAACTTGTGATAACTTTGACACATTTACATGTGTAGATGGGCAGTTTAATAACATTTGAAAATAGTACCTATTCAGTATCACAGCGGTTCATTGTGTACCACCTGCTGTACATATTGACCATTTCTTTATTTAAAAAAAATTCATGTATCCCTAAAAGTAATGAAAATTTAGAAATGCACAAAGAGTGCAATATAGAAATCACAAAGTACTGCATTTGGACTGGCCGGTTAATTTGATCCCCTAAATATATGCTTAAAAAAATGGCGGGTTAGTGTTGACCATGTTTTCCTAAATATTAGGTACGAGTGATTTAATACAAAAAAAAATCCTTGGAGAGGAGTAAGTAAAAAAAAATTTACAAAACTGTATTTTGTTTTAATTATTTTTAAAATGCGGTAACATTAAGCCTCTCCTAAGGCTTCAGTTTTACACGAGCCGGCTCTGTACAAATACTACTTGACCTAGCATTTTTGCGCACATTGTAGTCTCTTATCATCTATATGTTATCTGTATATCTTAAACTAACTACGTAGGTAGTTATTAAGAAGAAAATCAGTCTATCTATATTTTAAGTATGCGCAAGTAGGTAACGTTAATACGAGGGCAATTGACACTGGTCAGTGCTAAAGCACAGGACCGTCTGCCCTTATCTTGATATTTATCTGATATCTTGATATTTCGTCAATGTATTTAGCAGTGACATTGAGATTCGAAGAGTAGTTGAAATAGTGCATGCGAGTTCGTTACTGAAACTTAAAGTCAGACCGACTATCTACGGCTGCACACGCTGGTGTAAAGAAAATAAACAGACTGGTTTGCTGCGTCGTAAATAATTTTTTTGTTGACCGCGTCGTGTGCCTGACAATATAGCAGATGTACAACAAAGAGGTGTCATCTGTTTTTTCCAGCTGTTGTTTTTATATGGTTTCACTTGCCCTCGTATTAATTTTACAGCGGAAGTTCAATACAAGCGGAAGTGTTAATTTTTTATTTTGTTATCACGCGTAGTATATTATGTAGAAATATTAGTCTTTTCGATTTTGTAAACTTGTAGAATGAACACGATTTAACAGCAAATTATGATCTAAGTCAATAGGAGGATGAATTGGTCTTCAGAAAAAGCTAAACATTTTAAAAACTTTCTTTGTCTCAGAGAAACCACGAGCATCTCTAACAATGAATCTACTGTTCGATATGAGGAGGAACTTAGTGACTCTGTTTGGTAAAGGCGAGCGAAAAATAATGACAAAATATTTTACTGACTATGAGTGACTTAATGTTGTGTTGTGTAATTATCTTAGAAATTTTCAGGAAAAGTATTAGTTTTTATGGCTAAATTAAATACTAATGCTGGACTAATGCCAGACTAACAGTCTGACTGGAAAAGGCTGGAACCCCTCCAGTCTACTAGTAAATTTTGGTTTAATACGCTTGAAAGCTTGCAAGAAGATATCATTTACAGTTACATTAGGTAAAATAATAATAATATAGCAATTGTTGTTATCTTGAGTAATAATTAAGTGAGAAAAGGTAAATCATTAATGAATATGAGGAATCGGATGGGTCCCAGAACAGATCCCTGTGGATCACCAATCCTGACCTATGACCATTATGTGCATCACATTGTTGTTTATTTCCCAAGTAAGAAGAAAATAGTTGAAGCATACTTTCCCCTGCTCCATAGTATTCTAATTTAGTTAACAAAATATCACTATTTAGTTAACAATAAATCAGTAAATAGGTACAACCCATCATTAACAACTAATGTTATGAAAACAAATAAAAATATAAATAAAAAATTCTTCCACTTACCCTCTTCTCGATGTCAACGCGTTGTATATTATATGACATATCCACAGTGTGTG